>CM076579.1:469387396-469765693 GCA_034641835.2 Pinus albicaulis | reverse complement strand
GGGGGTTTTCAGCTATTTCTTTCCCCATTACATACTGTGTTGATATGTGTGCTTGATTATGTTTTAATGAGCACATGCGACTGCTTTATATTTCCGCATATTGATGATCAATTGTAGAAGAGGTTATGTATTATGCATGAATCTTAAATAGTGTGTAATCAGGATAATCTCGGTGAATAATTCAGAAAATTATTCAAACTTCTACAGATTTTTCCAAGGTCACCTATTTGAGATGAAATTTGGGAGCCTGCAAAAGCCCTAACTTTCACAGATGATATCTATGAAAATATTTCAAACCAAGATCTGAAATTTTTACACAATGTTCCTTGGGATTTCTTCACAAATGGGTTTTTTTTAGCTTCTAAAACATTTTAGAAAAAAATTTATAGCAAAAATTCCACGATGTCCTATTTGAAGCAGCGAAACCCTAGAATCCAAAGCTCTGATACCAAATGTTATGAAACCAGATCCAAAAATAGAATAAAAGAGAGATAAACAGTTAGAAATCATCTACTTTGAGGGAGAAACCTCCTTTAAATTACATAAATAAATAATTCTTGGATGATACAAATGAAAAAACCTCCTTTCTATATATAGGAGCCCATGGGGCCATAATATAATCCTAGATGACCTAACAATAATAGTGTAAGGGCACAACAATAACAATAGTGATATTTTATGGGGCGCAATAACAACAATATGGGGACTATAGGGATACAAAAATAACAATAAGGGGGCTACACTAACAACAATAAGGGACTACACTAATAATATAGGGACCTAATGAGTTATGTATGTTCTTCATGATTTTTTAAGTTACTAGATGGTTGATGAATGCATGGACTAAAAAGTGTTGTTGCAGTAGGTTAGAGAGGGCTTGGATCATATTTTTCATTCTCATATGAAATTCATAATTTTATGATTAGATATGCATTCATGACCCATAGCTTTCATGTTTACCATATGTTTGACGAAATTTTTGTTGTGTACTAGGAAATTCACGGTCAAGATCTTGTTCAATTTTGAATGTTTGGCATTTTTGTCATCTTAATCATGATTCTCAAAAGTTACAGTTAGTTTTGGGCAGTTCTTTGGAGTATTTCCTGAAAAAGTGGCATTTATTTCACGACCACATGCTCTAAACTATGGATTTTGGGTCATAATCATTGGAAGCTAGGCTTGTGTGTGCGGTTATATCCTTCCAACCCCATGCACAGAGTGTTAAGGGTATCGTTGGGGGGTGAAATCTATGAAAAAGAGTACCAGCTCTGGGATTGATTGCCCGAGTGTGCTTGCAAGCTCTAGATTGATCTATAGTCCCTATGGGTTGTCAATTTATTGTCGGTTTGTCAACCTCACTTCCATAACTGGCACTTGGAGGTTGGGTCATGTCATGGTGACACTCATCTCATGTTTTTCCTAGTGAGCTTGTAAAAGTGGTTAAATGTGGGAGGAGGCATTACAGGCTAGTATCAGAGCTTCCAAGTTTAAACACTTTGACTGGATGGGCTAAATGCATATGTTTATGCACGCATGCTAGTGTTTTATGTGTTAATCATGCATGCATGTATGTTACTTCTTGTTATGATCATGATATTTATGTATGATGATTGATATTTCAAGGCCATTATGTGTGTGTGTGTGTGTGTGATGCTAATATGGATTGATTTTGCAGATGAGATAACATCCCCTGAAACACATTGAGGTATGATTTTGATTATGATTCTATTTGGTTTATCTAACACGACATGTTTTTAGGAGATAGAATATCATAGATGAAGAGAAAATATGGTGGACTACAGTTCACATTACTCACCTTACAGGCCTAATGTGAATTCAATGGAATGGGATAGGTCAGTGGAGTAGAAAAGAGAATAGTAATATCCTAATATAGCAGATACACTGAGAAGTTTAAAGGTAGAAATTAGAAGTTGTAAAGCATATAATATCAGGTTGATTGAGGCACGGGAAATACTTAATAGAGCTCAGGAAAATCAAGTAGAGGTTAATGTATTCATCCTTCAGAGTTTTTCATATTTGTATAAGTAGGGATAGCCAAGGATCAGTCATGGATAAAAGGAAAAGATAAATGGGGCATATGGTAGCAGGTCTCGATTAGGATATAGGTTGGACAAGGATGATACAGTCAGAGGTGGTATATCTTTGGATACACCTGATAGGTTGGCTATCACTCATGGATTTTATTCTAGTTCTACTTCTGAGAGACATCATTATCAAAACCCATAGAATCCTTACAAGAATAGTGAGAAATAGTATTTTCTAGAGGATTTCAAGAAATCCAAGCCTCCTACTTTTGATGGGGATGTGAAGAAACTAGAAGATGCAGAAACATGTATACTTGTGATGAAGAATTTCTTTGAATTGCATGATTATTCAAAGAATATGAAAGCCAAGATAGTGATCTTTAGTCTCAAGGGAAAAGAAGATATCTAGTGGGAATATGTGAAGTGTATCAGAGGCATCAGGGTAGAATATTTTTGTTGACAGGAGTTTAAAATACTCTTCAAGAAGAAGTACTTGTCAAAGATACATTATGATGGAAAGGCCAAGGAGTTCTCTGAGTTTAAGAGATTTTATGTGACAGATGAAAAGTATACAACTAATTTGTTGGAGGTTTTGAGGTATGTGCCTTATCTTAAGGATGAGAAGGCAAAGGTACAAAGGTTAATCAGTGGATTGCCTTTCGTATTTAAATATCAGATTGAGTATGATGAGCCTTGTTCATTGGAAAAATTCATCGGGAAGTTGAAGCATTGTTATGAGCAGTATAAGTGCAAGTATTAGCCTAAACGAGATTGGAAAGGAAATGAGAAAACTAAAGTGGGCTAAGAAGAGAGGAAGGCCTCAGGATGCAGGTGATAAGGAGAAAGTAGCACCTTATAAGAAATTCAATGCAGTTGACAGAGGACATGGGTCTCAGCCTAAGGATTAGAATAAAGGCAATGGAAAGACTCCTTTGCAGTCTTGGACTTGTGTTGGGAGCATCACAGGAGATATTTTCTTCCCACCATGGTGGAAAACCTCAAATTTATAGTGCTCAGGAGGCAAAAATATTTGGATATTTTGAGCATAGTATTCCTCATATTTATGCAACAGTGGATAATAGGCAGGCTAATAATCATGCATGTATTATCGAGATGGAAGATAAGCTTTGTGATCAAGTTGTTTCCATTTTGATTGACCTTGGATCTAAATATAGTTATATCAGTCCTAACCTGGTGGATAAGTGTTGCTTGAATAAATAAGTGCATGCAAAATCTTGGTTGGTGAAGTTGGTTACAGGGACCAATAGAAGAGTTCATCATTAGGTGATATCTTATGCATTTGAGATGAATGGAAAGCATACATAAACACATATAAATTTTCTCCCTTTGGGTTCATATAATATGCTTTTGGGCATGGATTGGTTTTTCATTCAAAATACCTAGGTAGATTGCTATGATGAGGTTATTGAGTGTCTAGATGATGATGGGGAAAGGAGAATATGGTAGGGAAATAATAAGCCTACATCAGTGATAATGGATACAACTATGCAGACAAAGCATAGTTGCAAGAAAGTGTTATGCAGAATTGCGATCTACGGATAAACCAAATTTCCTAAGTGTGGTGCTAGTCACTTAGAAAAATAGAGGAAAGAATTACTATCACTTTCTTTAAAACAAGCAGATATGCAGAATGGTGAAAGAGCCTACTTGTGATTCAATCACTTCTCCTTCTGTTGTTGTTTTCTTCACTCTCAATCAAACTCAAAATGCCAGATCAATTCCTGCAAACACAAACAGAGAATAGCAAACAACATGCAATATACATATATCTACTTATCTTACTCAATAAAATCGATTAGATATGAAATACATATATCATTCAATAATCCATTTCACAAGAAATAGAGACATATATATGGTAAAATGAACAACAATATTTATTAAAGAGTAGAATGGGGAGGTTACAACCAATGGATCGATTTGTTGCCAACCAGCTACAGCTTCATTCCAGCCTCATCACATCCAACATTATACCAGTATCATATCAGTACTTTCACTCTCTCAAATGAGAATCAAACAGCATAACTTTACCAAATTTATTCCTTCCCTAGCACTAGAATCAGTGCTCAATCTATAGGGAAACTGATGGTATTTTCTCAATGAATGACTTTCTAATAATAGGAAAGACATGTTCCCAAGTTTAGAGGTGTTAGATGGACACTTATATTTGAATTTTGACACATATGGACTCTTATAGAAGCCACTGGCCATGTGGAGATTCCCAGAACAATGAGAATTCTGATCCCAAGTGACCACTGCACTCTTGAATGTCGATAAGTGCACTGCAGTGAACCCTTGAATGGATAATTTGGCATTACAACACAGCTAGTCCCTTTAGAGGCTACGTTGGTGAGTCAATAAGTGATATAACATATACTTCAAACCTTGGAAATATCACAATAGAATCCATGAATGAATTATTCTTCTCTTAGGGCATATAGAAACTGAAATATAAGGGGATGATAGACCCTATTTCATTGGTCCTGGGGATGATGTCTAGTTTGACCAGGTCATGGGCGATGATGCCCAAATTGACCTATAATAGCTTCCCCCTAAAGCATGAAGTCAAAATAATAATAATATTATTTAGATGATATGCTTTACGTCCGATGAGATGGAACTGAAGTGGAACGGTGAACTGTATCAATCTTACAATAAATTACATCATGATATTTTCATCTTGATCATGAATTGCTAAGGGAGGCATTCCCATGCTCAGCACATAAACTATCTAATAGCATGTACATAGTTCATAAATTCATCTACATTGGAATTTTTCCCAATACAGACATGCCTATAGATATAGGCCCATGTTCGGATGACGATCTATATGTAAATTCATTGTACAGATGATGTGTACAACAATCCTGAAATTGTAGCCCGAATGGATGAAAATAGATATGGGGTATTCTTATCTCATTCACTCGATTGTTCAAATACAAGTATAGCCATGCGAATATATGATTTTTAGTTGAACATGATAAGACATTGCTTGATTACTAGCCAATGATGTGAGTTGTTAATAAATGCGAGAGAACCACCATTGATGTCAATGGCTCTCAAGATATTGCAGTACATTTTGTAAGGCATGAATAGATGATTTTATGTCGAACGCCAAACAAAATATTTCGGTCAAAATTCCAGAAGTAAGAAACTTTTCGATGATGTAACAAGCCTCAAGGTATTGGAAGACGACGTTTCTAAGTAAACTTCCTGGATGATGAGTTGATGTCGACAGGAAGTCACTTTATCGTGAAACAGGAGTTACTGATTTTGGAGACAAAATTTGACTTGATATAGTAATGTTCAGGCATTATTGTCATGAAAATGAAGGTTTATGAGTATTGCAAAAGGATGAGTATTCATTGGATGACTTATCTTGAACATATCGACAACACTGAGATAAGTTGGCAGCATTGACCCGAAACCAAAGTGAAGGTATGTTGAATAATATTCCCCATCTCAAAAGTCACGATGATCAAGGGAAAGTGTCATGTTCAAGAGTGACCTGCTACCATAAAGTGTTATGTTCGCTTTCCCAAAAAAATTTGGACCATTTGTCAACCAGTACCTCTTTATTTTTTAACAATCTTCAGGAGGATAACATATGATTGATCTATAATTCAACCCTTTGGTAGAATTCATCGCTATTTAATAATTTAATGAATCTAGCAATAAATGAAACTCGATTCTTGTCATGATCGACAAGCCCGTTGTTATTTTATGTTTTAATGAGCCTAACGACAGTGACAGCTCAGTCCTTTTTCATATTTAGAGAGTTTGAAAAATAGGACAAAAGAAAACTCCATGAGTCCTTTTCCGTAAATTTGTCGCTCAGGCCCGAAAAAGTGTAAAATGATACTTGAGAGAACCTCCTAGCCATGATCGACTAAGGTTTTCCTTTTTCCTAAATAACCTATCTCAATCTGGAAAAGGGTTAAACTTATACTGAGTAGATGTCATTTTATTTACTTTTATGATCTCAAAATGACAAGTGCTCAGTGATATTTTCACATTATCAGAGTCTAAAAAGAGCTAAAAGAAGACTCCAAGGGTTCCTTTTTCGTCGTTATCGAAGCTCGAAAAAGAGATAAAAGTGCGCTTCAAATCCTTTTTCATTTTTATCAAAGCTCAAAAAATAAGGATAAAAGTATGCTTTGTGGTCAAATCATTCTTGAATAAGTGTGCACAACTAATCTATTGTATCAGCTGTAAAACTTGTTCAGAACAACATCAAACAGATTAAAAATACATGTTTCGTACAAAGAATGAATAAAAACCATAGTCACAGCATTAAATATGATTTTAAATAATAAAATGACTAATTAAAAGAGTTTTTACCATTCATTTTTACCATTTGAAAGTTACCATTTGAATTTTGGAGCTCTGAAGCAGTTTTCGCCACCAAAATTTAGCAGTTGATTACGACAGATTCTGTGGACAATTTTCCTTGATGTTCGATCCAGGTTAGATCTATGAAACTTCTCTTTCCTTCAATAGCATTTATGTTTCATTTCATTACAAATTTGTAGGGTTTTGAACCCCTTATGGTAAAATTATTTTTCTCAGAGGGAAACACACCCTTGAATGTCAAAAGGTGTGTTGTAGTGCATTGGAACTAAAGGCCAGATGCATATGCAACGCACAATCCCTTGACCGGGGGTGCATTGGGCGCAATTCCCTTTTTTTTTCTTACAGTGTGCCCAAATTTTGCCTAGTTTTTTTCATGAAATGTATCCTTATGAGTCTTATTATTGTGTTTCAAGTATTCATTGGACCAAAAAGATGATTACGTGGAGGGAAAGAGAGCATGAGGAACAGAACATGATTGCCCTAAACGATCCGGGTATGGTAAGAGCCCTCAGAGACTACGGGTTGCTAAAGTACTTCAGACTATCGGGTATGAGGAAACAAATGGAACTATTGGAGTTCCTTGTTCATTCATGGGATCCAGTGATACAAGAATTTCAAATTGGGGACAAAGTGGTCCCTATATTAGTGGAGGATATTTATTTTCTCATAGGATTATCGAGGAGAGGTCAGCCCATTTCTCTTTCAGGGTCTGCTCATGGAGGAGAGACAGTGAGAGATTATATATTATAGTATTTCAATCCAGGGATTGAACCTAGTAAGGATGGGAAAATAAACATCCGCGATGTATGTGATTTTCCATTGAGGACCATCCTATTCACTATCGCAAAGCTTGCTAGTACCGCTACACTACATGTGGAAAAAAGATCTTACACACAGTATGCAATAGAGTGTTTGGAACCAATAGTTTTTAACTAGGCTAGAGTTATCCTCTTTCAGATGAAAAAAAAGCCGAAAAAGGAAAAGGGAGGAAGGAAGAAGAATTTCAACTATGGTTTGATCCTGATTTCTTTTGCCTTAGAGCGGATTCCATTGATGCAGCCCCAGCATGTGACACTGGGTATATCTGGTCTTAGAGATACAAGGATGCAGAGATGGGTAGAACTGATGGCTAGACATGTTGGTCAATCGACCATTGTATTCTCGACTGCATTCTTCACTTGGTTCAGGCGATAGATGGTCACCATTGATGATTATGCATATTTAGGCATAGACTTCCAAGGATATCCAGATTTGGCTTTACCAAACGGCACTCAATGGGGTGAAATTGGTAAGAATGTTTTGACCATGTTTTTTTATTTTTCTAAGGTTTATACATGTTTTTGTATTTTGATGTTTCCCAAGACTATACTAAATTTGTGATGTAATGTTGATGTAGGTCGATTTCGACCAGTGGGACAGCCAAAGTAGAGAGCAGATGAGCCAACAAAGAGGGTTGTCGGGAGAGCAGTCCTTCAGGATTTGGATATGGCTGAGACTCTTGCTGAACTACAGCAACACATACATGGATTAACTCTCAAGATTCTAGATTTCCATATCAAAGAGTTACCCATGAGACTGTAGAGCCATACTATTGGCATTCCTAACCGTTGGATGTAGTTATTGCGTAGGATAGCTAGATTAGTAGCATGTTATCACGAGCATCACTAGTATAATTTTGACATCTTGCATACATTTTTAGGTCAGATGACCAATGTGTCTTGGGTACAAATTTTGTAAAAACCTATAACTATATATCTATTTGTTTTCAGTGTTTTCCTTTGTTTATTGCGCAATCCTATTCAATTATGTGATGTGAATTGAAAATATGTCTTTACATGTGTTGCATATGTCTTTTTATACCATAATTTTCTAAGGAATCATTTAATGTGTTCAAGTTTCTGGAAATGTGTTGATATTGAATAAAATCAAAATGTATTTCCAAAAGTCAAACTCTTAGGAACATACGATGCAGTGTTGGATTTCCGACAGTATAACCACTAGTAAGTTGCAGTACCACAAGTTGTGAGTCTAACCTAATGATGATGCGGTTAATACCAAATGAAATGGCATAAGAGAGAACTTTTATCAACGTGATATACTGAGTGATATTGTTTGTAAATTAACCGATACAAATCCCTTGAAAACTCACTAACTCGTCGTTCGGAGCGAAAATGGCCCACGCTACAGAGGATAGATTCTACGTACTATTACTAGCACCATCAGCATACCCAACGAATGGTTCGAATGATTCATATATTTGCGATGAAATGTAAAGAGGATTACTAACTTCAAGAAAACTCTAGAAAAACAAACTAAGGCAGTAAAGGAAAATCAACAACATATATACAATATAATACAACAGTTCACTACACTCATGTTTAAGCATAGTAACGTTTCAGATACAACCCATTTCGGGCCTATCCCAATGGAATTCCATCATAATCTACCAACTCGTAGGCACCCTTAGCAAGAACTCTTTTGACAATATAGGGGCCATGCCATAACGACTCAAATTTTCATGTACCTATTACATCAACTTCCTGATCATAAAGAAGGACTAGGTCACCCTCTAAGAAGATGTGAGGTTGGACATGCTTTTCATATTGCACCTTTATATGTCTCTTATGTGCTTCGTTGGCCAATGTGGCTTCACGACGCATTTCATCAAGATGGATGAGGTTAAAAAGGCATGCTTCTTCATAAGAGGTGTAAGGTAACAAGTCAATTGAGAGTTTTAACGATGGTATTTCACATTGGATAGGAAAGATAGCTTCCAAACCATACATCAATTTAAAGGGAGTAAATATGGTTGCGTTTCTCACCGAGGTTCGGTACGCCCACATATCCGAGTATAGGATCAAATGCCAATTTCATTTATGAACTCCTATCATTTATTTAAGCATTCGTTTAAGAATCTTGTTAATAGCCTCAACTTGTCCATTTTATTGTGGATAATAAGGATTAGAACTATCATGCCACAGTCCTAATTTGGCAGTCAACTCATTCATCATGTGATTGCAGAAATTCTTACCATGATCTGTAACTATAGCTTATAGAACACCAAACTATGAGATGACACGATTGAAAAAGAATAATGCAGTTGTTTCACCTGTGTTGTTGAATGTAGGCATTGCTTTTTCCCACTTGGTAAAGTAGTCTAATGCGACAATAATATAACCATGACCCCCGGAAGAACAAGGGTTTCAAGTCATGAATTCAATGCCCCATTTTGAAAAAGTCCCACAGCGATAACAGGATGCATCAGCGTTGACGGTTTACGGAATTTACGATCAAATATCTGGCACACATGACAACTTCTGACCGCAAGGATGCAGTCGTGAAATATGGTAGGCCAAAAGTAACTGGCACAGAGTATCTTCTGCACAGTAGTGTATCCAAACAAGTATCCACCACAAGCCCCAGCATGACAATCATTTAACACCTTTTCGGCCTCCTCATGAGTGAGGCACCTCCCTAAAATCGTATCGACACCACGAAAATAAAGTGTATCACTGACGATCTGAAAATCTTTGGCTTGGTATCAGATACGTCGCTGTTGAGAGTGAGAGGTATCAAGCCAAAAAATTTCAGTCTAGATATAAATGATAAAATCCCTATACCAAGGATCAGATGATCCGATCAGAAATAGAGACTCATCAGGAATATATGGTTCTAATGTAGTAGCAGTACTATCAGAGGGAAGGTCACAGATAAGCCCAAACAAAACTAAAGACTTCTTTGACTTGGATTTGATGAATTCCAAATCAAACTCCTACAAAATGACAATCCATTTTGAATTCTTTTCCCCCAGCAATTGACGTGATAGAATGTAAGTCATGGGGTTGCAATATGAAATGACAATGATCTTTCGAAATAGGATATAATGGTGAAATATTTGGACAACTTGAACGGCCGCCAAGGTGAGCTTTTCGACGTATGAATACTTCACTTTTGTATCATTGAAATTATGACTCAAACAATATATCGGATGTTCTATCCCATCTTCTTCTTCGACCAATGCCATAGAAATGGTCGTATCAGCTGTGGCGATATATAAGAAATAATCATTCTGATAATTGGGGGGATGCATTAATGATGCCTGGACAAGTGTATCCTTGAAATCATCAAAATAGCTTGTGCAACATTATCCCAGTGGAAGGGAATCCCCTTTTTCAAGAACCGGGTAAATCCTTTAGCCATTTCGGCGTAGTTGGGTATGAACCTCCTTAGGAAGTTAGCCTTTCCCTGAAGTTTCTGTAACTGAAGCAAATTTGATGGTGCGGGAAAATCAAGAATGGCCTGGACCTTCAGTGGGTCAATTTGAATTCCTTCTTTTGAGACGACGAATCCTAGCAAACAACTAGAACCAACACAAAACACACATTTATGTGGATTAAGGCATATTTTGTAGTTTCGATAGCGTAGAAAGATAGATCTCAAATGCATTGGGTGTTCAGTCTGGTTTCGTGAATGTGCAGGTAAATCATCTAGATACGGTTGAACAATGTGTTTGATGTCATTGAAAGCGTAATCCATTTCTCTCTAAAATGTTGCCTCAGTGTTCTTTAAACCAAACAAGAGTTCCCAATAAGAGAATGTACCCTAGGGACATATGAATGTTGTCTTATATTAGTGTTGTGGTTCCTATGTTTTGGCCAGATTGGCAAGACCAAAAGATAAGACAACATCAAACCACTTTGGGATCCTAGGATCTAGCCCTCCTAGATCCAGAGAGGGATCTTTCTATATAATGTAAAGGATGATATATCTTTAAGGCTGTTAGGCTAGGTATGAAGCACAAGAGTTTTTGGTTTGGTTGTTTGGTTGGAGATCATTAACTAAGAAGGTTAAGGGAATGAAAAAGGAACAGAGTAGCAGGATGTTTCAACATGGGAAAATAGGTCAGAAGAAGTGCCAATCCATTGGGCTATGGAGTCATAAAAGGGTTTACTTGCATAACAACCATCCAAGGGTTTCCATAGGGAAAGTCATCTATACTAAAGGATCTTTTTATATAGATGGTGGAATGGAACATTAAGAATGGGTAAAAGAAAGAAACCAAAGTGCAGCCTAAGATCAGGTCAGATGTCATTTAAATCTAGGCCTGCTTTTGACATACTTCAAAGGAAACTCTCATCAAAGACACAAAGGGTAGCTTAAGATCAGGTCAGATGTCATTTAAATCTAGACCTGCTTTCAGCATACTCTCAAGGAAGACAATCCAGCAGTCCTCATAACCACTTTCATAAAGTAGAAAACATTTAAGATTAAAAACAGATTAATGCCTAAGATCAGAGAAATACTTTTAACCTTCAATGCTTTTGACACTAACTCAAAGGGATCTTAGAAAGGCTAACTATTGGAAAAGGAACCTAGTGAGACAGGGGCAACTCTAATCTCCTAGTTTCCCAATTCTTTCAGCTAAATCTAGTCAAGAACATCTAAGAAACAAATTCTAAATTCATACATCAGTAAGCATGGGCAAGCCAACTTCTTTGACTAGTTAAATTATGCTGAATTTGTTCTTAGATACACAATCGAAGGAAAAAATAAAGATAAATATTTAACAGTGAGATTTAGGGCACTTCCAATAATATGTCCTAATCTATGCTTGTTGTTATTTATCAGAGAATAATGGACAGTATGGAAAAACATGAAAGGAGAAAATTACAGTAAGGAAAACATCACCAATAATATAGACCGGGATCCTGTGAATCTGCTTGTTCAATTGATGTGAAAAACCAGTCACATACTTTGAGTCCAATGGCTCTTTACAGTCCAGACTTTTCTTCCGAGCCTACTATATTACAAACTACTCAGCTAATTCCCCTCAATAACAGTTCTAACAGTCGATAAAATCCCAACCAACAACAACAAATTTCAATGAATACTTATAGGGGAATGAGGGGGTGGAGTAGTAGATATGAGTTTGAATGATTCATTAAGACAGAGGGGAGAAATTATTCGAATGCTCACTCTTCTTAATGGCTTTGCATTAACTGTGTGTACTCTTTAGGCTGTTTCGGAAGCCTTTGTCAAGATGACAATAACTTCAGGTATGTTCTTTGAAGTACTCTTTGGTTGTAGTACTATGTTCTGTCTTCTGAAATAAGTAAGGTGACTGCAGGTCTCTCAAGTCTTCCATGCTTCCATAACTATTGTCCTGACAGTTCCAGGAACTTTCTGTCAGAATGATAACTGTTACTTGGCTTGATGAGGCATGGAGTAGGACGTGTGGTTTTGTCCTTCTTAGGAAAATAACATTATGCTGATAATTAAAGCACTGATGTGGATTGATGCGTGCTTTAGGCTTCATTAGGCCTCCTTGATCATCTTCGGTTCTTTATTGTGTCCTTTATCCTTTAAACATTGGATTATATGCGTTAAGTCTTCAATCATCAGGCATTAATCCTTTGTTTCTTCTTCTGATACTCTTTGCCACTTCTGTGATAGTCTTTTTGCATTCTGAATCACCATTATGGTGACTGTGGAGACAGAATGAATTTACCACTCTGTAGACCCTGCAAAACACAATAAACACATTATGAAATCCTACGCGGGGGCTGAAAACTGCTTCAGAAGGCTTTAGCGGAGGTAGAGGAGCGAACGGAAAGGTTACATGGCACAACGCAAAGAAACCAAAGGTTTAGACTGAATTAGGTGGAAAAAATAACTTTTAGTGTTAAAAAGCGAAAGTTAACACCTGGGGCAAATACAAAGGAAAAAGGAAAAATGAGAGGAAACGGAGGCCTTTGGTGGTGGGACCAGGAGTGCGAACGAAGGTTAAATGCGGGTCATCGGATCATGAAAGGGATCAACGGTGGAGATCTTCCGATGGAGTTATTTGGAAGGTCTGATGAGGAACAAATGAAAGAGGTCGCGATGTAACACGGGCCGTTAGATTAGAAAAAATCAACGGCTATGATTAAACTTGAGATCACATTGCGGAGGACGGTGAGGTGGAAAATCGGAGTGGTTTTCGCGCAAAAAAAAGGGGGAAAGTGGAAAATCTCAAAAAAAAATGTGATTCCATACAAAGGCGAACACGTGGAAATCCAAAACCGCCCATTTCACGTTTTTTTGAAACGTTAAACCCTAGGCGCAGAAAAAACGCGAAACGGAGCGTTAGCTGTCGGATCATGATGTGTAAATTAGACGGTGCGGATTGCATGCGATGGGAGGTAAGATGCACAGGAGGAAAGGTGGGAAAGGTCAACGGCGGTTTAAATGTTGACTGATGGATCTGCGGATCGGACGACTGAGATTTAAAATGAAAATCAGAGGACGAAGGGGTAAGTGAATCAGCGGGAAGAAGGAGAGCCATCGGATCTATGGGAATGGACGGCAGAGATTAAATCGGCGATCGGCTGAACAGTGGAACAGAGAAAGGAGAAGGCGGAGTACGATGAAATCTGGGCCGTTAGATCTGGTGGGATGAACTGCTAGGATTTAATCGCATCGGAGGAAAGGAGAGAGGCCAAAACATCGAGGTCTTTGGGTTTGCGATTTGCGATTACACGCTGACCATCGGATCAAAGGGGAGATCAACAGTCAATATTGGAACGGAAGGGGAATGACTGAGGACCTAAGGGCGGGGTGCGGTTGAATCTTGGCTATTGGTTCTTGTGGGTTCAACGGTCAGGATTAAATTGGAGAATCAGAGTAATGAGTGAAGCAGAGGGTCGATGGAGCAATGTGATTGAGCACTAGCCATCGGATCAGAACAGATCGACGGTGGAGATCTATTTGTGGACCGGCAGAGAAAATTTCCATCGCATCGGAGAAATTGAAGAACAAAGGAAAATTCAGAACAAAGGGAACTCTGATTGCGATTAGCGCTTGGTTCTGGGCGCCGGGTTATATGCGGAGAAAGGGACTAAGGGCTAAGTCGAAAGGGGCTTAAGGCCTTAATGTAAAAATGAGTGTTTTAGGCCTAAATTTAGTGTTTTTTAAGCCAAATGAGGGGTTTCGGTAGGCAAAAGGAGGGATTTTTAAACCAGATAATGGGAAAATTATAAGGTTTAAATGGGATTTAGGAAGATTCAGAGGCTAAATGGAGGGTTAGAGAGGAATTTTGAGAAGGAAATAAGGGAGACAAATGGGGATTTTTGTGGGAGTGACAAGGGAAAAATGGAGGCCTTTTGAAAGCAGTTTCTTCACAAACAGCGGGGTTCTTTCATGGAAACAGCAATGAGGGTTCTTTAAAGGATAGAAAACACATGGAGGCTTCAAGAATGATAGGTTTACAAAGGAAATGTATCTCTTGAAGACTCAGAAACAATTTTAGCCACCTGTTTGCTTGTCAAAAATTTATAGGTGGCTAACAGTGGCTCCACATGGAGATGGCATCTTCTTGAAGGTGTCAAGAATATCAAAAAATAATCTTTGGAAGTAGGCCAGATGCCTGGTACTTGACACATCCCTTTCTTCTTTGATCAACTGCCACATACATGGTGGATAATAAATCAGCATGAAACATCTTCCCAAACAACTACCTACCCATCCTACTGTCCTAACCTTTTTTCTTCAAGGTGCATTTAGACTTGCAGACCTTTCACATCATCATTTTTTTTTAAAATAGGAGAATAAACCTATCTACTGCTACCCTTATTTCTCCATGAGACCAGATTAAATAGTTGGACTCATAGTTTCTCTACCTAAACCAATATCTGCTAGGATTAAACTGTCTAGCATATTTCATTCTCTACATTCTAAAACAAAAATTGAAACACAGCCAAACCAGGGTTAGAATGTCTGATTTGCTGTGGGTCAAGGCATAAAGACAAGTTGCACTTGAACTGAATTACTAGAAATTAAAAAAAACTAACTATATGCTCACAGGCTGAGCTTTATTGAGATTTCCTACCTACCCTACTCTACTTGGAAATCTTTGATGCTCTATGTGATACAATAATGCCAGTGCAGCCAGTTAAGTAGTAACAAGAAAGGATAGAAAAATTGACTGCTTGTCAGAGATAACCATAGGGTACTCTGCATATGGGTCTTCAAAACTAAGGCCACCACTAGTGGTGACCACTTCTGATGTATCTAGCTCTTGCAAAGGATCAATGCTTGAGAACTTGAGCCAATCAAGGCCTCCATATATTCTGCCATAGGATCAACAAAAACATGATATAAACTTTCTTCTTTAAGGCCTTCCATGACTGGTAGGCTATCTGCATCTTTGATAGTTTCAATCACTGCATCTGCAGTGTGGCCCCTGAAATCACAATCATCCTTTTCCTGGTTAGGAGTATTTGGCAGATGAGTTTCAACCAAGACTACCTCTTCTTCCACTAGACCAAGAAAAATATTTCTTTGAGAAATAAAATCTTCCTCATCCTCATTGTAACTTGAACTAGAGGACTCATCATATTTGGCAGTGTTGTCCTCTTGTAACCCTGATAGGTTCTGCTGGAGTGGACTGAACTCTGTGAAAATATTAACATATTCTTGATCAAGGGTTTTTTTTATTACCTCAACCCTTTCAGGAGAAGGTTCAAGATATTCATCTTGCTCAAGATTTTCTTCATTTCTTTCTTCCTCATCCTCTGAGCTAAAAGGTTGCTGACTTTCATCCTCATAGAAATTATTACTGATGATCTGATATATAACATAGTGAAGATTCAATGAATCCTTGTTTGCTATCAGGCTTTCAACACTTTCTTCATCAGTATCATAGATAGCCTGCATTGGCTCATTGCTTTCTTGAAGTTGTTGGTCATGATCTTCCTCCCATAAATCTATTGATGATGGTCCTGCAAGCTTAGTTTCGCTTTGGAAAAAGTCATCATCAGACAGATAAACATCAGGAAAATCATAATTATAAGCATTGTTACCAATCAAACCTTATGGACTCTCAGCAAGTCTTTCTTCAAAACGATCTGCAAGTTCACCCTCTGATCTAAAATCTTGTTCATCATACATGCTTTGCATGTTGCTTATGTCTTGCAGAGATCTAGTTTTTTTTTCCTGAGGACAAGGTGTGGGTCTTTTCCAATAATCATTTATGGTTTCAACCTCATATTCTTTCTCTTCTATGTTTAGCAAGGTGTTGTTTGTCTCTATCAATATTTCCAGCTTGTTTTCTAAAGAGATCTACCTTTTTTGCTCTGCTTGGTCCTTCTTTATTGCTTTTAATTTTTCCTCCCTACACCAAGGTTGTATTCGATAGTAATTTCTATGTTATACATTTCCTCCAGGCTTGAAGGCTCTCTTTCTCTTATATGGAATTCCACCTCAGGGTCAAAAGAACTCGGATAGTGCAATAGGGCCCATCCCAAGGGTGGTTTTATCTTAGTAGGTATTGCATTGTATACCTTATTAAACCTGGCTGAAAAGTCTTGTATTGTCTCCCTTGGTTGTCTTCTAAAATTCTGGTATTCTTCTAGGATGAGGAAGAAATTTCCTGGGACTACCCATCTATCAAGGAAAACTTGAGCGAATTGATGAAAGCTAAAAATTCTTGCAGCTGGAAGGTCTTTAAACCAGCTCTTGGCCATTCCTTGTAATGACAAGGCAAACATTCTAATATGCACATCATCTTCTTCTATTTCATATAATTCAAGTAAATCCTCAAGCTTTTGAACATGCTGCTCAGCAGTGATCTTTGAATCTTCTCCGTCAAAAAGGGGCAGCTTATTTGTGAGTCCTGCAGGAAGGGGCTAGAAGGTAAGAGGCAAAACCAGAGGCTTATATCTTTCTATGACCTTTGTGGGTGTAGGTAGTGCAACAAGAGGCCTATGACTGGTTGAAGTTTCATCGGGGGTCAGAGGTACAGCATGAGGCTCTTGTTTCACTAGGTCTTTCACAGGTGTATAGGTCTTCTCATGGTCTGAAAGCTGAGGCTTGAGATCTTTCTCATATTTGTACACTTGATCAGGCTTAAAGTAGGATAGAACGTAGTGGTAGATAAAAACAATGAATTATTTAAACCAAATCCACCCTAAATGTTCTATCCTTCTATAAGGTCTGTCCATATTTCAGGTTCTTCCTCCAATGGAGTCTTTAGGTCTATTATGAATTGTGGAGTCGCCAGGTGGAGGATTCTCAATGTTTAAATGAGGGTTTTTGTCCACCATCAGAAATTAAAATACCAAATCGAGGCTAATTTGGTCTTTTCCCCAGTAGAGTCGCCATTATGTTGTGCTTCCTATGTTTTGGCCAGATTGGCAAGACCAAAAGATAAGACAACATCAAACCACTTTGGGATCCTAGGATCTAGCCCTCCTAGATCCAGAGAGGGATCTCTCTATATAATGTAAAGGATGATATATCTTTAAGGCTCAAAATGAGGTATTAGGCTGGTTATGAAGCACAAGATTTTTTGGTTTGGTTGTTTGGTTGGAGATCATTAACTGAGAAGGTTAAGGGAATGAAAAAGGAACATAGTAGAAGGATGTTTCAGCATGGGAAAATAGGTCAAAAGAAGTGCCAATCCATTGGTCTATGGAGTCATAAAAGGGTTTACTTGCATAAAAACCATCCAAGGGTTTCCATAGGGAAAGTCATCTATACTAAAGGATATTTTTAGATAGATGGTGGAATGGAACATTAAGAATGGGTGAAAGAAAGAAACCAAAGTGCAGCCTAAGATCAGGTCAGATGTCATTTAAATCTAGGCCTGCTTTTGACATACTTCAAAGGAAACTCTCATAAAAGACACAAAGGGTAGCTTAAGATCAGGTCAGATTTCATTTAAATCCAGACCTTCTTTCAGCATACTCTCAAGGAAGAAAATCCAGCAGTCCTCATAACCACTTTCAGAAAGTAGAAAACATTTAAGATTAAACACAGAGTAAGGCCTAAGATCAGAGAAAGACTTTTAACCTTCAATGCTTTTGACACTAACTCAAAGGGATATTAGAAAGGCTACCTGTTGGAAAAGGAACCTAGTGAGACGAGGCTAACTCTAATCTCCCAGTTTCTCAATTCTTTCAGCTGAATCTAGTCAAGAACATCTAAGAAACAAACTCTAAATTCATACATCAGTAAGCTTGGGCAAGCCAACTTCTTTGACTGGTTAAATTATGTTGAATTTGTTCTTAGATACACAATCGGAGGAAAACATAAAGATAAAGATTTAACAATGAGATTTAGGGTACTTCCAACAGTATGTCCTAATCTATGCTTGTTGTTTTTTATCAAAGAACAATGGAAAGTATGGAAAAACATGAAAGGAGACAATTACAATAAGGAAAACATCACCAATAATATAGACCAGGATCCTGTGAATCTGCGTGTTCAATTGATGTGCAAAACCAGTCACATACTTTGAGTCCAATGTCTCTTTAAAGTCAAGAATTTTCTTCCCAACCTACTATATTACAAACTACTTAGCTACTTCCCCTCAATAACAGTTCTAACAGTCGATAAAATCTTAACCAACAACAACAAATTTTCAAGGAATACTTATAGGGGAATGAGGGGGTGGAGTAGTAGATATGATTTTGAATGATTCATTAAGACAGAGGGGAGAAAGTATTTGAATGCCCACTCTGCTTAATGGCTCTACATTAACTGTGTGTACTCTTTTGGCTATTTCAGAAGCCTTTGTCAAGATGACAATAACTTCAGATATGTTCTTTGAAGTACTCTCTCGCTGTAGTACTCTGTTCTGTCTTCTGAAATAAGTAAGGTGACTGTAGGTCTCTCAGGTCTTCCATGCTTCCATAACTGTTGTCCTGACAGTTCCAGGAACTTTCCATCAGAATGATAACTGTTACTTGGCTTGATGAGGCATGGAGTAGGACGTGTGGCTTTGTCCTTCTTAGGAAAAGAACATTCTGCTGATAATTAAAGCACTGATGTGGCTTGATGTGTGCTTTAGGCTTCATTAGGCCTCCTTGATCATCTTCGGTTCTTTACTGTGTCCTTTATCCTTTAAACACTGGATTATATGCATTAAGTCTTCAATCATCAGGCATTAATCCTTTGTTTCTTCTTCTGATACTCTTTGCCGCTTTTGTGATAGTCTTTATGCACTCTGAATCACCATTACGGTGAATGTGGAGACAGAATGAATTCACCACTCTGTAGACCCTGAAAAACACGATAAACACATTATGAAATACTGCGCGGGGGCTGAAAACTGCTTCAGAAGGCTTTAGCGGAGGCAGAGGAGCGAGCGGAAAAGTGACATGGCGCAACGCCAAGAAACCAAAGGTTTAGACTGAATTAGGCGGAAAAAATAACTTTTAGTGTTAAAACGCGAAAGTTAATACCTGGGAAAATACAAAGGAAAAAGGCAAAATAAGAGGAAACGGGGGCCTTTGGTGGTGGGACCAGGAGTGCGGAGGAAGGTTAAATGTGGGCCATCGGATCATGAAAGGGATCAACGGTGGAGATCTTCCGATGGAGTTATTTGGAAGGTCCGATGAGGAACAAATGAAAGAGGTCACGATGTAACGTGGGCCATTAGATTAGAACAAATCAACGACTATGATTAAACTCGAGATCACATTGCAAAGGATGGTGAGGTGGAAAACCGGAGTAGTTTTCGCGCAACAAAAAGGGGGAAAGCGGAAAAGCTCAAAAAAAAAATGTGATTCCATACAAAGGCAGACACGTGGAAATCCAAAACCGCCCATTTCCATTTTTTTGAAACGTTAAACCCTGGGCACTGAAAAAACGCAAAACAGAGCATCAACCATCGGATCATGATGTGTAAATCGGACGGTGCGGATTGCATACGATGGGAGGTAAGATGCACAGGCGGAAAGGTGGGAAAGGTCAACGGAGGTTTAAATGCTGACCGTTAGATCTACGGATCGAACGGTTGAGATTTAAAAGGAAAAGCAGAGGATGAAGGGGTAAGTGAATGAGTGGGAAGAAGGAGAGCCGTCGGATCTGTGGGAATGGACGGCAGAGATTAAATCGGCGATCGGCAGAACAGTGGAATGGATAAAGGAGAAGGTGGAGTACAATGAAATTTGGGCCATCAAATCTGGTAGGATGAACAACTAAGATTTAATCGCATCGGAGGAAAGGAGAGAGGCCAAAACACCGAGGTCTTTGGGTTTGCGATTTGTGATTATGCGCTAACCGTCGGATCAAAGGGGAGATCAACGGTCAAGATTGGATCGGAAGGGGAATGACGGAGGACCTAAGGGTGGGGCGCGTTTGAATCCTGGCCGTTGGTTCTTGCGGGTTCAACGGTCAGGATTAAATCGGAGTAATGAGTGAAGCGGAGGGCCGATGGAGCAATGCGATTGAGCGCTGGCCATCGGATCGGAACAGATCGACGATGGAGATCTAATCGCGGACCAGCAGAGAAAAGTTCCATCGCATCGGAGAAATTGAAGAACAAAGGAAAATTTGGAACAATGGGAACTGCGATTGCGATTAGCGCCTGGTTCTGGGCGCCGGGTTATATGCGGAGAAAGGGGCTAAGGGCTAAGCCGAAAGGGGCTTAAGGCCTTAATGTAAAAATGAGTGTTTTAGGCCTAGATTTAGTGTTTTTTAAGCCAAATGAGGGGTTCCGGTAGGCAAAAGGAGGGATTGTTAAACCAGATAAAGGGAAAATTATAAGGTTTAAAGGGGATTTAGGAATATTCAGAGGCTAAATGGAGGGTTAGAGAGGAATTTGGAGAAGGAAATAAGGGATAAAAATGGGGATTTTTTGTGGGAGTGACAAGGGAAAAATGGAGGCCTTTTGAAAGAAGTTTCTTCACAAACAGCAGGGTTCTTTCATGGAAACAGCAATGAGTGTTCTTTAAAGGATAGACAACACATGGAGGCTTCAAGAATGATAGGTTTACAAAGGAAATGTATCTCTTGAAGACTCTGAAACAATTTTAGCCACCTGTTTGCTTGTCAAAACTTTATTGGTGGCTAACAATTGGTTCTATAGGAAAATATTGATTTGATTGTAGACAGAAAATCCATCCATGAATGAAAAGATTTCTCATCCATCACAATCGTCAATAATCTGATCGATAAAGGGAGTAGGATAGTTGTCTTTTGGACAAGCAAGATTGACATCCCAAGAATCGACACACACTATGATTGTCCCTTGTTTCTTCATAACAGGAACAATGTTGGAAACACAATACGTAAGAGGAATAGGGTAAATGAAACCAGCACGCAAAATTTCTTTAACTTCTACTTTAATGGCAGCGGCCTTCTTCAGATGAATAGGACGAAGGCATTGACATATTGGTTTGACATCAGGGTAAATTTTAATAGTGTGTTCAATGATACTAGTATCTATGCCTAGAATTTCCTCGTAAGACCAAGTAGATATATCATGAAATTCACAATAGGTAGAGCGATAAGTTTCAAGTTCTAATGGAGAACAAGACATGCCAACATGAGTATTTTCTACAATTCTGGGTTTGGTTGAAATATTGATAGAAATGGTTCCCTCAATATTAGATAAATTTCTCTTGGATTCGATTGCATTAATGGGAAAAGAATTCGAAAAGAAAGTTTTGATCGATGGGTGATAGAGTTCAATAAGATTATCTTCTTCGTAATCTTGAAGATGGGAACGATGATGATGATCTTCACATGGTTCTCCTTATGGCATCATGGATTCCACAATATTCTCATATATCAAGAAAGTGAATGAAAAAGGATCAAATGGAGTACCAAAATATAATGCATGATCAACCCAAATGACTAGCGACGATGATTTCATCTTTGTCACCCAAGCCATGTAGATTTATTGTTATTCCAACTCAATTGGGCTGGGCGACAATAATTCATCCAACGTAACAACTTTAGAATCACCGGTAATCTTCCTTAAGCCATATGGAGTGGAATATATCATGTAGCAATTCTCTATGTTTTTAATTTCTGCCAACGTCGCAGGCGGTGGTAATGCAAAGGTTCCCATGAGGGAATACTCCTTTAAGAGTACTACACCAATGTTCTCAAGTGAGAGTTTGGGGGCATGAACTAATGGAACACTTCCATTTACCTAGGAACTGAAGGCAAAGAAGGATAGTTGATTGATGACTGTGATAACACCTTTATTTGGGAAGTTGATCATTCTAAAATATGTAGAAACGATCGCAGTCATAGCACATACCCATGGCCTTCCGAGTAAAATGTTGTAGTCAAGGGGTTTTTCAACGACCTCAACTTCAACATTTATTGTGTTGACCCCTAGTTTGACATGCAGTTTATTGATGATACCGCAAGGCTTATATGTACATCTGTCGAAACCTTTCAATGTCGTAGGTGATTGAGATAGGCACAGTGAGACAAGTGATTTCCAGCAGTTTAGAGACATAATGCACGTATATGCTCTCTCATAAATAATAGTATGATGAATGAGGTGATGGAGAACATTTACTTGGATGGAGAATGCCAATTATGCTGGTAATTACGGCACATAGCTCGTATGATTAAAGACTACAAGATTGGAATTTTTCGAATCGATTCCACCAATTGCCAACAAAGCATGTTTCTGGGAGGGAAAATTTTGAAGTACCTCAAGCATCGACATAGATGAAGGGGATTGAGCCAAATATTCAAATATATTATAATTTTGAGCAGCTCAGGCTCGAGGAGTGAATGTCGATTTATGGACGACTCCCTTCAGTGGCTTAGTTGTTAACTCAGGAACAGAAGTTGGCGGAACAGATTCTGTAGAAGGATTCATGGTTGAGGTATTAGGTTGATTAGTAGCCTGAATACTGTAATATTTATTACGCATTGACACCAAAACATCAGTCGTTGGCTTTGTAATAGATAACATAAGCACTTAGGAACTAGAAGTTGGATCCGTAGCAACCAAATTTGTATCTGGATTCAGAAATGGATCTGTCAACATAGCGGATGCATGCGATGTCTTAATAAATTTTGAGACTTCGGCATGGTGAGGATAGTCTCGAAAAAAGTGCTCCTCATTAAAGATTATGAAAGGGTAACGAGGTTTCCAATTTCCAGTTTTTTTATTAGATGATCGTTCCTGCAGGGTAGAAGTTTATTTTTTCTTTGATTTCCCCTTTTTCTTACTTCCGGATTTCTTGTCACTTTTTCCTTTGTCAGATGACATGACATGAATTTCAGAATAAGGTGCAGGATTATATGCAGTAGAGTAATGTGTGCTTGTAGTACCGATCATACCATCGCCAGCATGAGAGTCCTTAGATGGAGGAGGAACAGTAAAATTAGATCGCAGCGAAATGGGAATTTTCTCATAGAGCATGCCAGACTGAGTATAAATAAAATCCAAACTGAGTATAAATAAAATCTAAGTACTGGACATGAGAAATGACCTGCTATTCAATGACGACGCCAACCTTAGCCACATCCTTAGTTATAAATGGTAACAGGAACTTAATGAACCACTCAGCAAGGAGTTGATCAAGAACAAATGTCTTGACCATTCTATGACGATGGCGCCACTCATGAATATGATCATAAATTTGAGTAGCATTAGTCTGTTTGAAATTGGTCAAGTGTTCTGTTCGAGTTTCACATCATATGGGTAACTATAAGTGGGTCAAAAATATAGTAGCTAGGGCAGTGAAATTATCAAATGAAGCTCTTGGTAACTCAATGTACCATTTCGTGGCTGGACTAGTGAGTGTACGCTGGAAAAGGCATAGTCGAACGGGGTCATCATTTAGGGAATTAGATGAACACCACAAATGATAAGTCATAACATGCATTGATGGGTCTTCCCCAAGGTTTCCATTGAACTTAGGAATATCCGAGGGTAATTTATGAGGTATCACCGGCCACCAAGGAGCATAGATGATTTGATCATTTGTAAGCCATTTTAAATTAGGTAATTCTAAAGTTGAAACAAAGGGAAACTGTCAATTTAAGTCGGGTTGAGCATAGCCAGGGTATGATGGAATTTCTTGGGCAACAAGCCTTTGAGAACTAGCATAAGGAATCTATTGTTGGTAACCCAGATAGGGGTTGTTTTGATAAGCAAACACTTGAGGATTATTTTGACCAAAACCTGGATACACTACTTGTTGAAATGAAGGTTGTTGCATTTACACTTGTGGATGCCAAGGTGTCTGTCCACCAATATTATAACCCAAACTTGAATAGCTTGTATTTGATTGTGAATAGTTAAAACCCGGTTGTGGCTTCGACATCCCATAATATGGTAATCCAACTTGTGAAGAAATAATTGCGGATACAGGAGGTTGTTGTAAACCAGCCGAAAGAGTTGGAGTATGAGGGCCCAATACTTGAGGGTATTGGGTTGAAGGACTCGCCTGAGATGATTGAGGTACAACACTTTGATCCTATAACATGGGTAAGTATGTATTAACAAGTGGAGTAGATGTGGGTGCAACAAGTTGAACCGGTTGATATGATTGTACAACCATTTTTGGTTGGATGGGAAGAGCGGGTTGCCACTGAAAAACAGTCATTCCGACATTAGGATGGCCAAATAACAATGGAGTACTGTCAAAATGGGTGACCATATAAGGTTTCCCCCAACATGAGTATAATAATATGGAAAATATTGTTCTCCAAATGCTGGGAGTCTAGTTGAAATTGTACTGGATGGAATATACTTAGATGGACCAGCTTGATATTGCCCTGATGATGTATATAAAGAATCAAATTGTTCAGTACTCATTAGAGATGTACCAGATAGAATACTAGATGATGACATTGGTGAATTCCATGGGTTGAGGATGCACCAGAGAAGGTTCCAAATAAATATTGGTAACTAGGTGGGACAGAAGGGCCACCATATAAATGTGACTTTGGTGATGTTGTGAACATCGACGAGGTAGCAAGATCAAGTGTTGTTGCAACTAGAATAGATGGTATAGCCGAATATGTTGTCTCAAGCATGGTTATATGACCCAATGTATACCCTACAGGATCTACGGGACTTGAATAGACACAGGATCAAAGAAAGCAGTGTGAGGTGATTGAGGAAAAGTCTCGTAAAGATAAAGGTCTGATCCAAAATGAGTTGGAGTCGAAGGCATTTCGTCTTGTGGAATTTCTTCAATCGAAATGAAACCAGGTGGAAGGATTTCGCCGTTAGGCCAGAAGTATATTTTAGGTGGTTTATTGCGCGATATGGGAGACTCAATGGCCACAATAGATTGTGTGGTGACTGATACAAGAATAACTTCTGGTTGTTCCACTTCAAGATTCAGATGTTTTGGTAAAAGAACGAGAGGATTCGGATCAACTTCCAGTTGAACAATGTTAGGTTTGGGAGGTATTGGTCTCACTGATTGGATGGATCGTGACCATAGGTAGCTGAGAGGACTTCGTCACGACAACATTAGATGAACAAGGATTTGTAGAAACAACTTGAGATGAATCTGGTATATGTGAGGATGATGTTGCACTAGAGGTACTAATAGTACTAGTTTCGGTAGAACGATGTCGCCTTTGTCGACTAGAAAAGGTGGTTTCAGTGCTATTCTATGCGAACGACAGGGAAAGGGATGTTCTTCTTCCACGATGACTGACTTATTTTATGAACAAAAAAATAAACAAAATAAAAGGGTAATTCTAAGAAAAAATTTTACCAAGTAATTGTGAACTGCACAATACCTCCTGGAGAACCAAGAAGTACGAGCAGGAAATCTCCCCGAATGATGTGTTTGGTGTATCATAAGTTACAAGGTTGCCGACTCGGTTACCTATGGATGGATAGAAACATAAATTTTTCCTCCCAAATATACTTGAAGGTATGTGGAGGCCCAAGTCTGTATTAGCGATGTCTAATGTGAAACCACACAGTGAGAGCATCCCCTTATACTTTTCGTACTAGAACACTGCCCTATATACCCAAAGGTACGTGGACGAGATCCGATATACTTACGTATGTGGAGTGAGGTATCACACTCGAAATGTATCGCAGACAAGTTAACGACAGCTACTATGTTTAACGACACTGGAACACGTCTCCAGCCTAGACCTTCTAAATGTTATTATTAATGTTCCAATGCTTTCTTAGGTAAATTGATGTAAATTTTATGTTGATCTTGTTTTAAAAAATTTCTTTGATGTTTACCACGTGATGTGATGGAAATTCCTAAAAATGAAAACTAAATGATAAGAAAAATTTTCAATTTAGATTTTTCAATGAAAATCCTAGCTACTAAGGGAAAGAGAAATCAGTTTTAGAGAAAACAACAAAGAACATAAACTAAAATGTAGTTTTCCTAACTTCTTTTTATGCAACACATACAATTCACTATATGCACATGCATGCTTTTATTTTTAGTTATTTTAATGTGAATGCAAGAAAGGAAACTATATGCATCAATCAATAAAACAAGTGTTTTCTTCTTTGAGAAACGAGGAATAAAACAACAATTTCTCTTTTAGGAAAAATGAAGAATGGAACTACAAATTTTTCTACAAGAAATGAGGAATAAAAAAACAATTTCCTTTACGAAAACATATTGATATAATGCAGAAATAAAATACTTTAAATTTAATTTTCCAATGATAAAGAAAAAAACTAAAGAGACATTGAACAAATTTACTTTTCAAAGGAGGAAGAATCAGGAAAGTTTACTGGTCTCTAAGAGGTATCAGACATCTAAGAATACAACAAACAAGTGGCTGAGAATTCTAGAAATGGAAAATTTAGATGGAATTTGGTTGGGTGAGGGGCCAACACAGTCTCTAAGGGGGGACAGTGTGTTGCAGAGCACCCCTGAGTGGGAAACAGTGCACTACAGTGCATTGTGTCTTGACCAACAGTGCATTGGGCGCAGTAGGGATTGAAAAAAAAGCAGAAAAAAAAACTTCTAATGCAATTATTTCATTCAAATGTCTAATAACTGAAATTAGATGCTACTAATGAGGATAAGAAGAGGAAAAAACACCAGGAATGATAGGATAATCCCCAGCGGAGTCGCCAATTTGTTATGCAGAATTGTGATCTACGGATAAGCCAAGTTCCCTAAGTGTGGTGCTACTCACTTAGAACAACATAAGAAATAATTACTATCACTTTCTCTAAAATAAGCAGATATACAAAATGCTGAAAGAGCCTACTTGTGATTCAATCGCTTCTCCTTCTCCTTCTGTTGTTGTTTTCGTCGCTCTCAATCCAACTCAAAATGTTAGATCAATTCCTACAAACATAAACAGAGAACAACAAACAACATGAAATATACAGATATCTACTTATCTTACTCAATCAAGTCGATTAGATATGAAATACATATATCATTCAAGAATCCATTGCACAAGAAATAGAGACATATATATGGGAAAATGAACAGCAATATTTATTAAAGATTAGAAGGGGGAGATTACAACCAATGGATCGATTTGTTACCAACCAGATCTAGCTTCATTCCAGCCTCATCACATCCAACATATTCCAACAACATATCAGTACTTTCACTCTCTCAAATGAAAATCCAACAGCATAACTTTACCAAATTTCTTCCTTCCCTAGCACTAGAATCAGTGCTCAAGTTATAGGGAAACTGATGGTAGTTTCCCAATGAATGACTTTCTAATAATAAGAAATACATGTTCCCAAGTTCAAAGGTGTTATATGGACACTTGGATTCAAAGTTTGACACATATGGACTCTTCTAGAAGGCATTGGAAATGTGGAGATTCCCAAAACAATGAGAATTCCGCTCCCATTTGACCAACGCACTCTTGAATGTCGAGAAGTGCACTGCAGTGCACCCTTGAATGGAGGAGTTGGCACTGCAACATAGTTAGTCCCTTTAGAGGTTGCATTGGTGAGTCAATAAGTGATATAACATATACTTCAAACCTTGGAAATCTCACAATATAAGCCATGAATGAATTGATCTTCTCTTAGGGCATATAGCAATTGAAATGTAAGGGGATGATAGACCCTATTTCATTGGTCATGTGCATGATGTCCAATTTGACCAGGTTATGGGGGATGATGCCCAAATTGACCTATAGAAAAAAGGATGTGTATTGTTTTCAGTTCATATTTCCAATGACAAAGGGAAGGATGTTGAGGATGATGAAGTCCTAAATAGTGACCATGTTTTGTATTATTTTCAGGATGTGTTTCCTGAAGATATTTCAAATTTTCCTCCTCATAGAGAGGTTGACTTTTATATTGTGTTGATGTCAGTAGAAACACTAGCATTTAAGGCACTGTACAAGATGAGTACTCCGGAATTAGTGGAATTGAAGTTGAAACTTAAGGAGATGCTTGATAAGGGATGCATATGACCAAGTGTATCACCTTGGGGTGCACCAGTATTGTTTGTAAAGAATAAGGATGATAATCTTAGATTTTTCATTGACTACAGGCAGTTGAACAAGGTGACTTTCAAGAACAGGTATCCATTTTCATGGATTGATGACTTGTTTTATCATTGGAAGGGAGCAGCATTATTTTCAAATATTTATCTAAGATCGGGATATCATTAGGTGCACATCAAAGAAGAATATATTTACAAGATTGCATTCTGTAAAAGGTATCAATATTATGAGTTTGTGGTCCTTTTGGTCTTAATAATTCTCCAACTACTTTCATGTGTTTGATGAATAATGTGTTGCATCCTTATCTGGACAAGTTTGTGATCATGTTTATTGATGATATATTGATATATTCTAAGAATGAGGAAGAGAATGTAGAGCACCTAGAAGCAATGTTGAGATTGATGAGAAAGCATCATTTGTATACCAAACTTAGCAAGCGCAGTTTCTTTCAAACTCAGCTTTACTACTTGAGACATGTTGTTTCCAAGGAGGGGATATTTGTGGACTCAGAAAATATTAATGTTGGTCAAAGTTCTCATTGATGTCAATATGGCATTATTGGAGATGGGAAATATTCTTGTGATGTATTAATAACCCCTTGTGATGTTTCCCTAACCTCATGAAAACCCCAGGAGAAAACCCTAAGCATGAATATGATGCACATTTCCTAGCTACGTGATAAAATATTGATGGCCTAAGTCTATGAATAAGGAGCCCTAAACATCCTAATAAGCTTGATGGCCTAAATCTATGAAGAATGAGCCCTAAACATTGAATGCCAAAAACATAAAGATAAAATCCTAATGGCTACCATGAATAAAATAATGATGATAGTTTCAAAAATATAATTTTCTTGATGGTAAAATGACCCCAACTGAAGATAAAATTGGCATACTCTTGTAGAGGACACTTTTCTCTTTCCAACGAGCTATTACACACCCTCTATCTCCTCATAGGTTGAGATAAATTGAATTTATAAGATAGAAAATTCATAATGTTAGGTAATTCGACTTATGTAGGCTTGGCATGTCGACCAAATGATCTGAAAATGGGTTGGACAACTTTTTATTCTTTTCAAGAACCTCCCACTCAGTTAAACAAATAAAAGATATAGCTTATACTTGACTTTTGCGGAATTTTATACTTGAAACGGGTGTATGTTTTTTAACTATTTAAGTGCTTTAAGACCATTTGTTTTTTGTTGATATTAAACATGTGCAACAACCATATAATTCAACAAATAAACATCAACATATAACAGCAAATTTAATAAAGGAGTTCACCTGAATATCATGGGCTACGTCTCCTTGAGCCTTTTTCAACTAACTTGGCTCTTTGGGATTATGATGAAAAGTTATTTTACAAGATACAAACTCAACTCCAATGGTTATTTGAACTGAACCAATGGGTTTAGAATACCAGCATACCCCTATCATGGCTGTCATCACTCTAAAAATAGAACTATGTTCCCTTAGACTTGACTCCTTCTGTCGGTGCCCTTAAACTTCCCTGTGCTTTGAAGTGGAACTAACTCCCTCATAATTATTTTTTTCCCTGAAACCTCACCTACTATCTCCAGTACATATCAAACTTCCAAAATGGACTGATCATTTTCTCAAAATGAGCACTGGCTTCCCAATCTATGCCTCCATCCACTGATGGCACTAGGCTGCTCAAAACTTCCCTGTGGCTCTTCGACCTTCATAATTTTTCAAATGACTCTGAAAATCCTTTTAATCGATTCATAATGTCAAAAATAGTCAGAATAGACTATTCACTTGCATAAATTGGCCTCTGGCTACTCGGGTTTCGCCTCCAACACCTGGTGGCACCCCTTGGCACTAGGGTCACTGAAAACTTCTCTAAAGCATCTCAACTTTCAGAAGTTTCTACAGCCTCTTCAAACCACACTATTAGTTCCAGAATGTCTGAAACATCAAAAATTGACTATTTTATTTCTGAATAAGGCCTCAAACTTCTGTTGGCCCCTAGTGGCCCTAATGGCCCCTAGAACTTATATGAATCAAAAACCTGCTCAAAAGTTATCTAATGGATCTGAAACCCTCACCAATGAGTCTGGAATGTCTGATATAGTCGAAATTGACTATTGGCACCCTCAGAATGGACGAATCTAGCTCAAGATAGAGCCTAAATTGTTTTGCCCAATGTCCCCTAGAAATCCTCCACTAAATTTGTGGAACTGCACTTAACTGCAGATAAAATAGGGACTCATGCCAAAAATGGTGTGCCTGCCATATATACCACCAGTTCTAACCTTAATATTAAATTTTGGTGGTTTATTTGGGCACATGCAACCGAAATACCCACGGTCACGTTAAATGTCAGAGCGTATTAACCAGGTGGATGAATGTCACATGTGACAGCACTGAATTCAGAGGAGACGGTTTCATTTTAACTGTCAGGGTTTACCAATAACCATAACATTAACCGTGGCCATGTTTCTGCATAACCTTAAACACTGACGGTTGTGGATGGCAGTTTGGGCTTAAGCCCTTGGCCTCAAACTAAAATGCGCCAAACAATAGATAAAACTGCAATGCTTATATGGTTAAGAATCATGGTAGCATGGTTGGTGGATGAAGTTGCACACGGGTCGGAGGTCACAAGGTCGAACCCCCCAGACCTCATAAAATTTTATACCACCGTCCAGGGGACACGTGGTGTCCTCAGGGCTGGCCACGTGTCACCCATTCATTGGCCCAGAAAACAAACGTACAATTCCACCATTGAATCAAAACGCGACAAATGGAAGCTTCTGACTGGCTCGAGAAAAAGGAATATTCTTGAGAATATTCCAAGAATATTCCCTAGAATATTCTTTTTTTTATTTTCCAAAACCCAGTCAAACTTGGTCAAAATCCAAAAAATTGCAGTTTACTGGACTTTTCAAATCACAATAGTGTATTCATACAGTGTCAGTTTTTCGAACCGTTCATGGTGTCGGAATTAGGAAGACGAGATCTATCTGGTCGCTCTGGTTCGATACACTTTTGAACACTTTGAAATTTGAGCTATCACTTAGGTCCATGATCCAAATGTGATCACCAAATGACGTGTATATTCATTATAACTCAAAAACTAATATATATTGACATCTAAACTTGTCATTATATCCATCATCTCGTTGAAGAATTCAGATAAGAACCATAGGAGCAAGACAAAGGATATGGAGGAATAAAACATTTATGTTTGGGACAGATTTCCTTTATCTTTCTAGGTCAGAATATTGCAGCTTTGTGACAGGATCTAGGTTGGACTGTGGTGGCTCGGTCTAGAGAAAAATCACCTAAATAAGGTTATCTTAGAAAAGTGACATGTTAAGACCTCGGTTTAGTGACCAGTTTTTCTCACTAGGATCTGAAGAACAACCTTAAGGAGTTTCATAGAGCTACCTGTAGACACACCTCACCTCAAACTTCAGTTCATATTTTGGTTGCAATACCTAAGACCTATAGTGGAAAATTCGAGAAGAAAGCTCGTACCTCCCTTCTTTTTCAGAACTCGGGTTTACTATTAAACTCAGCCTGCAGATTTATGTAGGAGCAGTGTCACCTTATCTTGGATCTGCGGTAAGAGCACCTTAGAAGCTCGGGTTTAAGGTTCAAACCTGTCATAGAACAATAATCCTTGAACACATACTTTGGACCTATAAGAAATAAAAAAAACATGTGGGGTATTGACTGCTGGGGAAGCACATTTAGCATTGAAAAGCTCAGGCAACCACATATGGAGAGGCTCATCTACATCTGTGTATGGATAGCCACCTATGGTAAAACAAGACTCGGTATAACCTCATACCAGTAATAAAATTTAGGGTCACCATATTGTTGCATTGTATTGAGAGGGCTCAGACCTACAATCTTGTAGTGATTTGCAGTGCCTCAAATATTTGATTGAGGGCTCAGAGCTACAATAATTTTTAGAGGCAAGACAAGTGTGTGGACAATCACCCATAAGGCTCGAACCTGTGAGATAAATCTGTCACGTGGGCAAGCCGCAAGGTTATGGTATGACTTATTTATCATTCTACTTGGGGAATATTGAAATCAATACGTATGTATTACTATAATATTTCAAAATTTATAATTTAAGGAGGTCCAATGGAGAGGTTTCCCTTGCATTTGTGAAATATGGTGCACATGTGATACTATGACATGATAATCTTGTGGTGACACGAATTGGATTGGATCTGTGGCCATTTCCAAAGGACAGTGGCATACTTTTGGAAATTTTGTGTTGAGTTTCTTTTGTGACACTTTGGAACATCTTCAGAAGACTTGATTGAAGCAACATTGACATCACATCTTGAAGAATATCTTGAAGGCCTAATCGAGTAGTTATTTTGTAGAAGATTGATGTGACATGAAGAGCATTGGATACTCCTACCAATATTGCTAAATCATTTTGGAAATACTTTGTTAAAGGCCTCTTGAGAACACTTGTGGAAGCAGATCTTGGAGACAATCTTGTTCATCTTAAAGGCCTCATGGAATATCCTTTGAATAATTTCTCCTGTTCATAAAAGTGACGTGAAGAGTTGTGGAGACACATTCTGACAAGACAAAGTTTTCATTAATGAGCTAAGTGCTTTGGAGATAGATTTAGGACATTGTTGAAGGTGAAGATATTGTTAGGGCTTACTGCATAGGATATTGGGAGCCTTTAAGAATCATTACACTTATCTTGACGAATTGAAGCATAGGGTTGGAGCCCCAAAGGATAGGAGTTTGCAAGAAGACCAGGTTGGAGCCTGTACCATAGATAGGGTTGGAGCCCTATAGGTTTGAGGCTCATGAATTCCAAGTCGATGCTTGGAAAAGTATAAGTTGGAGCCTGGTGGATTGGAGATTGGTGTATTCATCTAGGGTTGGAGCCCTAATTATTATTTTACTTGATTAATTTTAAAGAGAATTGGAGTCCTAGTCCTTGGTTAATTAAATTATTCTATAATTGTTCATTTTGTGTTCTAATTATAAGTGATCTTAACTGGTAAAAAGAACATTTGAAAATAAATATTGATTCACTGCCCGTCTCATTATTTCCATCAATTAAAACTATCATGGAGTGACCAATTCCTAGGAATATGTAAAAGGTCCATGGGATTAGCAGGTTATTATAGACGGTTTAACAGGAACTACTCACAGATTGGATGTATTATTACTATTTGCAGAGGAAAGGGAATAAATTTGAATGGACTGAGGATTGTGCAACAAGTTTTGAACAGTTGAAGCGTTTTCTTACAAATGCTCCAGTTTTAAAGATTGTAGATCCTGATAAGGAGTCTGTGGTTTGTATGGATGTTTGCAAGGAAGGACTTGGTGGATTCCTAATGTAGGAAGGCTAGGTGGTATGTTATGAGTTAAGGAATTTGATTGAGCATGAGCAGAACTATGTGATTCATGATCTTGAGTTGGTAGCTAGCATTCATGCATTGAAGATGTGGAGACATTATATTCTTGGCAGGAGGTTCGTCTTGATGAGTGATCACAGTTGGATTAGGGACTTGTTTGACCAACCCAATATGAATGCTAAGAAATATAGATGGTTGGATACCCTTAGTGAGTTTGACTTTGAGATCAGGTACATCAATGGCAAGGAAAACAGGGTTTCAGATGCTCTCAATAGGAGAGTGGAGGTGAATCACATTTCAACTATTATATCTTATGGGACAGATTCGCAGGAATGTATCTTACATGCAACGCAACAGGATGACAGGTAAAAACAGTTAAAGTAGATATTAAAGCAATAAAGTGAAGGTGATAGGGATGAGAAGTATCACCTCATGGAAAATGGCTAGGTGGGATTCAAGAATAGGATTTATGTGTCGGATAGCAATAAGCTAAAGAAACTTATCTTGAGGGAGTTTCATGTCAAGTCGTATTCAGGCCACCCAAGATACTAGAAGACTTTGACAATTGTTAATAATTTCTATCATCGGTCGAACTTGAAAAAAGAGGTAGTTTAGTTTTTCCTTAAATGCTTGGACTTTCAGCAGGTAAAAGCATAGTGTAAGCATCCATCTGGTTTATTGCAGCCTATTCTAATTCTAGAAAGTAAATGGGAGGGCATTTCAATGTACTTCATTATAGGTTTTTCGACGATATCAAAGCAGCATGATTACATCATGGTTGTGGTTGACAAGTTGAGTAAGGTAGCTCACTTCATTGTAGTGAAGTCTACAAATTCAACTAGTGAAGTAGCTCATATATTCATGTCTGACACTGAGATGACTACAGTGGTGTTGAATGCTCTTCCACAAGAATGGGGAAATTTCACTTCAATTTTATACGGGAAGAAAGAAGCCACACCATTCCATGATTTATGGTCTCTATGTAAAATAGATGAGACAAGATTGAGATTCAAAGGTGTTACAGGATCAAGTGAAGTGAATCAAGCCTTTGCAGACACATCAAGGAAGAAAGGAAGATTCTGTAAGTTTGGTCCTTAGAATATTATGGACAAAGCACGATGCTTTGGATGTGATGAACTTGGGCATTATAAAAGAGATTGTCCTAAATTTGAAAATGATCCGGATTTATGTAGGAACGCAACATAATAAACATATAACTATAAATACAAAGATGCAGCATAAATAACACTTCATTTCATTAATATCAAAGAACTGAAATTTTCTTACAAACAGAATGGAAATAAAACTAGCTAGGGCGCTGGTAGCTATCTCTGAGAAGAGATGTGGCGGCTACAGGCCTCTAAACTGAGTTACAATGAGGTTCGAGGGCCTATTTATTATTTAGAAACAATTGGAAATCCTAAACATCCAAAACCCTAACCCTAGGAGATGAAGCGCCAAAACTATGGGCCCCGTTTGGGTAAATTGGTGTTTCAACTTCCCGAGGACGTAACTTTGGCTTACGATCTCTATTTGACACGTACCATACCTCGTTATAAATATCTATCTGAGGACTAAAAATTTTGAGTGAGCAACATCGGTCCATATACCCATGTTGCTCCCCGTTTTCCCAAAAAACGTCCTTTAGGGCCTCAAAACGGCTTTGGAAGTTCAGGACCTGAAAAACTGCTAAAAATAGTAAGTTGTGTCGAAAATAAAAAACTAAAAGAGACAATGGTGGGGCCCCAAGTGGAATAGGCGGGTGACCACCAATATCCACCTGGATCATTCCTCCCCCCTTAGGAAGCAATGGTCCCCATTGCATTAAGTTCCTCCATGAGATGAGGAAATTTCTCGTGAACTTGGTCCCTGGTGAACCACTTTCCTTGGTGTAGGAGTTGGCTAGCTTTGACAACCCGATACATTTGGATCTTCTATTGGCAAGTGTTCTTGATTTGCATGTCCATGATACAATCTGTGGTGGCATGTTCCATGCAATCTGGGTTTAACTCTATTGGTGTGAGTTGTTCTGCAATTTTAGAGGTGTCCAGTAGAGGTGGGAAGTAAGGACGAAGGCGGTCCACATTGAATATTAGGTGCAGACCAAAAAATGGTGGAATACTGAGCTTGAAGGCATTGTTCCCTACAGCCTTGGTGATGGTGTATGGCCCGTATCGGAGCAGGCGAAGCTTGCGATGGGGTCCAATGAGGCGCTCCTTCTGCAAATGTAACCATACTTTGTCGCCCACCTAGAAGTTGTGTGGCACCTGGTGTTGATCATGGCATTGCTTGTACTTAGCATTGGCTCTGTCCAATATGTCATGAACCTATTGGTGGATGTGTTGAATGCGCTTGATGAATTTATTTGCTTTGTCAACTTCAGACTGGACATGAGCTGAATCGGCCTGAGTAGCCGCAAATGGCATGGCTACATCAATGGGACATAGTGGCTGGAATCCCAAGCCCACCTGAAAGGGGCTATGGCAGATTGAAATGTGGAGATCCCAGTTATAACTATGTTGTACATAGGGGAGGCTCTCATCCCATGTGCGTGGATGCTTTGAATTGTACATGCGTAGAATGTGTACAATCATTCTATTGATGACCTCTGTCTGGCCATCTGTTGGGGATGGAAAGTTGTGGACTTGGTGAGCTTGGTGTCCAGCATTGACCAAAGGCTGGACCAAAATAAGATGAGGAACCTGCTATCCTGATCTGATATGATAGACTATGGGATCCCAAAGTGCACCCACACTCGCTCAAAGAGGAGTTTAGCAGTGGCTTCTGTTGTGATATTCTTCTTGCAGGTCGCCATAATGGCCATCTTCGAGAATCCGTCGACGACCACGAAAACAAGGTCATTTCCATGCTTAGTAGAAGACAGGCCTGACATGTAATCCATGGATATGGATTCCTAAGGTTGACTAGGGGTAGGTAGCGGAGTATATAGGCCTTGCTTCTTGATGGTTGGTTTGGCAATGGCACAAGCAGTGCAGGATATGATGTGCTTCCCGACATCCTTTCGAAGGTTCGGCCAATAGAAATACTTCTACAGTACTGCTACTGTTTTCTCGACCCTAAAATGCCCAGCGACTCGACTGTAGTGTGCTTCCCATATCATCTTGGCACGCTCGCTTGAAGGAACACAAAGGTGTCCCAGGTGACATAAAAGTGCATCTTGGAGGTGAAATTTTGGAACTTGCATACCCCCCAAGAGTGCCTTGTAAGTGTGGCCAAATTCTGGGTCGCTCTTTTAGAGAAGCAGACAATCAGAAGTCTCGTGCCCACAAGAGTTGAGAACGGTGGTGAGCACCATGATCGGTGGTCAGCTGAGGCAGTCTGCAACATTATTGGTGCTACCCTTCTTGTACTTGATGTTCAAATGAAACTGTTGCAGATATGTGGACCACTTCTGATGGCGATCATTCTGAAACTTCCCTTGTGTCTGTATGAACTGTAGGGGCCGGTGGTCTATGTGGATGATTGTTTCCTTCCCCAAAATGTAATGCTTCCATTGTCGACAGGCTTGCACAATGGAATACATTTCTTTGTCATAGGTGGGATACTTGCGAACTGTCTCAGACAATGTCTCACTGTGATATGCCACTGGATGTCCCCGTTGAGTAAGAACTGCCCCAATAGCATAGTCAGAGGCATCTGTCTCGATCTCAAATGGCTGCTGCAAGTCTGGTAAGGTGAGCACTGGGGCAGAACAGAGGCGATTTTTCAATTCTTTGAACGCCTTCTGTTGAGGTTCCGACCAAAAGAATTTTTCTCTCGCTCCTTCTTTGGTGACTTGACTCAAGGGCCAAGTGATATGAGAGAATCCCAACACGAATCTACGGTAGAAATTAGCAAGACCCAGAAAGCTGCGAAGCTCTGTTATAGTAGTCGGGGCTGGCCAATCCCGAATGACTTGGATCTTGGCTGGATCCACATGCACCCCCCTTTCATCAATAATGTATCCCAGATATTGAACCCGGGTCATGCCAAAAGTGCACGTCTCCAAATTGGCACACAACTTGTGTTGCCGCAGTGTTTGGAGGACTTGTCGGATGTGGTGAAGGTGCTCTTCCCAATTCTGGCTGAAGATCAGAATATCATCCAAGTACACCACTACAAATGAGTTGGTGAATGGCCGCAAGATGTCATCCATCATCCTCATGAAGGTGGCGGGAGCATTCGTCAACCCGAAAGGCATGACCAGCCATTCGAAAAGGCCTTCCTTGGCTTTGAAGGAAGTCTTCCACACATCGGAGGGTTCAATTGGTACCTGGTGATACCCAGACTTCAGGTCGATCTTGCTGAAATATTTTTCACCTTTGAGTTGGTCCAGAAGGTCATCAATCCTTGGGATTGGGTACCTATTCCGGACAGTGATCTTGTTCAGCGCCCGATAGTCAATACAGAGTCTCCACGTCCCATCCTTCTTCTGTACCAACACGATCGGGCTCCCACAGGGCGATGAACTTGGTCTGATGTGACCTTTCTGCAACAACTCCTGAATCTGCCTCTTGATTTCATCATTTTCCAGAATAGAGCGTCAATAGATCGGTCCATTGGGTAGCGGCGCACCTGGGGTCAGATCAATCGGGTGCTTGACCTGGCAGTGCAGAGGAACCCCTGTGGGTGAGGTGAAGATGTCCCCGTACTCCTCCACGACCTTATCCATTTGTTGTTGTCGTGCAGAGGGGCCCTGTCTGGAGGTCGTGGCCACAGTCTTCTTCTTGCCCTGGGGGCGGATCATTAGGAAAACGAATTTCCTGGTTTGGGAAATGAGCTTACTGCATTGTTTTGCAGTAACTAAAGAGATAGCCGCAGGAGGTGGTACCTCTGGTATCCTGTACAACTTATTTCCCAAAGTAACAATAACAACACGAGGTCGAGACTCATACACAGCATGACGCTTCCACAAGTGTTTCTTCCTAATAATACATCAAAAACATCAATAGGAGCAACGTCACATAATACCTCATCTGTGAAGGGCTTGATGCTATAGGGTAGGCGGCACTGCTGGCTGACGCGGAGATCTCGTCCTTGGTGAAGCCACCCGATGTTGTATGGATGTGGGTGGGCTGTGGTCGAAAAGCCCAACTGCTTCATGGTGTTTTCTGAAATGAGGTTATTTTGGCTCCCATTTTCGACAATGAACTGTACCAGGGAGCCTTTTACCCACATCTGGGAGTGGAAGAGACATTCCTCCTCCTCTGGATCTTCCGGTTCCTCCTTTTGGATCTTCAGTGTGGTAACAGTGGCATTGGGCTCCACATCAATAATATGTTTCCCTCTGTCATTCCCCTTGTCAGGTTTTGATCTTGTATCTGGAGCAGGGATCTTAGCTCTAAGCTCATCCCGTGCCACTGATCACTTGGTCTCGTTAGGAATCTCGTAATTTATTAGCAAGATTGGCAGAGTCCAATTACAAAAACAACATCGTTTCAACCAACTTTGGGATTCTAGGATCTAGCCCTCCTGAATCCAGAGAGGGATCTCTCCAATATGTACAAATATGGATTTGTCTCTTTGAAGTTTGGGGTTATGGTATTAGGCTAGTTATGAAGGCCAAGGGTTTGTTTGTTTTTTGGATGGTTGAGCATGATTTTTACTTGAGGAGAAAGCTCTAAGTGCAAAAAGTTTCAAAGGTGAGAAGTTGCAAGCAAATAGAACAGCTTTGGCTAAAAGATAGATATAACGCTGGTTTTTACTCCATTGGGCTATGAAGTCATATCTGGGCTTTAATTGAGCAACAACATCAAGAGTGATCCAAGGGGAAAGTCATCTATATCACAGGATTATTAAGATTAAAATGATGGAATGGAAACAATAAAGTATTGGAGGGGTGGAAACTGATAATAATTTCTCAGAGGATTTATAGTCAGTCCAAACAAGAAAAGCCTCTTAAGTAATTGTTTAAAACCAACCAAGTGCAGGGCTAACCATTGAATTCTTGGGGAAGTTTGTATTAAAGCAGCTTAATTGACAAGCAATCCAGTAATCCACATAATTACCTTCAGAAAGTATGAAAACATATAAGAAAAACAAAGTGTAACTTAAGATCAGATAAAGTACTTTTAAACCTAGTCTGCTTTCAGTTGACACCAAGGGAAACTTTCAGAATCTGCTTTTGGATAAAAACTAGGACCAGGGTGCACCATATCTTCCATAGTAATATTTAATAAGCACAATAAGGAAAATAACTTTCAAGAACAACGTTTTTAAGGCAAACAGTAGGACGAGGGAACTCCAACATTCCTAACTGCTTAACTGTATTAAATCATTCTTGAATAAACAATTTGGAGGAAAACATTAAGATAAAGATTTTCAGTCAGAGAAGGTTACTGATATACAGTACATCCTAACTCTATAATTGATGTTATTTATCAGAGAATAGTGAAAAATATGACATACATAGAAGGAAAACAATAACAAAGAAAGGGACACTTCACCAGTAATATAGACCAGGATCCCAAGAAACAGCTTTATATTGATGTCAAACCAGTTACAATCTTCAAGTCCAATGTTTCAGTTCAGCAATCATCTTCACTACTTAGCCTAACAAATATATCACAAGCAGAGCTCCAAGGGCCAGTGAACACTATTTACAATCAGAAGTTTGAGCTCAAATGTATTTCAAAGTTCTGCAACCAACAGTCTCTCATCTTCTACTGAAGTATTTATAGAAGAATGAGGAGGTGAAATCTGATAAAAGATCTCAAATACAATTAATACAGAGTTAATGTCTTCTTGGCCTTTGGGAGGCTCAATGAAGAAGAGTACATGTGTTTCACTATATTAATTGATTTACACTTATGAATTAAGCTCGATGGGAGCTTTTGTTGACCTTTGAGGCTCTGTGTGATGCTAGGGTTACTCTGCAGACATCCCTTCATTAAATTCCTGACAGAAGTAACTCTTCGGCTGCGTCGAGGCAAAATATCTGATCTTCTTTAATAACTTCGGCCTCTGTTTGAATGGTTTGAGACAACAGGTGGCTCTGTGGTAGCTGGGAGAAATTGATTAACCTCATATGTGGCGGTGGAGGTTTCCTGTCTGATAATCCTTTATGCTTTCTTCTTTAACTGTGTTTTAAATCGGGGATTAGGCTTTTGATAACAGTCTTAGCCATAATCCCCATAAAAACTGTCTTTATTCCTCTATTATGATATATTGGGGTCTTCGACACTGATATTCTTTAATTGTGCCTGATTCATGGTGTTGCGTTGGAGTGCAAGGTTACACAGGGACGATATGGCATCAATGCCTCACGGATCATTGACGAGACGTGAAATTTACACCCTGCCATTGATTTCCTCTGATAAATCGAAAGCAAGAGGGTCGTCACCCTCTCTTTCGAATTTTCTTCGAACATAGCGAAAGATCATTTAAACCCTGAAAAATACAACAAAATGTTATGAAACCCTGCATATTAGGTCAACTGCATCGGAAGGCATGTGGAGGAAGCGGGGTCATTGGATGGCATCATCCAACGGTCGAGATTGATCAAAGGGAGGTGGAAGAAGGATTAAATCTGAGCCGTCGATTGCACAGAGATCGACGGTCGGGAGCAGAGTTTGAAAGTCAAATGGATAAAATAGAGCAAATGGAATGAGGACCGTCGATCTGCAGATCAGGTCGACGGCGGAGATTGATTTACCGCCGCACCGGAGCTCGTTTAAACATCGGACATCATAGACGAGTGATAACCGTTGGATGACCCGCTCCAGATCGGACGGTTCAGGGCGATATCGCCGAGCGTCTGCGTCTGAATGATAATGCGTGATGGACGGCGGTTTTGTGAACAGTGGCCAAGCCATGTGTCAAGAAGTGTATGGAAACGGCGCACAGCTGGCGGGGTCCACCGGGTTTGATAGGTTCTGCACCATTGGATCTGCAGGTCAGATCGACGATGGAAAATGCTCATATTTCCGACCGGCGGAAAACCTTAGAGAAATGATAAAAACCAAAGTTTTGATAAATAACTTAAGATTTTAATATTTCACGGGCAGAATACGCAAATAATAGGGTTAGGCGCCCGATTGCGGGGCAGTTGGGCGTATGGAGAATGATATGACCGGGGGTTTAAGGGGAGGGAGCTTATCGCATCGCAAATATTTGCGATGAGCACTTTAGATAAAACCACAATTTCTGTGATTTTGCGATTTGCGATGGATCGCATCGCAGATATTTGCGATGAGCACTTTAGATAAACCGCAATTTTTGCGATTTGCAATTTGTGATGAGCGCCTCCAGAGTTAGCGCTTGTTTTTTATGGCAAGGCATATGTGGGGAAGTGGTTAGGACTTAGTCCAAAGGGGCTTAAGTCCATAGTAAAAACTTGTATTTTTTATGCATTTTTCATGGTTTTTAAATGGAATTTGATGGTTTCGGAATACTTAAAAAATGGGTTTTTAACTATGGAAAAGTGATTTTCATAAATGGAAGACGAGGATCTATGAAAACGAGGGAGTTTTTATGGAGAAAAAGGGAAGCAAATGAAGGTTTGAAAAGGGGGAAAATGATGGTCCTTCAGTAGTCTTTTATCATGAATCAGCAAAATTAATGGGAACAGCAATGAGGATTTTGGACAGAGGCATGAGGCCTCAAAAGCCTTCAAGAGCCAAAAATTTTTAGTGATAAAATTTGTTCCTTGGAGGCTCAAAAAGTCTTAGCCACCTTTTGGTATAGTCAAATATTATAGGTGGCTAACAGTGGCTCCACTTGGGGATGATGCCTTCTTGAAGGCATCAAGAACTTCAGACTTGCATTCTCCGGGAGGCTGACCTATGCCTGATCCATTGGGCTGCCCTTCCTTTGCTGGGATGATCTTCTTTAAAAACATATTAGCAGCTATGAAAACAATGGTCCTCCATCAATACACACTTTCTACCTACCCAATCCTATTGATCTGACATTTTTTCTTCATTAGAGTGCACTTGGATGGGCAAACTCTTTTTACAACATTTTATTTTTTTTGAAAGCAAGAAACCTAATCTATTTCTACTCCTTATTTCTCCCTGAACTCAGATTAAACATTTGAGTTCAGATGCTTCTCTACCTAATATACTATCTGTTGGGATTAAACTGTCCAACATATTTTTATTCTCTAAATTCTGCAATAGAAATTTAAAAACAGTCAAGTCAAGATTAAGCTGTTTCACTTGCTGTGATCCATGGCATAAAAACAAGCTGCACATAGACATTTATTTTGCAAAAAATTAAATCAAAAGGGAAGGCTTAAGATTTGAAAATTTAAAGCACTTCCTTCATCTCTTTTCACAACTCTGTTTTGACTTTGTTTGAGCTGTTTCTTCCTTGTTCTCTGGTTCAGATTTTGAGTTCATTAGAACCAGATTTTACATCTCTTGACTCAGAGAATAAAACAGATTTGAGTCATTCTTTTTGAAACCTTAGGTTCAGATTTTGATCATGTTTGAACCTTTAATTTCTATCCTAAACTATCTACTGATAAGCCAAGATTAAACAGTTTGGCAAATCAAATTCACTACCCTATCAGTAGAAAATTTAAAACTAATTAGTCAAGATTAGGCAGTTCGACTAACTAGAAGTGTGTTTTTCAGGAGTGGCATTTGAGCTTGCACACTTTCAAATTTTGTTTCTCTTTTTTGGTATGGGGCTATACCTTTCTTGTTTTGTCAATCTGCCCTCTTTTCTCTTTTTCATTGTTTTTGTATTTTTGATCTTTCTAACTTTGAATGCAATGGTGGATGAGATATTGATAATGGAAAAGACAAAAAGGCTTCAAAACATAACATGGATCAAGAGAAGTAAGGCTTAAGCATCCTGCCATTGACAGGACCCCCAAACAATTCTGCTCCATTCAACTCCTACAAGAAAAATGCATTGTTACCAGCAGTTGAATGGATAGCATAAGGGCCAAGCCACAAGTTGTCAAATTTTCCGTGCTTGCCCTTGTCTTGCCTCCTTGAGTCCCATTTTAAAACTTTGTCCCCAATCTTGAAATTGCTGGCCTTTGTTCTTCTTCCAAAAATCTTTTTAATGCTCTCCTGTTTCTGCAATGCTTTGTTATACACTTCCTCTCTGGTTTGCTAAAGATGAATGGTCTGATTTATTCTTCTGATCATGTAATTATCTTCAGTTTGTAACTCCTGAATCAACTTCATCACTGGCACGCCAAGGTTGTTTGGAAAAATTGCATCAGTACCGTACACAAGCTGGAAAGGTGACATACCAATGGATTTCTTCAAAGTCAATCTGTCAGCCCAAAGTGCATGAACCAGCTTTGTGTGCCAAGACTTCTTATTGTCCTCCAACAGTTTCTTGATTATGTTCACTAAGCTTTTGTTTGAGGATTCCGCAAGTCCATTACCTTGAGGGTAATAGGTCGTGGAATGCCCCAATGTAATCTGATATCTATGACAGAACTCAACCATTTTCTTTGATCCAAATGCTGTTGCATTATCAGTGATAATTTTGGTAGGACAGCCAAATCTGGAGAGAATATTAGTCTCCATAAATTTTATGATAACTGAATCATTGGCCTGCCTACAAGGCATGGCTTCTATCCACTTAGTGAAATAGTCTGTGGCTATGAGAATCCATCTATGTTGGGCAGAAGATGGGGGATGGATTTCTCCTATGAATTCAAGACCCCACTGTTGAAAAGGGGCTTCAACAGTGATGGGATGTAGAGGCAGGGGTAACAGTTTTCTTTTGCCTTCAAAGAGTTGACACTTATGACAGGCTATAATGATCTTGTGTACATCATGGAAAAGAGTAGGCCAATAGAAACCAGCCCTCAAAATTTTGTTGGCTGTTGTCTTCCAGTACAAATGACCTCCACACTCTCCTTCATGGAACTGGTACTTAACCTTCTCTGCATCAAACTCAGGCAAACATTTAAGCAATAGACCACTTGAATTTTTCCAATAGAGACATTTATCTATAATGCAATAGTTTACAGCTTTCAATTTCAGGAATCTTGCCTTTGTTTTTGTTAAACCGGGAGGTGTATTCAATTTAAGCAAAACATAAACAATATCAGCATACCAAGGAGAGTTCATAAAATTATCTTCAACTATAGGAATTGAGAATTCTTCTTGGTCATCTAAGGCATTAATCATATTAATATCAAGAATTTCAAAATTTGATTCAGCCATTAATCTAGCTAGACCTTGGCCTTTGATGAGTTTAGTGTGTTTTATCTCTAAATCATATTCAAGAATAATAGCAATCCACTTACCTCTCTTACCATCTGGGTCCTGAGTTAGAATGTCTTTAACAACTAAATTTGGGACAAAGGAAATAGTGTGTGAATGAAGGATGTACACTCTGAAGTCTTTCAAAGCTTTAACCAAAGCAAAAGCTTGCTTCTCCATAATGTTATACTTCAAAGGGGCATCCCTTAATGCCTTGCTAAAGAATGCAATATGCTGCTCTTGTCCTTGTGGGTTTTTCTGTAAAAGGACAGCAGCTATGGTATGTTCTGATGCAAATGAGAAAATATAAAAATCTTTTGAAAAATCAGGACTTATCAGAACCGGTGTTTTGGTTAACGCTTGTTTCACCAGCTCAAAAGACTTCTTTGCTTCCAAGGTCCATTTTACCCCTTGCTCCTTCTTTAACATGTTTGTGATATTCCTAAGGAGCTCAGCCAAGTTGGGAATGAACCTTCTCAAAAAGTTAATCTTTCCAATGAAATATTGTAACTCTTTGATGTTTCGAGGATGAGAGATTTGCAATATGGCCTCAATCCTCTTTGGATCTATCTTTATACCCTCCTCAGAAATAATGTGCCCAAGAAGTTTACCTTCTTGGAGACCAAATAGTGTCTTCTTAGGGTTTAAAGATATCCCAAAATTTCTGCACTTCTCGAAAAATTTTCTTAAATGTTCTATGTTCTCTATCCGTTTTTTATAAACACAAGAACATCATCCCGTATAGATAATGATGGTTGAAGCCTAGTTCCTCCGAGAATGTTATGTCCATGTCTCTTGAAAGTTTCTCCCACATTCATTAGACCAAAGGGCATTTTCACATTACTATGAAAGTGCCCTGCAGGTAGTAAAGGTCGTTTTTAATTAAGGATTAGCAGTAAACTAAGATTCGATTGTACCCCGATTATCCATCCGTTAAAGAAATTTTAGACCCTACCACCCTTTGTAAAATGTGATCCATCTTGTAATGGGTAGTTGTCTTTTAATGAAGCTTTGTTTAAGTCTCTAAAGTCTATACAAAGCCTGATTTCTCCAGTTTTATTCCTAACAGACACCATATTAGATACCCATTTAGAATATCTAACAGGGACAATAATACCGGCATCATACATTTTCATGATCTCCTTCTGAAACAATGACAATTAGACAAGGTTTATTCTGCGCAGTTTCTGTTTGAATGGTTTTTGGTTTTCTTTGAGGGGGATTTTGTGCTATATTATTTCAGTGTCATAGGATTTGAGATCTTCGTAACTCCACGCAAAAACATCAGAAAACTCTTTGAACAGCTCTATGTATTTGAGTTTAATGTGAGCTGGTAAAGTTCTAGACAATTTAATCATCATGGGTTTAAGTTTACTGCCTATATTGCACTCTTCCACTTCAGTCTCTACAGGTTCCAGTTTTGGTTTATTCGCCACATCGATAAAATCAAACAACTCTTCTAAAGGAGCCAGACCCTTGGGAAAACTTTCATCTTTAGAGTGCAGAGTTTCTAACTCTTCATTCAGTTCTGTTTCAATTTCAAGTTTTCTTGACAACAGATTTATATTAGCAAGTTCGGGAGATGGTTCTTCTTTATCAAGAAAATCTTCTTCCTTGCAGACTGTTTCATAGTCTAAGTCTGAACTGTGAAGTTCAAATTCATTTCTGAACTGCATGAAGTCTTCTATTTGTTTGTCGTTTTCAAAGACCTACCAATATTTTTTGTTATCAGGCATGGCTGGTCTAAATTTTATCGGAGTTGTGTTGTCTTCGGTTTCATATGGCATCAGGCATGTTCTAGCTACAAAGGCTAAATTGTGGGCCATGATGTTTTCCTTTCTTGGGACGAAAATTAATTGGAACTCATCAAAAGTTTCTAAAAGGTCCACAACATCATTTCGATAGGCTCTAAGTTTGGGGTGATGAGCGTTATACTCTCCATTGACTTGCCTAATCATTAATTCTGAATCCTCGTGAATTTTAATTCTCTTGGCTCCTAAATTTTTAAACAAATGGAAACCTAAGAGAAGGGACTCGTATTCCACTATGTTTTTGGAACACTGAAATTTTAACTTACAGGAAATGCATTCGGTGTGGTTGCTTACAGTGTTGCGAATCCAGACACCTGCACCAGTGTTATTTCTAGTGCACGACCCATCGAAATGCATACTCCATAGAGGATTGTTTTCAGTTTCATTTGTTTGGTGAATGTCCTCTTTAACTAACGTGCTTTTTGATTGTTGTTGAATTTCTGCACTTAGTTGTAGATGTTTAGGTTCCCCCTGATTTTCAGTTACTCGAGGAATACTTTCCTGACTCTCAATGTTTAGAAGCAAGGGACACATGACTTGTAGTTAAAGACACACATTTGGTTTGCTGTTGTTTAAAGGTTCAACAAACTGTTTCGACAGCTATGTGGTATTTACCTAATTCTGTTAAAGTTACTTGTTAATCTGAAGCTTCTTCATTAAAAAGGATAAAAGAATCAAGGCATGTATTTACAGAATAAAGGGGAAAGTTTTGTGGTCTGTCTTGACTTGTAACTGTGTATTGCATATGAGATTCCTTGTAAAGTCTTCTAGTCTGATTGAAAACAGGGATAGTCACATAATTCATGTCCATTTGCATAGTCCCCTGTAACTTAGCCCCCCAAGATCTAGATAACAACATTCCATACTTTGGGGGCACATCAGCCACCACAATGTCCATGAGTAAGCATTTTGCTGGAATCTGGGTTAAGTTAACACAGAGGTCTTTGATTAATCCTAAACATTTTACTCTGCTGGAATCAAAGGAGTATAGGTCTTTGTAAGGTCTGGTGATTTCAAGACCAAGGCTCTCCATCATAGCTTTAGGCATTAAATTATGAGAAGCCCCAGAATCATGCATAGCGTTGTGCAAAATTTTGTCATGAACGTTTAAACTCATGTAGAAAGGAGGGACAAGTCCCTCTTGGTACCTACCTTCGATATTTGGACCGAAAATAAGCTCTATCTAGTCATCACTAAGATTGACTGTATCTCCATTTTCCTCTATATTTAAAGCCTTCAAAATTTGGGTTCTATATACATGTTGGGCAACTAACTTAGTCAAGGGAAATTAGTAGATTTACCAAGAATTTCCTTTTGTTCAAGGTTGAAGGAAAATGGTTCTTTGAAGTGTCAAGCTGCAATTTTATTAGTCGCCACTTACCAGCAATATCACCTTGCCGATTTGTTTTATTTACACTTGATAGAATTGTTTTCACAGAGTACCGTGTATGCCGCACTACTAAGATCCGCACTGCTTTTCTTTGTTTTGAGTGCCTTTCTCTTTACCTTTATCAGAATTTACAACCACTGTTTTATCCTTTTGTATGAAAATTTTAGGCTTGGTTTTAGTGCTGTTTTGTGAAGATTTGTCAGAGGTTTTGTTGTTGGGGGTCTGTTGACTGGTTTTGCTTCTAAGGTCATATTCTTTTTGAGACTCTATGATGACATTTTCCATGTCTTGATAACAATTTTCATCATCATCTCTTTTGTCATCATAAGGTGTGTACAGACCTTGTTTTCTATCATAATGAATCTCAAAGTCATCATCTTCTACCCCAAACATATTGACATCATCTCCCTCTATTATCTCATCTGTTTCCTCAACCTCACTTACATAATTTTGATGAAAGGGAGGAGTGATCTATTTATCATCTTCCCTAGACTCGTTTGGAGTGCTGGTCTTTCTATGATTCCGATTCTCACTGCTTCTATTTCTGAGGAGCAAATATTTTGGCTTCTCGCTTTGTGCTTTCTTGATTATGCTCATCTCTTTCATCATTTCTTCCAACATTTTCTCCATTTTTGAACTTGAAGTGGAAGGAGGGGATTCCTCTCTGAAAGATACTCTGTTTTCAATTTTCATTCTTGCTCTCTTTTCTATTAAGTTGACTTCCACAGAAAGAGCACCCCTTTGCATATCTTTGAGAGTTGTGAAGTATCTTTATCTTAGCGAATAAGTCATGTCAGAGTCAAACCCTTTAGGAAACTTGTTTAAAGCTGAGCCTTGTGGAGGTTTTAGTTCTGGGGAAAGTGCATTATACACACTATTAAACCTAGTGCAATAAGCTTGGACACTTTCCCCAGGGTTTCTATGGAGGTTTTTATAATCAGAAAGGACTTGGAGAGGATTCTTCTTCACTTCCCATTTGTTTAAGAAAGTTTGATGGAAGCCTGGGAGATTGTTTATACTATGGGGGGCTAAGATTTTAAACCATTTTCTTACTTCTCCCCCTAAGCTTTGAGAAAATAATCTAAGCTTGACAGAATCATCATCAATTTCATTTCTGTCAAAGTAGTCATTCATCTTATCCACATGTTGTGATGCAGTTGTAGCATTGCTAGCATCATATAATGGAATTTTGGATTGATAGTCCTGTGGAAGATTGACTAATGGTGCAGGAAGGACTAGGGGAGCATACCATGCAGCCATGATAGGGGGTGGAGGTGGATTCACAGGTGGGTTGACAAAAGGGAAGGTGGGCTGAAGTGGAGTGGTTCGAACAGTGGATGAAGGATGAGTAGATGTGGATGGATCAGCAACAGATTGCTGAGCTGATCTTGGATGAGAGACACCTAAATTCAACGGAAGTGTAGATCAGGTGGTGTTGTTTCTCTACTACCAGGATGTTCACTTGTCTCCGGGGATGAAAGTGAAGACTCAGAATCTAGCTGAATTATATCATCAAATGACCTAGTTCTAAATGGATTTACTAAGTCAGCTTGTGATTGTTGTAGAGCTGAAAGATTTTCAGGGACTGAATTAGCTCTCAAGGGTGATTTGAAAACAGTTGATAATTTAATCCTAGGAGACTTCCAAAGGATAATTTCTGGGTTATCAACTATCTCAGGTGGATTAGGGTCAGGATGGGCTCTAGTGTGAATCTTTCTAGAAGCCACTATGTTGTGTTTTTTAGACCCAAATAAACAAGACAAGTTCAACCAGATATGACAGTCTTTGAATGGTTAACTAACCTGTTTACCTAAATTTCAATCCTATAGTCCTCTAACTGAGTTTGAATGATGTTATAATGATGTGGGTTCTTCCCAGTTGAGTGTTAAGGTTTTCTAAGGATTGTGGAGTCGCCAAGTGGAAGTTTTTAGCTCCTAAGGAGGTAAAAGGTTTTATGGTCCACCACCATGTTTATTGGATACCAATCTGAAATATTTTTGGTTTTTCTGAGTTATTTTTCAGTTTTGTGGTTTCTAAGAATATCCTAACTCTGTTTCAAAACTTAGCTACGGTTATGAGACAAAGACAGTTTACTCTTATGGCTAAGCTAGCTGATTTTTCAAGGTTGGATAAAGTCTTGAGAGAATCCTAGGGTTTACCTAGTTTGCCACTGATTCAAACAAGTTTTATTATGATTACCATTCTTTTGGTAGTGCTTGAAAATGCTGCTTTTAACTCTCACAGTTTTCTGAAGTGTTTTAGGGAAGTATTCCCCAGCAGAGTCGCCAGAAATGTTAGTGCTGGTGGCTCAGCTGGTTACTATAGCAAATGTTCTTGAAATGATTCTGGGTTCGATTCCCCAGCGGAGTCGCCAGAAATGTTAGGAGCTAGTGGCTCAGCTGGTTACTATAGAAAATGTTCTTGAAATGATTCTGGGTTTGATTCTCCAGTGGAGTCGCCAGAAATGTTAGGAATCTGTAATTTATTAGCAAGATTGGCAGAGTCCAATTACAGAAACAACATCGTTTCAACCAACTTTGGGATTCTAGGATCTAGCCCTCCTAAATCCGGAGAGGGATCTCTCCAATATGTACAAAGATGGATTTGTCTTTGAAGTTTGGGGTTATGGTATTAGGCTAGTTATGAAGGCCAAGGGTTTGTTTGTTTTTTGGATGGTTGAGCATGATTTTTACTTGAGGAGAAAGTTCTAAGTGCAAAAAGTTTCAAAGGTGAGAAGTTGCAAGAAAATAGAACAGCTTTGGCTAAAATATAGATATAACGTTGGTTTTTAGTCCATTGGGCTATGGAGTCATATTTGGGCTTTAATTGAGCAAGAACATCAAGAGTGATCCAAGGGGAAAGTCATCTATACCGCATGATTATTGAGATTAAAATGGTAGAATGGAAACAATAAAGTGTTGGAGGGGTGGAAACTGATAATAATCTCCCAGAGGATTTATAGTTAGTCCAAACAAGAAAAGCCTCTTAAGTAACTGTTTAAAACCAACCAAGTGCAGGGCTAACCATTGACTTCTTGGGGAAGTTTGTATTAAAGCAGCTTAATTGAAAAACAGTCCAGTAATCCACATAATTACCTTCATAAAGTATGAAAACATATAACAAAAACAAAGTGTAACTTAAGATCAGATAAATTACTTTTAAACCTAGTCTGCTTTCAGTCAACACCAAGGGAAACTTTTAGAATCTTCTTTTGGAGAAAAACTACGACCAGGGCGCACCATATCTTCCATAGTCATATTTAATAAGCACAATAAGGAAAATAACTTTCAAGAACAATGTTTTTAAGGCAAATAGTAGGACGAGGGAACTCCAACATTCCTAACTGCTTAACTATATTAAATCATTCTTGAATAAACAATTTGGAGGAAAACATTAAGATAAATATTTTCAGCTAGACAAGGTTACTGATATATAGTAGATCCTAACTCTATAATTGTTTTTTTTTATCAGAGAATAGTGAGAAATATGACATACATAGAAGGAAAATAATAACAAAGAAAGGGGCACTTCACCAGTCATATAGACCAGGATCCCAAGAAACAGCTTTATATTGATGTCAAACCAGTTACAATCTTCAAGTCCAATGTTTCAGTTTAGCAATCATCTTCACTACTTAGCCTAACAAATCTATCACAAGCAGAGCTCCAAGGGCCAGTGAACACTATTTACAATCAGAAGTTTGAGCTCAAATGTATTTCAAAGTTCTGCAACCAACAGTCTCTCATCTTCTACTGAAGTATTTATAGAAGAATGAGGAGGTGAAATCTGATAAAAGATCTCAAATACAATTAATACAGAGTTAATGTCTTCTTGGCCTTTGGGAGGCTCAATGAAGAAGAGTACAGGTGTTTCACTATATTAATTGATTTACACTTATGAATTAAGCTCGATGGGAGCTTTTGTTGACCTTTGAGGCTCTTTGTGATGCTAGGGTTACTCTGCAGACATCCCTTCATTAAATTCCTGGCAGAAGTAACTCTTCGGCTGCGTCGAGGCAAAATATATGATCTTCTTTAATAACTTCGGCCTCTGTTTGAATGGTTTGAGGCAACAGGTGGCTCTATGGTAGCTGGGAGAAATTGATTAACCTCATATGTGGCGGTGGAGGTTTCCTGTCTGATAATCCTTTATTCTTTCTTCTTTAACTGTGTTTTAAATCGGGGATTAGGCTTTTGATAACAGTCTTAGCCATAATCCCCGTAAAAACTGTCTTTATTCCTCTATTCTGATATATTGGGGTCTTCGACACTGATATTCTTTAATTGTGCCCGATTCATGGTGTTGCGCTGGAGTGCAGGGTTACGCAGGGACGATATGGCATCAATGCCTCACGTATCATTGACGAGATGTGAAATTTACACCCTGCCATTGATTTCCTCTGATAAATCGAAAGCAAGAGGGTCGTCACCCTCTCTTTTGAATTTTCTTCGAACATAGCGAAACATCATTTAAACCCTGCAAAATACAACAAAATGTTATAAAACCCTGCATATTAGGTCAACCGCATCGGAAGGCGTGTGGAGGAAGCAGGGTCGTTGGATGGCATCATCCAACGGTCGAGATTGATCAAAGGGAGGTGGAAGAAGGATTAAATCTGATCCCTCGATCGCGTAGAGATCGACGGTCGGGAGCGGAGTTTGAAAGTCAAATGGAGAAAATAGAGAAAATGGAATGAGGACCGTCGATCTGCAGATCAGATCGACGGCGGAGATTGATTTACTTCTGCGCCGGAGCTCGTTTAAACATCGGGCATCATAGATGAGTGATAACCGTTGGATGACCTGCTCCAGATCGGACGGTTCATGGCGATATCGCTGGGCATCTGCGTCCGAACAATAACGCGCGATGGACAGCGGTTTTGTGAACAGTGGCCAAGCCACGTGTCAAGAAGTGTATGGAAACGCTGGTGATCAGGGGAAAACAAATTTTCGCCCAAAGGTGGTACGATGGATACCACGCGGATTTGGGAAATGGCGCATGGCTGGCGGGGTCCACCGGGTTTGATAGGTTCCGCACCGTTGGATCTGCAGATCAGATCGACGGTGGAAAAAGCTCAGATTTCCGACCGGTGGAAAACCTTAGAGAAATGATAAAAACCAAAGTTTTGATAAATAACTTAAGATTTTAATATTTCATGGGCGGAATACGCAAACAATAGGGTTAGGCACCCGATTGCAGGGCAGTTGGGCGTATGGAGAATGATATGACCGAGGGTTTAAGGGGAGGGAGCTTATCCCATCGCAAATATTTGCAATGAGCACTTTAGATAAAACCACAATTTTTGCGATTTTGCGATTTGCGATGGATCGCATCGCAGATATTTGCGATGAGCACTTTAGATAAACCACAATTTTTGCGATTTGCGATTTGCAATGAGCGCCTCCAAAGTTAGCGCTTGGTTTTTATGGCAAGGCATATGTGGGGAAGTGGTTAGGACTTAGCCCAAAGGGACTTAAGTCCATAGTAAAAAATTGTATTTTTTATGCATTTTTCATGGTTTTTAAATGGAATTTGGTGGTTTCGGAATAGTTAAAAAATGGGTTTTTAACTATGGAAAAGTGATTTTCATAAATGGAAGAGGAGGATCTATGAAAAAGAGGGAGTTTTTATGAAGAAAAAGGGAAGAAAATGAAGGTTTGAAAAGGGGGAAAATGATGGTCCTTCAGTAGTCTTTTATCATGAATCAGCAGAATTAATGGGAACAACAATGAGGATTTTGGACAGAGGCATGAGGCCTCAAAAGCCTTCAAGAGTCAACAATTTTTAGTGATAAAATTTGTTCCTTGGAGGCTCAAAAAGTCTTAGCCACCTTTTGGTATAATCAAATATTATAGGTGGCTAACACCACCGTTAGCATCATAATACTCGATCACAGTGCTTCAAGCCACCGTTACAATGTTCACTGTTTCTCTTCCCACAGCGCTCGAGCGGACTTCTCCTTTTTGTTGCGTGTGCACAGCTCCATAGACCGCTACGAATTCTCATTCAATTGCTTCATACTACAACTCCGCCTGTGAGCTCATAGTTTTGCTACACCATGCCATGCATTGTCCAGCTACGGAAGGCACTACCACAACTTTGTCGATCGATCACCTGCGTCCAAGTTTTTTTCACAGTGCATGCATAAATTGCAGACTTAAACAAAAAGTATAATATATCAATCAAATCTCTCCCAAAATCTCGTAGGAAATCGTTTCCATCTTTGATACCAAATGATGCAGGTGTTCTGCTATAGAACAGATCCGAGCATATAAAACACACACTTCTTCACTCAGCATGAAAAATCTCAATAATTATTCATTAAAACCATAAAAATATTCAGCTAAAAATATACATATGAAGGAAAGAGAGCCATTCAAATGAAATACGGATATAAAAACATAAAAACTCTTTGGCCAAATATTACATTGAGCGGCCTCTTGGCTCTTGGCCCTTCAAACCATCTCTCACTTTCACTGTACTCCTTACTGCTCTCTGTTATCTTTCATCCTCACAAAACCTCCTATATATACATAAATAATGAATTTATTTCACTCCATAAATTCCTCCACACAAATCTCAACTTAAAAATCTAATTTAGATTTGTTCTAGTTTTGTACTCAATGAAGTCCCGTATATGGAATTCCTACTCCCTAAATTATCTACCTAATTCCATTCCACTCATATCCTTTAATTATTAAAGAATATATATATACAATAATCCTCACCTTTACATTTTTCTCCTAATTTATTAAAATAAAAAATTTAATTAATAAAATAATTAAAATATCTCACCCCCCTTATTACATAATTAAATAATGAAAATTTGGCTTGGATGCTCTTTGCATTAAGGAAGAAAGTTGGTGCCTCAAAAGTAGGGCCATCTTACGGTTGACTACGGGGGGATGAGAACACGAAATGTTTCTAGAACTATGCCAAGGAAGGAAAGAATATTAATACTAATGCGGACAAAGGAAGGAAGTATGGCACAATCTTTCGAAGACTTATCTTCTTTAGGAGTGAAACATGTCAAAACTTTGTTCAAAGCCCCTGCGAAGGCATCTATAGCTGAAGTGATCAAGGTTGTTCAGTTTTTCCCCAGATATATTGATGAAGAAGGGAATGACAGCATTATGGAGCTTGTCTCAAAAGAGGAGGTGGAGGGGATTCTCAAGGCAATGTAGAAGGACAAGATCCTAGGGCCAGATGGTTGGATGGTGGAATTTTTCCAACATTTTTTTGAATTTTTTGAAGATGACCTTCTTCTTGTGGTTGAAGAGTTGAGACGCACAAGATCCATCTATCAACCTTTCAACTCCACTTTCCTTGCCCTCATCCCCAAGAAGGAGGACCCAAATCCTTCGATGATTTCAGACCTATCTCTCTTTTCTTGTGCATATATAAAATCATTGCAAAAGTGATAGCTAATCGCCTTAAACCTTTCCTCTCTCGAAATATCTCCTTGGAACAGTTTGGCTTCCTAGATGGTAGAAAAATTCACTAGGTCATTGGGGTGGCTCAGGAAACTATCCACGGCCTAAAAAGAAGTCGAAAAAAGGAGCAATTGTAAAATTAGACCTTTCCAAGGCATATGACAGAATCAGTTGGATGTATCTTCGGCTTCTCTTGACCTATATTGGTTTCAGGATTAACTTCATCAACTAGGTGATGGGGTGCATTACATCTACCAGTATTTCCATTCTAATCAACGGGGCTACTACCAAATTTTTTCATGTTCAAAGAGGCCTTCATCAGGAATGCCCTCTATCTCCTCTCCTCTTCCTACTGGCTACGGAAGGGCTCAGTCTAATGATTCATGATACAAAAAGAAGGTGGGAGTTAAAAGACATTGAGGTGGCAGTCAACCTATTCATAACCCATATTCTCTTTGTGGATGATATTCTCCTCTTCAGTAATGGAATCATAGAAGACTTTCGGCGGATAAAAGAGGTGTTAGATCTCTTCTTAAAGGCTACCGGCTTAAGTATAAACAACCAGAAATCCACAATTACCATGGAAGGCCTTTCCTGAGATGAAGTGGGCAGAATATATGAAGTGTTGCCATTTGAAGTAAAGGCCCTCCATGAAATCTTCAAATACCTAGGTTTCCAACTAAAGCCGAATTCTTATCGAATTCAGGATTGGCACTGGCTTGTGGCAAAAATTGAGTCAAGGATGAAGCATTGGAGTTTTAAATGGCTCTCTCAAGAAGGGAGGCTAGTGCTGATTAAATCTGTAGCCATGGCCATTCCGATGTACTGGGTTTCCCTTTCTTGGGTGCCAAAAAGTATCCTTTCATCTATCAACAAACTCTACAGTAGGTTTTTACGGTCAGGATCAAAGGCGGAACATGTAATGCCATGGGTGGCATGGGAGAAAATAATGCGACCGAAGGCCTGGGGAGGCTGGGGAATCAAGGAGCTCCCCTCTTTCACTGCTTCTCTAGCTACAAAGTTGGGTTGGAGACTCATTACTCTGGAAAACCTTTGGTCAACTATTATAAGAAGGAAATACATCGACCCAATGCCAATAAACGAATGGTTGCGCCTGCCCAATAAGAAATCGAAAAATGCTTCGATTGTCTGGAAAGCAACGCTAGCATCGGTCAAGATGATCGAAAATGGAATGGCTTGGCATGTTGGGGATGGTACACAGGTAAGGCTGGGTCATGATCCATGGGTGGGGAAAAATGCGAAGTGAATCGGTATTTAGGACTTACTCAAAACTTTTCACTTTTTCTTACTTCAAAACACATACACTACTTTCTGAAGCAAACTCGCGTATGCACGGATATCTAAAATAAAACATGCGTATGTCTGAGATATTATTGTGCGAGATGATTCTTCACTTGTATCATTCCATCATTCATTCATTAGATGTTCAATAAACAGTAAACATGTGTAGTAAGAATAGAATAAATCATCACACATAAGCATCACACATGAACAGCAGGATTTTAGGTGGAAACCCAAGTCGGGAGAAAACCACCGTTGCCGTTGTCTCAGCCTTCAATATTTTATTATAAAGAAAACATCTTACAACAATGTATTGGCGGAGACTCATACCAGTACGCAGGCACCCACCTGCGCTCGTTTACCAACCTCTCCTGGAAGGGAGCTACGACCCCCTGCTCTCGTTTACCAGCCTCTCCTGGAAGGGAGCTATGACCCCCTGTTCTCATTTACTAGCCTCACCTGGAAGGAAGCTACAACCCCCTGACTGAAGGCTACAACCCTCAGCACCACCATGGACCACGTTTCATCAATTTTCACATTGGATCCAACAGCTTCAATAGAGCACAACTTGCAGGCCACTTTTCATCATATTTTCAGACTGGACCCACTCCACATACTTAAGCTCAATCATACATCAAACTGATACTTATAACTCATTGACATACAATAGTAACACAGCAGAACAAATCAGACATTCCATACTTCATACTTCAGCAAACCCTAGTTTTTCATACGCGCTTTCCTTTCTCTGGTCCCGCGTATATATGCGCTTTCATGCATATAAAACCGCGTATACATCTACACATATTACAGATCTAATTTCACAACCCATACGCGCTTTCTCTGAAGATGACCCGCGTATACACGCGCTTCCTCTGTTACAAACTTGCGTATAGATCTTCAGACATTATAGGGCAGCATACTTCTTCAGATCAGATATTCAGTTCAGATTTTACCCTTCACTTTAGACAGATGTTCGCCTCATCTCAGATCTAAGCATTCCATAAACAGATCTAGAAGATACAAATACATTTCAGATCTAGATTCCCTTCTTCATCATTTTCTTCATAGGTGCATCCACTGATTCAGATCTATCATCAAGCTTGTTACCCTTTTCATTCGGACATGCCAGGTAAGTATTCATTCAAACGAGACTCATGCACCCCCCCTTGCACAATGATTTTTTCTTCTCCTAATATAGATTTAGCCTTTGAAAATACCATGAGCAAAACCACATTACTTTCCAATGGTATTCTGGACGGGATCACATAGACAATCCGGCGCTCAGCTCTGATAGGTCAATACCATGGTAGTAACCCACGGTTTTATACAATTAGAGCGGAATTATGCATACGCGACTTGGCACGTATTTTTTCGCGTACATACGCGACTTCTCCTTGACAAACTGCGTATGCCTTGTGACATACCTTGTTTAACATTATTCTTGCACATACTGGAGATTCTTTCTTCTGCAACTTCTGTACTGATTGTAGATACATCAGATTTAACAAGTTCATCAAGTTAGTTTCCATCAAGTACAACTTCATCAAGTAGGTTCCATCAAAGCCAACAATCTCCTCCTTAACTCATCAAGTAGAATTCTATCAAGGAAAACAACTTTATCAAGTATGTTTCCATCTAGTACAATAGGTTTCCATCTTCATCAATTAGGTTGCCATCAACTTTATCAAGTAGGTTGCCATCAAGGACAACACTTTGCATCATATTTCCAATCATCTCATTTCATCAATTAGGTTGCCATCAAGGACAACACATGCCAACAATCTCCCCCTTTGGACTTGATGGAAACCACGATGGTGTTTGATCATCACAACAGATAGATACATTGATTATAACCATTATACAATAACCATGTTACTCTCCCCTTATTCAAACACCATGTCACTCTCCCCCTTTGACATCAAGGGCAAAGGGTGGATCAACACCAACACAAGGTTTTTCTCCTCATGTCGAAAGAAGAACGCTGTAGATCTGATGTGCACTGAAGTCACCATGCTCCCCCTGAGTTCATGCTGAATCTTCAAACATATTTTTCAATGAAGTACATGACTCTATGAACTTCCTATCACCAAGGACTCATACTTACATCAAAGATCCAACCAAGTGGATTTACATATGAGACTCAAGTACCCAACCAAGTGGGTTTACACATTTTGACTCAACTACCCAACCAAGTGGGTTTACAAATTTGAACAAGCCTTTTACTTGACTGAATATTACAATTTACATCATAGGTCTCAACATGACCTTTTCATCAAATTACAAATATGACTTTTTATGATCACTACTAGAAAGACCTCAAGAGAGAGATCATATTTCAGAACCATCATAATGCCAACAATGCATTACACTCAGCAAGACTAATGCTCCCCCTGAAAATATGCATCCAAGCCTCCTTTCCATATGACCAAAGCTCCCCCTTAGCTTGTGCATCCTGAACACTTTCAACAGCAAATCATCAAGGCATCTTGACCCAATATCAGAAAATGAATCAGAAATATAAGAGCTGAAACATCACCAGAAATACCAAACAGTACTGCAACTGTGCTGAAGAATGCTGACCCCAAAAAAAATCTGTCAGTAACCAACCATACGCGGTTTTCTGTGTATGAAATCGTGTATATACGCGACTTTATTTCAGGAAACCCGCATATCCAATTCCACTTTCTGCATTTTAACCAAATCTGATCCTCTGTGAGGCAGAGACAGTTTTCAGCTTCTTTCTGAGATATTTGAATGCTTCTCTGGAATATATGAGAGTAGATAGATAGGACAATGTAGTTGTGTCTTTAAGTGTCATCCAATGGTTGTAGCATAAGCACATTAGTAACCAAGCCTTCAAACTCTTTGCATCATCAACATATTCTTCTCAAGAGGAATTATCATACCAGAACAACTTCTATAATAAAAAATATGTGTCAAGCAATCATTCATGTGATCTGATATCACCAAGATCTTCAAGATTTATCATGATCATGATGTAACATGTGTAAGAATTAAAAGAGGTCTCAACCAGCAACAATCTCTGCATGATTTGTCCTTATCTCTGAATCATAAGACTTCCATCTTATCCTTGTGTGAAAACAAAAGATACTCTTCAGCAAAAAGCAATCAGGGCTCATCCACAATCTCATCATAATAAACCATGTATCATGTCATCATCATTTAGAACTGAGAAATAAGAAGATATAGTGCCAATAATACAGTCATTAGCAATCAGACTGATGCTCCCCCTGCACCTGTGCTCCTGATATTTAGCTGTCATACTATTTTCCTTGTCATAACTGCATACGCGTCTGTCTCCACTGTAACTCGCATGTATACGCGACTTTAGTTCATCAAACCTGCGTATGGAAAGTGAAACACTGAAAATTTCACATTCCTTCATCTCCCCCTGAATTTGTACCACCTGTACCTGTCTTCTTCACACCAGATGCTCAATTAGAAATAAACATAACCAGAATAACCAAACCAACCATGAGAATCATCATACATTGCTCCCCCTGTGATGATACATTACTAATCTCTATAATGTATCTCACATCATTCCTGCAGTCATTATGAGAAGTAAGCTTTAGAAGCGGATGACTGCAGTAGGGTCAGTATTCCCTACGTTTTTGACCGGTCCTCCTTCTTTTTCCAGCTTTGCTTGAAATTTCCTTTTGTGTGTTGGAAATTATCCAATTTCTCAGATCTATTCATCCTGCATTCTTTTTCTACATGTCCATACTTGTTACAAGCATAACATCTTATGTGACCAGAAAAATAAGCATAAGGATCGTAATGAGTTTTCCTATTCTTTCTTCTATTGCAATCAACTGCTTTATGACCATACTTGTTACATGAAAAACAATATCCCTTGAAGAAACCAGAGTACCTTTCTGAATAGAATCTGTTTGATTGTGACTGAAATGATCTGCTTCTGCAATTTGCTGCAACATGCCCATAATTATGACATTTAAAGCATTCAACATTATTGAATGATTTCCTTTGAGAATTCATGATTGTTGGTTGACCTTTTGTTTCTTTCAACACTTCAGGTTTTGCTTTGACATCCTTTGAATTTTTAGCACTTCCTTGCGAACTAGATTCTCCTTTGACCGTTTCATGAAAACCCAGACCAAGTTTAATAGAAGGAGACCTTTGACTACTAAGAATATTGTCCAGAATCTTAGTACTATCTTGAAACCTCAAGAGTTTATCCTTTTCTTCTAATTTACCTGTTAGAATGTTTACCTCAACCTCCAGTTTTTGGCACTGCTTCTTCATGCTTTCTTCTTTCCTTCTTCCTTCTTCTACTTGATCATTCAATTTTCGAATCTCTTCTTTCAACCCAATGGCTTGTTCTTCAAAAGTTTGTAAGAGTTCTTCATTCTTCTTATTCGATGCTTCGAGATCTGCTTTCAGAGAGATGACTTCTGCTTCAAGTTCTTCATTCTTCTTATTTGATGTTTCGAGATCTGCTTTCAGAGAGATGTTTTCTGCTTCAAGTCCTGCATTCTTCTTATTTGATTTTTCCAAATCTTCTTTGAGGGAGACGATTTCTGCTTCAAGTCCTTTACTTTGATTGGTTACACTATCGTACAGCCTTTTCAGTCTAGTGATCATATCTTTGTAGGCAGATTCTCTCTTATTAAAGAATCTTTGTTGATCTTTGATAACTGCTTCTAGATCCATAGCATTACTTTCACTATCTTCACCATTGCTTGCACAAAGAAGAAAATCATTAGAACAAAAATTAATACCTGTTTCATATTCTTGATTTTCTACTGCACATGTTTTCTGAGATATCTCCTTTCCTTGAGTGGCCTTCTTCTTTTGCATCTTTCCCATTGTGACGGATCTCCTTCAAGAGATCAAGCTTCTGCAGAAGGACCTGCTCCGATACCAATTGTTGGGAAAAATACTGAGAAGGGGGGGGGGGGGGGGTGAATCAGTATTTATGACTTACTCAAAACTTTTCACTTTTTCTTACTTCAAAACACATACGCTACTTTCCTAAAGCAAACTCGCGTATACATGCGGATACCCTTAATAAAACATGCGTATGTCCTGAGATCTTATTGTGTAGATGATTCTTCACTTATATCATTCCATCATTCATTCATTAGATGTTCAATAAACAGTAAACATGTGCAGTAAGAACAGAATAAATCATCACACATAAGCATCACACATGAACACCAGGATTTTAGGTGGAAACCCAAGTCGGGAGAAAACCACCGCTGTCTTTGTCTCAGCCTTCAATATTTTATTATAAAGAAAACATCTTACAACTATGTACTAGCGCAGACTCATACCAGTACGCAGGCACCCACCTGCGCTCGTTTACCAGCCTCTCTTGGAAGGGAGCTACGACCCCCTGCTCTCGTTTACTAGCCTCTCATGGAAGGGAGCTACAACCCCCTGACTGAAGGCTACAACCCTCAGCACCTCTATGGACCACGTTTCATCAATTTTCACACTGGATCCAACAGCTTCAATAGAGCACAACTTGCAGGCCACTTTTCATCATATTTTCAGACTGGACCCACTCCACACATTTAAGATCAATCATACATCAAACTGATACTTATAACTCATTGACAGATAGCAGTAACACAACAGAACAAATCAGAAATTCCATACTTCATACTTCAACAAACCCTAGTTTTTCATACGCGCTGTCCTTTCTCTGGTCCCGCGTATAACTGGCATCTTTCCTATCCACCAACGTATATATGTGCTTCGCCCTTATCAACCCACATATACATCTGCACATATTGCAGAACTAATTTCACAACCCATACACGCTTTCGCTTGATCCAACCCGCGTATATACGCGCTTCCTCTATTACAAACTTGCGTATAGATCTTCAGACATTTTAGGGCAGCAAAATTCTTCAGAACAGATGCATAGCTCATATTTTACCCTTCACTTCAGAAACATGTTCGCCTCATCTCAGATCTAAACATTCCATAAACAGATCTAGAAGATACAAATACATTGGGAACTAGATTCCCTTCTTCATCATTTTCTTCATAGGTGCATCACAGATTCAGATCTATCATCAATCTGTTACCCTTTCCATACAGACATACTTCAGAGTGAAGTATCCATTCAAACCCAGACTCATGCCTCCTTGCACAATGATTTTCTTCTCCTTATATAGATTTAGCCTTTGACAATACCATGAGCCAAAACCACATTACTTCCAATGGTATTCCTGGACGGGATCACATAGACAATCCAGCGCTCAATACAATGGGTCAATACCATGGTAGTAACCCCTGGTTTTACACATTTAGAGTGCAATTGATCATACGCGACTTGCAACGTACTTTTCCGCGTGCATACGCGCCTTTTCCTTGACAAACCCGCGTATGCCTTGTAACATACACTTTTCATCATTATTCTTGCATATACTGATATTTCTTTCTCTGGTACTTCTGAGCTACTTGTAGAACATCAGATTTCCATCATTAACAAGTTCATCAAGTTAGCTTCCATCAAGTACAACTTCATCAAGTAGGTTCCATCAAAGCCAACAATCTCCTCCTTAATTCATCAAGTAGATTTCTATCAAGGACAACAACTTTATCAAGTATGTTTCCATCTAGTACAATAGGTTTCCATCTTCATCAATTAGGTTGCCATCAACTTTATCAAGTAGGTTGCCATCAAGGACAACACTTTGCATCATATTTCCAATCATCTCATTTCATCAATTAGGTTGCCATCAAGGACAACACTTTGCATCATATTTCCAATAATCTCATTTCATCAATTAGGTTGCCATCAAGGACAACACATGCCAACATATGGGTGGGGTGCACTGGGGGCTATGCCCTCTCTAGAGATCTAATGGTGCAGCTGGAACAAAGAGGCCTCAGTACTCTGAGCAAAATTTCCCAACAAGGTTAGACAACTATGTGGGGACAAGCAGGGATGTCATGGGAGGCCCTTCAGCTCAAATACAAGTGGACAGAGAAGTGGCAGGGGTTCATCAATGAGCTCCACAGGTCAAATATCATAATCCAGGAGAGGTTGGATGAGCTCAGATGGGTTCACTCCCCAACAGGTCTGTACACCCCAAAATTCAACTACAAATGGCTAATGTCTGAGAATGGATGAGGGGAGTCAGAATGGTGGTTCAAATTGTTATGGGAGCTAAAGGGCCCAGAAAAATCAAAACTGTTCTTCTGGTGCATTCTACAAAACAAAGTTCCCTCCTAGGATTTACTTCAATGGAGGGGAAGGATTGGTCCTGGTTGGTGCTCCTTGTGCGAGTCTAGCCATGAGTTAGTACACCACCTTTTTCTCATTTGCACATATAATATTAGTCTTTGGACCGAAACCTTGAGGCTCCTCAATATTACGCAAAAATGGTAAGATCAAGTTGTTTCAGAGGTGTGGCAAAGATAGTGGCAAGATTCTCCAAATGACAGGGTGAGGAACATCCCACTCATTGTTGCCTCGGCGACCTGGATTGCGAGAGATCAAGTCATCTTTCAAGACATACTTTTTCCCATTAATATACCAGCTGTGGAAGGGGCATCTATATTTGAATATATTCCAATTCCAGCAGAGCCACAACAAGCTAGATTCATTCAAGAGAAATTTATTATGGGAGACATCCCATGGGCATATTTTGATGGGGCATCTAACCCTCAAAATAGATGTGGAGCTAGCCTAACCATACATTTCCCATCTGGGAAAGTTTAAAAAGCTTCGGTTGGCTGTGGGTAGGGGACAAATAACTTCATAGAACTAAAAGCCCTTCATTTCCTTCTATGCTGGCTCTCCTCTCTTGAGATGAGAGAAGCCCTGATTTTTGGAGACTCTTTGAACATCATAAAATGGTTTAATGGTTCCCAAATATGCCTAAATTATATTTTGTCTCCTTTACTAGATGAGGTGCTTATTTTAAAATACTATTTTAACCATATCACTGCTTGTCATATTTACAAGGAACTAAATAGTGAAGCAGACCTCCTATCTAAGGAGGGCATTCAGCAAGATTTGGGGTTGTGGGTAGCAAAAGAGGTTGATGGAGGACTGTTTTGAATCATCGAACAACCTCCATTCACACGCTAGATCCAGTTTTCTTATTTTTCTTTTACTTGTTTTTTTAGATCAGCATGGAACTATCCATAACTATTGGTGATTATGTACTTTTTGTCTGGTTAATTTCAGCAGTGAGCCATATACTAAAAAAATTTCTATGTCTCTTTTTCGGATTGTTTTCCTCTTAAGAGGAGATCTGGGAGATGGTTTTTTCCTCTTTTTTGTACTGTGGGATTATAGACTCAAAAATCTAGATCAGTGTTTACCATCCAGGTTATGTGTTTTGTGGGAACAAATAGAAACATGTATGTTTCCACCCCTGATTCGGGCATATATTTCCTAATCTTAGGGAAGCCCAGGGGCTGGAACAAGGCGTATTTATTTAGTTTTTTCCTTCTGAATAGGGCTAGTAGGATCGGTCTAAATTTTTTTTTCCTCCTAACCAGTCGTAACTCCATCTTTTTTCCTTTCCAAAAAGGGAGAAAAATGCAGTTCATTGAAAGCTATGTGCATATACTATGTAACTTTCTATATACTCAATAGATTGTTCAATTTTTTCTTTGGAAAAAAAAAATTATGCAGAAAATAAAGAATCGTGAAATAAAAATCACAAAAAATAAATTAACATAAGATATAAACTTGGAAACCATTTCAGGAGAAAACATAGTTGGAAGGTGAGGTCGCTCTACTCTCTTTCTCAGAAAGGAAAATGGATGCAAATACAAATAAGTGAGGCCTATGGTCCATGGGTTGCTACAATGTACAAATAATCTTTGTTTTCTCTCTCCATATCCAGTCTCACCTACTCTTCTAATATATGGAACAAAATTCACTCCAATAGAATGGAACTTGTTTTCCTCCTAGTGGTCTAGTTATAACAACCCAATAACCTACTAGTGGTTAATTTTGACTCATTGGTTTTATGAGTTGATTCCTTCACTTTTTCCAGTCTAAAAGAATAAATATGGATGAAAGCAAATATAATTATCCACTCCAAATAACACCTCCCAATTATGAGAGGATTTTGACTCCAAAAGCTTATACTAAATGAGGTGAGAAAACATTTCTTCCACCTTCTCTCAAGTGTGCCATTTAGCCTTACCTAGAAATATCTATCCTCTTAGTGCAATTTTTGATAATGGGAATTCTAGAAATAGTTGGTCTAATGTTCCACTTCCCTCTCGGGTGGTAACCTGTCAGCATCTTGGAACACATCCTTATATGCCTGTAGAAATTCTTCCAATTATTGTCTATGTTTTTTAGTACGCCCCTCCAAGGATGAATTTGATGTCACTAGCTCTTTTATAGACTAATTTTATCTTAAAAATAGTAAAACATACTTCTTGCTATAATTGAATAGTTTCTTAGCTTGGTTGGAACTTATTAGTAAAATGTTGGACCTTCCCTTATGTATGTTTCTGGTGAAGTATTTTCCATCCTTGATGAGGCGGTGCTATTTGGATATGTACATGAATATTTCATCTCACATTTACATATAAGGACTTCCAAACACCACTCCACATAAATCAATGGGAACTACATCTATTTCTACTTCATGAATAAAATCAACACTTTTAACAAATCTAATTTTTCACTATTTGGTTACCTTTATTTATGCTTCCTTACTTACCCATCCCAATGCATGTGGGATTAGATGATCATGGACATCAAATCCTAATTTTTTGACTAGCTTTGTTTCAATGAGATTCACCTATGATACTAAGTCAAACATAACATCAATTTTTGTCTTCTTGAGCTATATATTTATATGGAAGAGTCTGGTATTTTTATTCTCTTATTATTTTTAAAGGATAATCAAATTCACCTCATTCTCCACTAACATACAAAAAATATTCTCATTAGAGTCCAAGGTACTTTCAACCTAGTTGCTCGAACCAATGGCCATGAGGTTATTCTTCTTTGCATCTTTTTTATTTTCTCCAGGTTAAACTCTAGATACAACTTATAAAACTTCGCCTTTATATGACTATCAATGTTACAGTGATTACTAGCATGCAATCCTTCCATTTTCAGTTGTATATTTTTAGCAATTGTTTATTTATGAATCTATTTTTTCTTATGGCCAGAACTTCCCATTCATGTGTAGTCATTCTGATGACGATGTTGGATATGGCCAATATACAAGGGGTCTCCCAAATGTGAAGTCACAATTAGACCTCACACCATCTGGAGTAGGAGCCCCATTTAGAGTATCATCCTAACCACTGTAACCATAAGGTTCACCTTGGTTCAATGAATAACATAAGATATTATGTACATAACCCTTGAACAACCAAGTAAGTTGACATTGTGAAACACCGATTGTAATGTATAAAAAGATACTTTCACGAGGGGGGAGATAAAAGTGAGCCTCTAGAAGGAATTAATAGTACTAACTTAAGAGAGACACACGAGGAAAGAAATATTGGTTAGTTATCTAGAGAAATAGTTCACATAGAAAAAATGATCATTAGACCACATAAAAAACACCTTGACTAAGATAAGCCCCAATGCCACCAAAATAGTTCAATTCCTTAGCACATATAAAAAAAACATATATACCAAACATCTAAACAATATTCATAATACATTCACAGTACATGCATGAAAATGTGTTGGATCATCGAACTTCAATTATAAGGTGAAATATCCAAGTACACAGTTACAATGACGAGGCACTAGTTCCAATAGTGGAACATCAAGTCACTTCTTGCCTCTCCAAAGAATATTTTTCTCTCTCATGCCAAGTAGAGAAGCCAAGACTATCTCTCCAAAGCATAAACCTCCAAAATCCATTTGGATGAGTTATGAGGTTGCTTTTATAATAAGGGGAATGACCTTTCATATCGCCATGACTCTTGAATTACCCTCATGAATCTCATACATCTAATGTGTATTTTGGACTTCTAAACAATTCTTGAACTTCTAATGACTTTTGGACTTCTCCTAAGGACATTTTGTCCATATATGACTAAGTGACTTTTCATATTCCACATATGCCTCTTGGACTTCGACACATCACATTTTTTCCTTTTCTTTAGAATACATCATTACATTCCACATGATGATGTGGCATGACACATGGACACATATTGACCATTATGATGACACTTGTACAAATTACAACTTGAAAATGATGACATGGTCCTCATGATGAAGTGATAATACCACGTCAACTTCCTTGTTGCTTCACCTTGAATTCTTGATGATATATATTATATATGATTCTTATTCATGAAAGATCCACTTTTTTTCCCATATTCACCCTCCAAATTATCTTTTATGAATATCAAAAACCTCTGAGTCATCATGCAATGTATTCTTTTTGTCTCAGTCCATGTTATTCTTTAGGTTCTCTTGATAGATATCTTAGTGCTTCTTCTTGTTGGGTGTGTGTTATTTTGTTTGGGCCCTATTTTAGGTGGGAAGACCCGCCTATGGTTTTTTGCATGGTTTTGGGCATGATGGTTTTCTGCTCCTAGTATTTTGTAGATCTGATCAAGGGAACTACAGTTATGTTATAATCTAGGGTTAATGTTTTGAGGTTTATTAATGCTTCGACATGTATATATATGTGTTGTAACACTAAAAGGAATATACTGAAAAATCATGCTGGTATTTCTGGTTTGGAATCTAGTGTTGGCAATATGATGCAATGAGTTGTCTTTGATGGCAACCTACTTGATGAAGTTGTCCTTGATGGAAACTAACTTGATAAGTTGTCTTTGGATAGCAACCTATGTATTATAGATGAAAGAATGATGTATCTACAGTTCAGTTCAGATGTGACAGAGAAAAGAATTCCAGTAAATGCTGGAGAAATTATAAATATAATATGTCACAATGTATACGCAAGTTTTTAAAGGCCAAGTCGCGTATGCACGCGGATAAGTACGTCCCAAGTCGCGTATGCCCTTTTGCGCTCCAAAATTATAATACCAAGGAGCATTACCATGGTTTTGGCACACAGTATTGAGCGCTGTATGGTTTATTTGATTCCGTCCAAGAATACCATCAAAAGTTGTGTGGTTTTGGCTCATGGTATTGGTAAAGGCTAAAACTATATAAGGAGAAGAGGATCATAGTGCAATGTGTGCATGTGTAAGGGTTGCTGATGAATAAATTTCTGTAAGGAATATCTGCATGGTTAAACTCTGTTCTTAATTGATAGATCTGAATCTATGATGCACCTATGGATATGATGAAGTTTCAAGATCTCTAGATCTAGAAATGATGAATCTCTAGGATGATCTGCTAAAGAAATGATGAAGACCTGGCACAAGTCTGATGAAGAAATTGAAGAAATCTAGGTAAGTTTATAGATCTGGTATGTTCTACAAAATTTATCTTTTACAGACATATACGCTAGTTTGTCTTGGTAAAAGCGCGTATATATGCGGGTTCACTTCATTAAAAGCGTGTATGGAAGTTAGGGTTTCTGAAGCTTATTTACAGATATTACTTCTATGATTTCTGTTTTCTCTCTGTTGTCAGTCAATGAAGTCTACTTGAAGTTCTGGGTTGATTGAATATGGAGTATGCTGCTGATTTGATAATGAAAAAATCTAATCAATGAGTGAGAAAACATGGTTAAATATGACTGACTGTCTAACGGTTCTACATTGCTCACATTCTAAAAAACAGTATTCTCAGATATTCTCACATTCTGACTGAAAGTCTCAGATATGAATTTGAGATTGATCACATTCTAAAAAACAGTAATCTCAGAAGTATACGCAGGTTGATACGAAGAAAAATGTGTATACATACAACTTCGGTGAATAGAAGTGGCATATGCATTTCATGTTATGAAAAACAATATGCACAGAGGCATACAGAGGTTGGTGAGAAGGAAAGCATGTATACACGCAGATTCAGTGAATAAAATTATCGTATGCTATTTGAATTAATGAATGTTCAGGGATGAGTTTGTATCTGCATATCTATTATGTCGAAGTCTAGGTTATTTCTGATATTCTGGTTACAGTGGTCTATCTGTTCTGTTTGAAGTATTGGGAAAAATATGTTTGTTGATGTTAAGTGAAGGGTTGTGTTCAAGCTATTTGATCCAGTATAAAAATTGATGAAACATGGTCTGCAGTGGGTCTGAAGGTTGAAGCCTTCAGTATGGCAGTAGAAGCTTTCAGCCAGTAGAAGCTGGTGTTGAAATCAGGGGGTTGAAGCTCCCTTCCAGGAGAGGCTGGTAAATGAGATCAGGGGGTTGGAGCTCCCTTCCAGTTGTAGCTGGAAAACGAGAAAAGGTTGCAGCCTTCTGTAGGTAGAAGCCTGCGTACTGGTATAAGTCTGCATCAGTACAATGTTGTAAAAGGTTTTCTATATAATAAAGATTGAAGACAGAGACGATAGCAGCGGTGGTTTTCTCCCGATTTTGGTTTCCACTTTAAATCTTGGTGTTCATGCGTGTGATGCTTTATACTATTGTTTACTTCTCATAACTTCTGTTTATCTAGCCTCACTCATAACTGATAAATCTGTTTAAAATATTGATTCTCTAAATCTGAAAGATAAATCAGTATACGCTAGTTTCCTTCTCTATTTCCGCGTGCATACGCTAGTTCAATTCATAAAAACCGCGTATGGAAATATTCTCAAAGAAAAATTAAAAAGTTTTCAGTCAACTCTAAATACTGATTCACCGCCCCCCCCCACCTCTCAGTATTTTTCCAACAATTGGTATCAGAGCGGGTCCTTCTGAAAAATCTTAGCCGCTAGAAGGAAGATCAAACAAGATGAGCAATCAAGATGGAACAACATCTATCAGGCCTCCACTCTTCAACAGAAACAATTTAATATTCTGGAAAACAAGGATGAGATCCTATATTCAGTCTCTGGGAGCAGATGTATGGGATATTGTTGAAGGAGGATATCAATATCCAGCCGCAACACCAACAAATCCGACGGAAAGAAATAATTATGAAACAAATGCAAAGGCAGTCAATGCTCTATTGGGAAGTCTAACTGAATCAGAATTTGTCAAAGTCATGCAGCTGGATACAGCAAAGGAAATATGGCACAAAATCATTCTAAGTTATGAAGGTGATGTAAAGGTAAAAAGTGCTAAACTCCAAACTCTCAGAATTCAATATGAGAATCTAAAAATGCATAATGAGGAGAGCGTTGCCAATTTATTTTTACGTCTTGATGATATTGTTGCTATAGGGTAAAATTCTTGGGTTGTTGGTTATCGTATATCCCTCTCAGGGCTTTCCGGTGCCCGAGGCAGACAGTAAGATTAGCTGTGTAGTTCACAAAGATGGCATATACATGTTCATATTAACTTAAAACAACTTGACGGAATGCGATAGAAAATTACCTCTTTGACGATATCGGAATCCCTTGGAGAACACTAGGCAGTGAAGCAATATTCTCTCTTCACCGGCTCCAAATCTTAGTCCTGCAATCAAACAAAGCGCTCGTGTAATTTCTAACACAACATATATCCTATCAATTAAGCTAATATATAATGAACATCTAAATTATACCCATCTGAGCCATTCATACCATGATGTGTAAATATTCAAACAATAATGACAATATTAAGCATCGAATGGACAAAGAAAATACAGTTCTATTGATTTTGAAAGAAGGAGGATTACAACCGTCAGTCGTACCAATCCCTCCTCAGCCTCCCAATCTCTCTATCTCTTAAGTAGTGAAGTCTTAGTCAAAAATCTCTCTAGGAACCTCTTTGACTCTTGGCCTTCACACTATAATACTACCCTCTACTTCACAAGTACTCGGAACATTAACAATCCTTCGACCTTCAACTAAGAGCCTTCAGCTCCTTTTTATAGGAGAGGGAGAAAGCCATTGTTGCCTTTCTCTTTCCACTAGTTTGGAATAGAAAAAACTAAGATGTTTCTTTAATCTCTATGCTTTTTCCTCCTTGGGAGTTCAGTCTTTTATGGCAGTGATCAATAATGAATTGGTGCTTTGCAGTTTCCTTTGTGAACTGACTCTCTTATGAGGGAAAGCCGGAGATTCAAATCATTCTCCGTGCGTTTTTCCCATTTCAAACTCAAAACACGGGTAACGCTGCCCTCTAGTGTAAACAGAGCGTTTCCCTAGCCACTAACGTGGCACATTTATTGGTCTTATGCGTTATAACGCTTGTGCTTTATTATAGAAAGGCATTACCTTGCCAGAAATATGTTTAATTTAGGTCTTTGTATTCCTTCCATATTTGTATTCTCCTCTGAGCTGATGAGGAGGTATTTTGACCTGTAACAGATGCCCCCTAAAGTGTGAGGTCAGAGATGAAGACGATAGCTGAAATACTTTATACTTTGTGTAGAGATAAAGAGATTTAAATATTGAGGAAAACCTGAAACAACAACATATGTCAGAAAATATAGTATCTGCCTTGAGTCGGGCATTCCCATGCTCAGTAGCTTAAACAACATGATTTCTCTAGAATAGAGATATGAAGAATCTATCCACCGATAAGCACAAGGTGGAAGTGTCTGTCATAACAGGATCAGGCTGAAGAAGCTGTCTCCATAAACAATATCGCAACTTGGGGAAGGAAACACAACTTTAATGATGTAGCCTTTGCCCCAAGGTCTTGACTGCCGATTCACTTAAACTGCATATTTATCAACATGTGAATGAAGGAGTTGTCATCGAACATGTGAGAAATTGTCTGATTACCAGTCGATAATGAAAACTGTTAACAGACGCGAAGGCAGCCACCGATAATGATGATGGTCCCTAAGATGCACAGTACAATCTAGCGAGTGTGAAAAATGAGTTGAAGTCAAACACTCGTAGAATAATTCTACTAGAGGCCAATGATGAAGACCCCTGATCAAACACAAGACTACCTGCCACTGATGTTTGCAAGTATCCGGGTACTGATGGGTTTCTGGATCAGCTTCCTAGATAAGATGTTGAAGTCGATAGGAAGAGATCTGTTGAAAGGTAGGCACTGAGGCGTCCTACATTAGTCAACCCGAAACGAAAACCAACTTATGTTTGTTTATGATTTGAGATAATGAAGAGGAAATGGGGATGTCGAATGACAAATAATTTCTGGCATAATGAGCGGTTTGGTTGATAATAGGAGCAGTGGATAGCGAGATCTGCTTGAACAATAGAAGGCACTCTAGCAATGTACTAGGCAGCTGAAGCTTGATGAACACCAAAGAGTGTGTTAGGATTTTACCGGTGCAGGGACACTGGGAGATGAAGGCTAATACTCATAGATGGTAGGGTTCGGCTAACTGTGAAAGAGTTTTCTGGGAAGTGCCATGTTCAAGAATGTTGCTGCCAAATCAACCTTTTCTGAAATGTAACAGAGGTAGTATCCATTTTGTCCAATTTTTTTCCCGTCTGATTAAGTTTAACGAGTCCAAACGAGTAAACTCGGTGAATTTTTCATGTTTAGAGAGTCTGAAAAATATCATAAAAGACAACTCCGTGCCCCTTCTGATTAGGTTTAACGAGTCCAGATGGGTAAACTTGGTGAATTTTTCATGTTTAGAGAGTCTGAAAAATGTCTAAAAAGACAACTCTGCGCTCCGTCTGATTAGGTTTAATGAGTCCAAAGGAGAAAACTCGGTGAATTTTTCATTTTTAGAGAGTCTGAAAAATATCATAAATACAAATCCATTGGGGTACCTTTGTCATGTCTTGATAACCGGGCACGACAAAGGGATAATAGTAAGCCCGAAACAGTTCATTTTCTGTGAGTTAGTCCATTGAAGCCGGAAAAGTGAGAAATATATGTTCGATGGAAGTATACCTCATTTTGTTATGAGTACGAGGAGACGGAGTAAACTCAATACTCTTTGTGAAATTTTAACGAGTCCAACAAAGAAAAACTCGGTGCCCTCCGTGAAATTTTAACGAGTCACGCGGAGAAAACTCGGTGACTTTTTCGGTTTAAAGATCTTTTGAAAAAGAGGAAAAGAATGGCTCCTTGCTCTTTGTCGTGGTAGTTTAACGAGTCCGACAAAGTCAACTCAGGGTTTTTCAGTTTTATGAGCGAGAAAAAGGTCCCTAAAAAGAATGCTCAGTGTTTCTTCATGATTTTAACGAGTCTGAAGAAGAGAACTCTAGGTTTTTCGGATTAACGAGCAAGAAAAGGGCCATAAAAAGAATGCTCGATATCAACTTCATATAAGTTTAACAAGTCTGAAGAAGGGAACTTGAGGTTTCTCGGATTAACGAGCAAGAAAAATACCGTAAAAAGAATGCTCAAAATTTCTTGATCTCTTTCTCGTCAATAGAATTATCTATGTCGGGAATTTTCTTGTGAGACCAAGCAAACACATCGCGGAATTCCTTGAAAAGCGATGTGAAGCATGCAATTTCCTCAGGATTTCAATCGGCTCCAATCTGAATGTTTTCCATGATACCCGTTTTGACCGAGATATCAATGAGCATTGTCTTAGAAATATTACCCATGTTCCCTTCTAAATCGATAGTTTGAACAGTCGTATAAGGGGAGGGAACCATCTCAAGTTGGTCAAAGGATGGGATTTCCGTTTTTATCGCCTCTGAGTCAATCATCGAAGCGCGATGGTGAAACTCTCCCCAAGGTCATTCTTCTAAATACATGATCTCTCGAATAGCGTTTTCTGTAGGCCAGACTTCATTGAGGAGATCCTTAGAGAGAATTTTGATGGGAGGGAGGTTTGTACTTTCAGTTGAAATCATAGCAGTGGAGGGTTCAGATGTAATTTGGATGGCTTGGTAGGCCAACTCAGCTGGTGAGAGCGGCATATGATCTCCGTAGAAATCAATGTCTGAAGGTGCTGGGATGATCCAAGGGTCGATAGAGCCATCCAAAGTGGTGGATATAATTTCAACCGTATGTGGGATCTCTGGCGGCGTGGGAGGAAAAAAACCCAGTAGGGAAGTTGCCTTCAGAAGACCAGTACCAATACTAACGTAAGAGTCAAAACCACCTCCTATTAGGGGTACAATGCTACTTGGTAACGTGGAATAATCAGGGGTGCAGAAGGATAACTGATCCACTGTGACTATTTTCCCATCCAATGGAAATAGGATGAGTCGAAAGACCGAAGACACAATGGCAGTCATGGCATAAAACCAACTGCGACCGAGCAATAGATTATAGTCGAGATGGCGATCTACGACTTCAACGTCCACAGTTACCGTTTTCCCACTCAGAGTGATGGGAAAGCTAGCAAGGTATCCTTTTGGGAGGAACGCATGGCCATCGAAATCTTTGAGGGAATTCGACGGCGGTGTTAAGGTAGGAGAACCTAAAGCAAGCCAGCAAGCTTGTGACATAATGCAGGTCGAAGCATCTTCGTCTATGACAGCGAGATGGATTTGTCTCCCTTTCGACACAACCTGCACTTGGAATGCGAGTTGGTCTGAGAGGCGAGGTTTAGACTTTTCCATATAAAATATAGCTAGCATGGAATCCTGGGGGTCTATTCCACCAATGGCCGAAAGTAAGGCTTTCCTTTGTGTTGGATAGGTTTGTAATATTTCGAGAGCAGACATGGTTGACGGTGCCTACGCCAAATCTTCTACAATGTTGTAGTTTTGGGCTGCACGTGCAGAGGTGTTATGAGTCATGCGTCGAAGTGTCCCTTTGGGGGGACGAATCACGGGTTCATCAATAGGCCGTTCAATATACAAATCATTGGGCAGCGGTGGATTTGAACTAGTTCCAGGTTCTTGAACATCTATGGTAGGATTTCCATAAAGCTTGGCTTGAGTTTGAAGCTCAACACTCTCAATGCCATAAATGGCAGATGGTCCTTCACCGGAAGGATGCGAACCACCATTGCCCCATTGATGGGGTTGTGGTGGATTTTCGACCATGTGTTGATGTTGCTGCTGCTAATTAGGGAAAGGATTATGAAGAATGGCAGGTGTTCGCCTAGAATCCTTGTTGGCAATAAAATCGGTGCATACCTGCAGCCGAGGAAATTTGTATGTCAAGTGCTCCTCCGCACAGATCTTGCAAGGAAATTTCATGGGTTTATCATTCCCTTTGTCATTTTTGGCAGCGTTTTTTTGATTAGGGTTATTCTGATTATCCGACTGCTCTTCCGAAGAAGACGTCTTTTTATTGTTCTTCTTATTTTTCCCGCTAGGTTTTTGTGAGGTTTGCACAGAATTCACCTCAGCGGGAGGAAGAGTAGTCATTTGGTGAGGGGCGGTGGTAGCCGAAGATGGATGGGAGGTTTGCCCCCGAGACTGCTTTGTGGCCACACCAGAGATTATGCCAACGAGACCGTCGGCATGTGCTCCGGTTTTCTGAGTGGCCGGAGGATTTAGGTTACCAGGGGCATGGGGGAGCAGATCGTATATCGTGCCGGATTATGAATAGATTAAATCCAAATGTTGGGCACGGCGAATACATTGATCTTCTGTAACCGCACCAGAAAGGCCAATGTCTTTAGAGATGTGGGGTAAAAGAGACTTGCAAAACCAATTGGCTAAGAGATGATCCGGGATTGGTGCTTTGACTAGCCTCCTCCTACGTCTCCATTCATGAATATGATCGGAGATGTGGGTGGTGGTGTCTTGGCCCAACGATGTTAACAATTATGTTCCGGTTTCCACTCTAATTGGTAATTGGAAGTTCTTTAGGAACTCCGTCGCTAAAGTGCCAAAAGTATTGATGGCGGAACGTGGCAATTCTATGTACCACTTGGCGGAATTTCCTGTAAGGGTGCGGGGAAAGAGTCGAAGCCGGACACTATCATCCACCATGGAATTGGATATAGACCATAGATGAAAGGTAGTGATGTGTGCGGCTGGGTCGTCCCCTTGTTTCCCGTCGAACTTCGGGATGTCAGAAGGAATCTTATGCGGTACAGGAGGCCAAAGCAGGTTGTGATTGATGGGGTCGTTAGTCAGTTTATGGATATCGGGGATGTCCAAAGCTGCCAAAAATGGAAATTGTGGATTTTCTCCCGAATCTAACCAAGGAAGTATGGGTTTACTACTTAGACCATAGGGTCCCCCCATCAATGTGTTACCAGGAGGATAAGTGGGACTTTGATAAAAACTTCCGATAGGTGGAGGAGTAGGGACATACTGTTGTTGTCCATAGGGCATATTGTATTGCGGGGCGAACGGTTGGTTGCCCCAAGTATAAAAGTGCCCTCCCATTCCAGATGGAGGTTGGGGTTGGTTAGTCCAAATGGATGCAATAGAGTTTCCCGGAGGCATGCTACTACTTGCATAGTTTGGCAATGGCATAGACCCTACACCTATATTTGAACCACTTAAGGGAAAATTATTGAAAATAGGTTGTCCCATTTGTCCTAAGGATTGCAGGGGAAGTGAAATGTTCCCTGCTACCTGAGTGCTGGTGACACTGCCCCCTGGTATAGTGGCCAAGGGGTTTGAACTCAATAGAGGGTTCCAACCGAAAGGGTTACTAAAAGGTACCGAAGTAGTCAGACTCGTGGGAGGAGTTACCGTGGGTCCCAATGTGGTCACGGTAGAAGTAGATGCCGAAGGATTCGGTAAGCTACTGACAGTTGTGATGACCGTAGGGTTGGGAGTAGGTATATGTTGACTACTGGGGTGACCCAGTGATGGCATAGAACTGACCATCGGCAGGGAGGATGGTGGCAAACCTGGGATGGTTGCCATTGGCATCGACCCGGTGGATGCTAGTGGTGAAATGGATGTTTGTGCGGCCGAAGACATATCGTGGCGTGGTGGAATCTGAATTATCATAGGCCCCAATGGATCAGTGAGAGGAGGATTGTAATGATGTACAACCCCTTCAGTGAAAGGGTCCGCTGGAAATTTCGGATGATATGAGGCTATGTGACAATCAAGATTAGTCAGTGGAGATTGCTCTTCCGTAGAAGGCATGGGTTCACCAAGGTTCAGTTCTTCCTCAATAGTTAGAGGAGGTAGACCTTGCTGTAGTCTAGACAGACGGCGTGGGTCGGGGGACACCACGACGACCTGTTTAATTCTAACAAATTTTAATAAATTGTGATGTATTATAAAGTCTCAGTGACAGTAACCACACACCTAAAAAAGAAAAAAGGACTCTCTAAAATCAATAAACAAGCAACAAGAATAGGGTGCCTTGTCTGAGTACTATTGTTTGTTGGTGATGAAATCCAGTATCACAATAGTATACAGAGAGGGTTGGTCAAAAGTACAGTTACAGTCACTCTAGAGCTTCTCTGAACCTCAGACGATAGGTGTAAGCACTCTCGTGAAGACGAGTACCCTCCTAAAGATCGAAGACAGAGTGGGTCCGTCTGTTTCAGGTACCAGGATAGCCCGTTCCAGTCACCTTGTGTAAGTACCTAAAAATTATGGCCACTAAAGATACCTCAAATCACAGACATCATCAGGGGGGTCCATGGTCAAGGAAAGTGTGCTATATGGGCAGAATACCTAGATCCCCGATCTAGTTTCGACATCCCCGAAGGGAACCCCAATATATAACACACCCATCGGATGCAGTCGAAGGCGGGCTACCTTCTTGTGCACCCAAGTGTTGTCTCGCGCTGAGCTCCGGTAAAGGAACGGTCCCAATAATATGAGTGCAGTCGGATTTCGCTCGTTAATGACTCTAGTTTCAAGTTTTGAGATCTTGGGTAATTTTCTCACTGCTCCTAACCCAAGATCCTAGCCTGAACTACTGTTTGTGTGAGCTCAAAAAAGAGTTGATTGATTTTATTATCACTTGATTCTTAGTGTACTTGATTATTAGTCTTGCGGAGGGGGAGTGGATGTATGAAATGTAATGAGACTCTGACTCAAGAAACCATGCAAAACATGCTCTAAATATTCAATTCGATGAAGAGTATTTCTACAAGGAGAGGTTTATTTTCAACATCCATGCACTAACATTCAAATAACTCAGTTCAGCTTTAAAGATTCAGACTTCTATCTACCTCTTCTTAACAGTCTATAAACTGAAAATTTCAGAATTAACTTAGCTAGATGCAAAAAAAACTATAAAAAAAAATTCTTCTCTAAAAAGTAAATGCTTTTGACACTAACTTTTCAAACAAGAGAAAACAAGTAGAAATGCCAGTTTAGTAAACAAGCGCAGGGATTCAGTCAAGGAGATATACTGATGGCCAAAAAATTCTACAGCTAAAACACAATCACGACAGTGAACAACAAGTTTTGGCTGAGTAACGCACTGTCTCTGAGTAAGGTAAGCATTAATCCAGAGACTAACGTATTGTATTTAAGCAGAGCTAGCATTATAACGCACTGGAGAAACTACATGTGTAGCGTTATCCAGGGAAAAATTATTCATATGGTCGAACAGAAACATGATTGAACTCTGCGAGATTTTAAAATGTTTACTGGGCATAAGTATTGGTCAGAAAGATTTGTGAACAGAGGGAAGAAGAAAGGAGGAAAGAAATAGTCTGGAAACTATGGGGAAATTCCCCAGCGGAGTCGCCAATTCTGCTATAGGGTAAAATTCTTGGGTTGTTGGTTATCGTATATCTCTCTCAGGGATTTCCGGTGTCCGAGGCAGACAGTAATATTAGCTGTACAGTTCACAAATATGGCATATACATGTTCATATTAACTTAAAGAAAATTGATGGAATGCGATAGAAAATTACCTCTTTGACGATATCAGAATCCCTTGGAGAACACTAGGCAGCGAAGCAAGAGTCTTTCTTCACCGGCTCCAAATCTTAGTCCTGCAATCAAACAAAGCACTCATGTAATTTCTAACACAACATATATCCTATCAATTAAGCTAATATATAATGAACATCTAAATTATACCCATCTGAGCCATTCATATCATGCTGTGTAAATATTAAAAAAATAATGGCAATATTAAGCATCGAATGGACAAAAGAAATACAGTTCTATTGATTTTGAAAGAAGGAGGATTACAACCGTCAGTCGTACCAAGCCCTCCTCAGCCTCCGAATCTCTCTATCTCTTAAGTAGTGAATTCTTAGTCAACAAGCTCTCTAGGAACCTCTTTGACTCTTGGCCTTCACACTATAATACTACCCTCTACTTCACAAGTACTCGGAACATTAACAATCCTTCGACCTTCAACTAAGAGCCTTCAGCTCCTTTTTATAGGAGAGGGAGAAAGCCATTCTTGCCTTTCTCTTTCCACTAGTTTGGAATAGAAAAAACTAAGATGTTTCTTTAATCTCTATGCTTTTGCCTCCTTGGGAGTTTAGTCTTTTATGGCAATGACCAATAATGAATTAGTGCTTTGCAGTTTCCTTTGTGAATTGACTCTCTTGTGAGGGAAAGTCGGAGATTCAAATCATTCTCCGCACGTTTTTCCTATTTCAAACTCAAAACACGGGTAACGCTGCCCTCTAGTGTAAACAGAGCGTTTCCCTAGCCACTAACGCGGAACATTTACTGGTCTTATGCGTTATAACGCTCCTGCTTTGTTATAGAAAGGCGTTACCTTGGCAGAAATAGGTTTAATTTAGGTCTTTGTATTCCTTCCATATTTGTCTTCTCCTCTGAGCTGATGAGGAGGTATTTTGACCTGTAACAATTGTAAATCGTATGAGAAATCTAGGAGAAACAATAACCGAATCTACTTTGGTTGAGAAAGTTTTAAGATCACTAATGACAAAATTTGAGTCAAAAGTTTCTGCTCTTGAAGAAAAGCAGGATCTTCAAAATCTTACTGTGGTGCAACTTCATGGCATACTAATTGCATGTGAAATGAGAAGAGGAGGACCATCTGAAGTCAAATAAGTCGTCTTTCAAGCTTCTACAAAAGGAAAATAAGTACAAGAGATAGAAGGATCAGGGTACATCTCAGAAGAAGATGAGGTAAATTTTGTAAAGAAACTCCAACTTGGCACAGGATGGTTCAGAGGTAAGCTTCCTCTCAAATGTTTTACTTGTGGAAGAGTTGGTAATTATGCTGCTAAGTGTCCTCATAAAGAAACATATGAAAAAGGGAAGGAAGTAGCAAGAAGAAATAAGAATCGGTTTAGCACTAGAAAAATTTACTATACTCATGAAGACAGTGATGGGTTATCTGACAGTGAGGAAGAATGTGAACAAGATCTTAGACTTCTCATGGAATTTGAAAAAGAATCCAGAGAAGAAAAAGATACTTTTATGGATGCTTTAGAGGAAAATTATTTTCTTTATGAATTCAATCAACTCAAAAAATTCTTAGAAGAAAGTAAAATATCCATAGAAGAAAGTAAAATATCCATAGAAACTCTGAAAAATTAGCTTGAAGAAAAGGAGAAACACAATGAGAAACTAGAATGTGAAATAGTAAGTCTAAGAAAAGAAATTGAGAAAGTGAAGACTTTGAATCTTATATTTGCTAAAGGATCTGAAACCTTAGATGAGATTATCAAGGTACAACGGTCTCCTCTTATAAAGACAGGTCTTGGATATATCGGAGAATCTTCTCAGGCTTCAGCACCAAATTATCTAAAAGCAGCTACAGCTAGTGTACAACATTATGCCACTCATCAAGGGAATAAAGAATCTTTACAGGTAAAGCATGACCATCTCAATTCAAAGAACACTAACAGGAATACCTTTCAAAGAAACACCAATCAACAGGTAAATTCAAGTAGAAGATTTCATGATCACAGAAATTTCTTCTTCAATGGACAATGTTTCTCATGTCACAATTTTGGTCATAAAGATGTTCAATGTGTTGCATATAAAACCATCATGACAAGAGAAGCAAGAAAGAAAAGGATTGATATTGGAACAAAGAAGAATACCTATAAAAACTTTTCTCCTCTTCAAAATGAAGTTGAATGTGCTTATTGTAATAACTTTGGCCATGAAGAATCTGAATGCAAGAGCAAAGTCCAGCCAAAAGAGCAGTTTTCTTCAAGCTCCAAAGTATGGAAAAATAAGGAATTACAGGTTGAAAATTGTGGCATAGCTTTATTTGCAGAAGGTAAAGAAAATCAATGGTACATTGATAGTGGATACTCAAAACACATGACAGGTGACAAAAACAAACTTCTTGCATATAGTGCTCTAGAAAAAGAAAAGAATGTTACATTTGGAAATGATACTCTTGCTGTCATTAAGGGAAAAGGGTCTGTTTTTCTAAAAGAAAAGGTGAAAGATAATAATGTCATGTATGTGGATGGATTAAAGCATAACCTGTTAAGTGTAAGTCAAATGTGTGATCAAGGAACTGAAGTTGTCTTTAGTTCAAAATAATGTGTGGTACGTGATCTTGATACAGGTAAAACAATTGTAAAAGGAAAAAGAACTCCAAGAAACCTGTATGTATTGAAGAACTGCAAAGAACAATGTTACTTGAGTAAATATTTAGAAAACTGGCTATGACATAGAAGGTTGGGGCATCTGAGCTTCTCTAAAATCAACAAATCAAGCAGACTTAAAGCTATTCGTGATCTTCCCAATATTACTCTACCTGAAAGTATCATATGCAAATCTTGCCAATTCGGTAAGCAAACCAGAGTGCAATTTAATGCCAAGGAAGGATCATCAAGTAAGCCTCTTGAACTCATTCATACTGACATATGTGGACCTGTGAGGAAAAATTCACCATGTGGTGAACAATACTATATCTTATTTATTGATGATTTCTCTAGAATGTGTTGGATTGGGTTGATTAAACACAAATATGAAGCATTTGAGAAATTTTAGATCTTCAAAGCACTGGTTGAAAATGAATTAGATCTAAAAATCAAGTGTCTTAGATCTGATCGAGGAGGAGAATATACATCAGATGAATTCCTTGAATTTTGTGAACAACATGGCATAAAAAAACAGTTTTCTGTAGCTGGCACTCCACAACAAAATGGCGTAGCAGAAAGAATGAATAGAACAGTTCAACAAATGGCTAGAGCTATGCTTGATGATTTTGGAACACCTGACACATTTTGGGGAGAAGCAGCACATACAGCGGTAAATATTCTTAACAAGGCACATGTTCGTGTAAATAGTGATAAAAATCCATATGAACTCTGGTATGGTAATCCTCCCACTGTGAAGCATTTTAGAGTTTTTGGAAGCAAATTCTTTATCAAAAATAATGATGAAAAACTTGGCAAGTTTGAACCCAGAGCAGATGAAGGAATACTTCTTGGTTACTCCTCTAGGAGTAGAGCATATAAATGTTACAATAAAAGACTTCGGAAGATTGTTGAATGTATTGATGAGTCTCCTGCAGCTCCAAAAGAAGAAAAACAAACAACAGATGAAGACGAAGATGACACATATCCTTCTACATCAAATAGAAATGATATAGACAGTGAACCCAATGAAGAACCCGGAGATGATTTATCTGAAAAAGCTCCATTCAGATATGTTCAAAAGAATCACCCAGAATCTCAAATTTTGGGAGAAAAGGAATCAAGTGTACAAACAAGAAGGACTCTTGTGGGATCTTCTAGCTATCTGGCATTTCTATCCACTATTGAACCACATAATGTCAATCAAGCTAGAAAAGATGAATGTTGGATTCAAGCCATGAATGAAGAGCTTGATCAAATTGAAAAGAATCACACTTGGGAATTAGTAACAAGACCTCATGACAAAAATGTCATTGGAACTAAATGGATATTCAAAAACAAGTTAAATGAGAATGGGGATGTTATAAGAAATAAAGCTAGACTTGTTTGCAAGGGGTATGCTCAACAATAAGGTATAGACTTTGAAGAAACCTTTGCTCTTGTAGCCAGACTTGAAGCCATAAGAATTTTTCTTGCTTTTCCAAGCTTCCAACAAATCAAATCTTATCAAATGGATGTTAAATCTGCTTTTCTCAATGGTGATCTAGAAGAAGAAGTTTATATAGAACAACCAGAAGGATTCATTTTGGGAAATGATGAAAAAATTGTTTGTAGACTTAAAAAGGCTCTATATGGTCTCAAACAAGCTCCAAGGGCATGGTATTATCATCTTGACAAATATCTTCATCAACGAGGATTTTCTAAAGGGTCTGCTGATAGCAACTTATACACAAAAAATGAAAATAATAAACTATTTATTGTGGTTGTATATGTTGATGATATCATTTTTGGAAGTAATGAAGAATCTATGAGTCAGAAATTTGATTTTGTTATGCAGCAAGAATTTGAAATGTCTTTACTTGGGGAACTAACATTCTTTCTTGGCTTGCAAGTGCAACAAGCAACAGATGGCATATTCTTATCACAAGCAAAATATATTAAGAAAATTCTGAAGAAGTATGGCATGGAAGAGTGCAAACCTATAAGTAAACCAATGATAACCGGATGTAATCTCAGTTCTCATTATGATTCTCCCGCGATGAATCAACCAGAATACAGATCTATGATAGGAATTCTACTTTATCTCACTGGGACTAGACCAGACATTATGCATGCAGTTGGGATTGTTGGATGATTCCAAGATAATCCAAAAGAGTCTCACCTTCAGGCTGTCAAAAGAATATTCAAATATCTACAAGGAACTCAAGACTTTGGACTATGGTATCCAAAGAATGCTGATCTCACTCTTCATGCTTACACTGATGCAGATTGGGCTGGAAATGTTGATGATCGGAAGAGCACTAGTGGTGGTGCATTCTATATGGGGCCCCGGTTAGTATCTTGGTTCAGCAAGAAGCAAAGCTCTATTGCCTTATCTACAGCAGAAGCAGAATATGTGGCTGCCACATCATGTTGCACTCAACTTCTTTGGATGATGCAAACCTTACAAGACATTCAAATCAAATGTTCACCTCCTATCTCCATTATGTGTGATAATACAAGTGCCATCAGTATCTCAAATAATCATGTTATGCATTCCAAGACCAAGCACATTCCCATCAAGTATCACTTCTTACGTGAACAAGTGCTTGAACAAAAGGTGAAGTTGGAGTATGTTCCCTCCAAAGAACAAGTTGCTGATATATTTACCAAACCTTTACCTAGGGAAGTGTTCAAATATCTCAGACAGAAGCTAGGAGTTGTCTCTGCCTCTCAGAAGATCATATTTGCTTAAATTCAAAAGATTAAATTGGATACGCAGATTTCCTGAAGGACAGTCACGTATATACGCGAGTTTATACACAGAAAACTGCATATGAGTTTTTGATGACAAATTTTTTTGGGTCAGCATTCTTCAGCACAGCTGCAGTGCTGTTGGGTCTCTCTGGTGATGTTCCAGCTCTCATATTTACGTTTCATTCTTTAATACTTCTGATTAAGATGCCTTGATGATTTGCTATTGAAAGTGTTCAGGATGCACAAGCTAAGGGGGAGCAATGGTCATGTGAAAAGGATGCATTGTTGGCATTCTATTTATTTTTTGTAGTCTGATCTCGTGCTTGAGAATATTTGATCTTGATTGTATAAGTCATTTCTGTAATTTGATGAAAAAGGTAATGTTGAGACCTATGATGTAAAATTGTAATATTCAGTCATGTAAGGACTTGTTCAAATTTGTAAACCCACTTGGTTGGGTAGTTGAGTCAAAATGTGTAAATCCACTTGGTTGGGTACTTGAGTCACATATGTAAATCCACTTGGTTGGATCATTGATGTAAGTATGAGTCCTTGGTGATAGGAAAGGTCATAGAGTCATGTACTTCATTGAAAAATTATGTTTGAAGATGCAGCATGATCTCAGGGGGAGCATGGTATTGTCGGTACAAAGGATCTTGATCTACCCTTTGCCCTTGATGTCAAAGGGGGAGAATGTTGTTACTGAATGTACTTCTGGTCATGGTTGCCATCAAGTCCAAAGGGGGAGATAATATGATGCAATGAGTTGTCCTTGATGGCAACCTACTTGATGAGGTTGTCCTTGATGGAAGCTGACTCGTTGAGTTGTCTTTGGATAGCAACCTATGTATTACAGATGAAAGAATGATGTATCTACAGTTCATTTCAGATGTGACAGAGAAAATAATTCCAATAAATGCAAGAGAAATGATAAATATAATATGTCACAATGTATACGTGAGTTTTTAAAGGCCAAGTCACGTATGCACATGGATAAGTACATCCCAAGTCGTGTATACCCTTTTGCGCTCCAAAATTATAATACCAAGGGGAATTACCATGGTTTTGGCACACTATATTGAGCGTTGTATGGTTTATTTGATTCCGTCCAAGAATACCATCGGAAGTTGTGTGGTTTTGGCTCATGGTATTGGTAAAGGATAAAACTATATAAGGAGAAGAGGATCATAGTGCAATGTGTGCATGTGTAAGGGTTGTTGATGAATAAATTCCCCTAAGGAATATCTGCATGGTTAAACTCTGTTCTTAATTGATAGATCTGAATCTATGATGCACCTATGGATATGATAAAGTTTCAAGATCTCTAGATCTAGAAATGATGAATCTCCAAGATGATTTGCTAAAGAAATGATGAAGACCTGGCGCAATTCTGATGAAGAAATTGAAGAATTCTGGGTAAGTTTATAGATCTGGTCTGTTCTACAAAATTTATCTTTTACAAACCTATACGCTAGTTTGTCTTGGTAAAAGTGCGTATATACGCGGGTTCGCTTCATTTAAAGCGTGTATGGAAGTTAGGGTTTCTGAAGCTTATTTACAGATATTACTTCTGTGATTTCTGTTTTCTCTCTGCAGTCGGTCAATGAAGTCTACTTGAAGTTCTAGGTTGATTGAATATGGAGTATGCTACTGATTTGATAATGAACAAATCTAATCAATGAGTGAGAAAACATGGTTAAATCTAACTGACTGTCTAACGGTTCTGCATTGCTGAGAAGGTGTCTGACTGAAAGTCTCAGATCTGAATCTAAGATTGATCACATTCTAAAAAATAGTATTCTTAGAAGTATACGCAGGTTGATACGAAGAAAAGCGCATATACACGTAGCTTCGGTGAATAGAAGTGGCGTATGCATTTCATGTTATGAAAAACAATATGCACAGAGGCATACGTAGGTTGGTGAGCAGGAAAGCGCGTATACACGCGGCTTCATTGAATAAAAGTAGCGTATGCTATTTGAATTAATGAATGTTTAGGGATGAGTTTGTATCTGCATATCTATTCTGAAGTCTGGGTTATTTCTGATATTCTGGTTACAGTGGTCTCACTGTTCTGTTTGAAGTATTGGGCAAAATATGTTTGTTGATGTTAAGTGAAGGGTTGTGTTGAAGCTGTTTGATCCAGTATAAAAATTGATGAAACGTGGTCTGCAGTGGGTCTGAAGGTTGAAGCCTTCAGTATGGCAGTAGAAGCTTTCATCCAGTAGAAGCTGGTGTTGAAATCAGGGGGTTGAAGCTCCCTTCCAGGAGAGGCTGGTAAACGAGATCAGTGGGTTGGAGCTCCCTTCCAGTTGTAGCTGGAAAACGAGAGAAGGTTGCAGCCTTCTGCAGGTAGAAGCCTGCGTACTAGTATAAGTCTGCATCAGTACAATGTTGTAAAAGGTTTTCTATATAATAAAGATTGAAGACAGAGACGACAGCAGCGGTGGTTTTCTCCCGATTTCGGTTTCCACCTTAAATCTTGGTGTTCATGTGTGTGATGATTTATACTGTTGTTTACTGCTCATAAATTATGTTTATCTAGCCTTACTCATAACTGATAAATCTGTTTAAAAGACTGATTCTCTAAATATGAAAGATAAATCAATATACGCTAGTTTCCTTCTATATTTCCGCTTGCATACGCTATTTCAGTTCATAAAAAATGCGTATGGAAATCTGCTCAAAGAAAAAGTAAAAAGTTTTCAGTCAGCTCTAAATATTGATTCACCCCCCCCCCCCCTCTCAGTATTTTTCCAACATCTAGAGGAAAATATTTGTGTATATATGTTTTATGTTTTAAGCTCTCGTTATTTTTTATTTTCTATTATTTAAGAATTCAACTACAGATAATTTATGTACAGGGTTAAAGCCTACACTTCTCTGTGGGTATTTCTTCATGCTTTATCTTTGCTATTTTCTCTTGAGAATCACCTTTTCATGTTTTGAAGGCACCATTTCTAGTGAAAATAATTCATGACAAGGCAATACCAATCTTAAAAAAATCTATTCTATTAGTACCTAGCTCCTAGAATGATCTGCTTATGCTAGGCTTGTGAGAGGGTTAAAAGAAGAAGGATTGATGAATAAGGTGAAATCAAACTCATTAGTGGCTTAGGAGGGTTCCAATGTTCATTTTTACTGTTCCATACACTATGAGGAAGAGATCTCCTTGATCCAGTGCAGTGATGGAATCCAAAGGGACAAGGTTGAAAGCTTCATGCTTCAAGGTTGCGACATGTGCTCCAAAGAAAAGTGAGGAAAGCTTAAAAGTGAAATTTAACCAGTCAATGGTGAGGGGAGACATCCTTCAGCCTTCCCTACTATTCCATATACTCAAAGGAAAGGTCAAAGGAATTATTAAGGTTGATGAGCACATTGGGAAGGAGGGAAGGTGAAAGGTTCAACCTTCAAGATTGTGCTATGTGATCAAAGGGAAAGAACACTTCAAGGAGAGCACATTTTGACTGGTCAAAGGCAAAGAGGAGGCTTCCTTCAGCCTTCCCTAATTTTCCATGCACTCTATAGGAATATTTTAAGCCAATATTAGGTGTAGAGAGTATTGGGGAAGGGGGAAGGGTGAGGCTTCAACCTTCGAGAGTGTGCCATGTGTTGTGGATCATCTGCATATCCTTTTCTTTTCTATTTTTGAAAATCGAAAAATAGCAAAAAAAATTTGAATTTAAAAAAAAAAAAGTAAATGTTATGGTATAATGTATACTTTAGCATGAAAAAGAAATATTTTCGAATTTCGTTACCAATTAAGTTTATTATTAAACTTTATTTGGATTCGTGTTATCGTTTGATGTTTAAAAATCGAGCAAGTTTTAAGGCGGAAGCAACAAGCCTTGAAGATTATGAGCGGAGATGAATTGCGGAGGTGTGAAGACGTCGTGAGTTAATGGATCAGCTGCCCCCGCAGTTGACCCGTTTGACCACGGGTAAAATTTGATCGACAGTGTGGATGCATTGCGGGGGGGCAACCAAAAAATTTCCGCCATACTCCAGGAGCCCCCGCAGTGATGTCATAAAGTGAGGTGGAAGACAGCTATACCCCACGTCAACGGATTTACACGTCATCGTGGTCATTTAATATGGGTTTTCCGCTGCTATTAAATAAATTCGTATCCCGTTTTCAAATCACTTGCAGTCCTTTTCCTTTTGAGCCGTGTCGCCGTCACCTTTCCGTTCGCCATCCGTTTTCCGGTAAGCCATGGCAAAACGAGTCTCTCTATCTGGTTCGTCAAGCCTCAATTCCCTCATGGACAGTGTAAAAGACGTCTAGGATACCTTGTCTTCTGTAAATCATCCCTTATTGTATCATCAAGTCACCCTAAAAGCTGAGAAATCCCCAGTTTTTTCCGCCATGAAAAATTCCGGTATACTGTTTGCCTGTATCCCAAAAGCCCGTTTATTTCCCGAGTTTATCTCATGGCTAGTTTCTTCAATGTATCCTGGTAAGTGCTTCATAACAAATTCGTAGGGAGAAAACGTTTTTCAGGTATCGATGCAGTTAATTCGCCAAGCATTATGCTTTCCTGAAAACGAGTCACCACTGCAATTCTCTGAAGATTCATTGGCTCGTTATTTTGAGGACCTTTCAAATGAAGAATTTGATCAATGTATGTCCTACTTGAGATCAAATTCAAAGGAAGCTCGACTAGAAGAAGAATAATTTAGTTTAGAAGTGTTCGATGCTAAGTATAGACCAATTCTGAGCTGAATTGCAGAGATTTTGGGCAAAGACAATGACCATACAGTTGATAAATCAGTATTTGGAATGTATGCACTGATGATGAAACCAGGGGTTGTTCTCGACATTCCATCTTTCTGGCAGGAGATTGTAAATTCTCAGTTGATGACCTTTCCTCTTACAGGTTTCTTTAAATTCCCGTCATTGATTGTGTATTTATTTTTATATCAAAATGTCGAAGAATTTATGAGTTTGGGGTTGAATATAGTTGATGTTAACAAGCAAAAGAAATCAGTTTTATTTTGGACTGACATGACTAGAAAAGAAGGAAATGAAGCATGGTTATTTGAGTTTGCTAGTCATTATATGTCTATTTCTTATAGAATTTTGAATGGAGTTCCTCCTCCATGTTTTCTACCAAAAGCCCTGGAGTTCCTACAGTTAGGACCTAGTTGCAGATTCGGAGATTGGTTTGTGTTTGAAGAATATTCAGAGATAAGATTGTATGGAGCTAGTATTGAGCCTTATAGGCTCCCGAATTTTGTACCTATGCGGCTTTTCGCCTTGGAATTCATAAGAAAGGGCCTTAATGTGGATCAGGTGCACTTTCTTCCCAAGAAGAAAGGTTTTATGTATAAATTTTCTATGAGTGTGGGACCTTTCGTGGTCAATATGAGGCAAGCTTTTAATGAAGTTTCTAAAATGTTGGAAGAGACACGTTTACTACTAGGAGAAAAATGGTCATATGATCCGCATGGAGTGATTTCCCAGAGAAGAATTGAGAATGGATATTCTACATTTTCTCACGTAAGCAGACTTGATCAGGAGAAGCTAGCAAACCCAGGCGAATCAAATACATCAAAAACGAGTATTCAAACACCTGTTATAACTGAAAGGGAAAATAAAAGAAGTAGGGATGATGTTGTTGAAGTAGATGATGAAGAGCCGAGAGAGGAAAAGAGAACTAAATTGGCTGAAGATCATTCTTCAAACTCACCTAGTTTTACCTTCCATATCAATGAAGAACAAAATGTCCCCTCTTCTCCTAGAGGCCATGCGCTTTACTCAGAGAAGATGCCTTCAGTCAAACAAATATTTACACAGATTGAAGAAAGAAATTAGAGAATAAAAACTAATGTAGAGGCTCAGACGGAGCATCATATAGCTGTTGATCAGACTAGGTTGTTGACTGTAATGGACCTTGAAAAGGATCAATTCAGAATGGCTCTAACACATCCAACAGGGATGTCCCTTGGATCTTCAAGAAGTTTCAATGACGTAAATATAACTATGGATGTTAAAAATATCCCACTGTGGGATAAGATGAACCTTCATATGCAGATTGGACAGTTAATTATTAATGATTTAACCAAGACCAATGCCACAACGGTTAAAGCTGAAAACATGCTTACAAAAGTTATCAAACAGTTCAGGATGGAGAAGGCTAATTCAAGGGCCTTATCAGTTCAAAACGAAGAGTTAAAAAATATTATCATGGAGATTGGTGTGGATCTGAATGACAAGGCTGCAGTGCAGAAGCTCATGAAGAGTGTAGAAATAGAGATATCCACCCTAAGAAGAAAGCTGAAGTTACCTGCTACAGAACATTCAATGGTTGCAGAAGTAGCAGAGGTGGAAAAATAGAAAGAAGGATTGCGTCAGCAATTGTTGAAGAAAGATGAAGAATTGACTAAAGTAAAGCAGACTGCTATTTCATTACAAAACCATATTGAAAATCATACTTGTACATTTTTTTTTCCTACAGGTGATGCAGACCCTCAAGCACAGATTGTTCAGCTCAGCACAGAATTGAATATGGCAGAACGAGATCAAAATCAAGCTCAATCAGAGTTAGAAACGGTCACCAAGATCATGCGGGCACTAGAAGATAAAGCGGATGAGAATAAGAAGAAATTACAGAAGGCTGAAGATGAAATTAAAGATCTCAAGGAGAAGTTAAAAGGTAATATCTCACTGATAAAAGCTAAAGATATCATTTGGGGTGAGATTATTTCAGAGATGAAGTCAAATTGGAATTCCCTGAATATAGTTGCTAAAGAGAAAAGCCTCATCTCAGAACATGAAGAGGAGATATTATCTGAAAAGCAGACGGCCATTAAAAGAGAAAATTGGGCTAGGAAGTTTATAAATTTTATCAATTCCAAATCAGACGAAGAATTAGAAGATATTGGAATACAAGACATATATTTTTACGCTGAGGAAGTTAATAAGATGATAATTAAGAATGATCTTCGGAAGGTTGCAGAGAAAAGGTTACTGGGAATCAAGGAGACAGTAAAGAAGTTTGATATATCATTTGACAAATTGACCAGAACAGGTTTACCTTCATGCTGGACTGAGAAAGGAAATATCATGTCATGGAAGTTTTATGAAGATCAGTTAACATTAGCAAAAATTAAAGTAGATAATAGGCACGAAAAGACACAGATCTTAAAAGGAGAAACTATGTTTAACTTCTTGCATAGGCATTTCAATTTGCTATGGATGGTGAAGACTCTCTTTACAGGAAAACCTACACACAGTCAAATTGTGGCGTTCAGGATAGAATATCAAAGTTTCAAAAATTCCTCGACAACTCAAAATGAGCTATGGAAGAAGTGCAAGAAATTTTCAATAGACTCAACAACAGAGATTCCAATGGCTCAACCAAAAGTAGCCATTGATTCAACAACCGCTTTAGGAGCAACTATTCTCATAGATTAGAGACTTTCAAATTCTCATTATGTTATTTCTCAAAATCATGTAAATGTAATAGAACCTTTTTGAGGCATGTGCCTCCGTAACAGTCAGTAGTTTAAGCAGTTAGAATTAGTTAGGGCATTTAGAATCAGTTTCATTACTGGAAACTGTCTTGTGATACTGTATTTAAAGACAATTTCAAGAAAGATAGAGGTTCCAAGTTTTTTGAACCTTGAAGCCAAAATTTTGTACTTAAGAATGAAAAATTAATGAAGAAGTATGATATTTTCTACCATTTGTTTATGTTGAAAATTTTTCCTGTTTACATGATGTTTTCCTTTCTATGACTAAAATGGAGTATGAGCTGCAGGTCTCTTTATACATATGTATTTAAGAGTTAAAAAAACCTTAATAGGCGCTCCTCTGTTTTAACTTTATCTTATTCTAATTCTTCAGGATTTTAAAATGATAGATTCTGTTCTTGACAGCATATCAGATTGAAATTCTCTTCTTTTTTCTTCCGTTTTCATTTCAGCATAAGTGATAAATAGCATTGCAGGACGTTCATTGATTTGATACTTGGGAGTTACATAATCACCGTTCAGGGTTTATAAGACAGAGGCATACATATAATCACTTGTGACACAAATAGATAATGTCTTAAGCATAATCCTTTTCACAGCTAAGGAATTGTCACTTAAGGTACAACATTAATTGGCGTCATTGCCAGGGACGAAGATTCGAAGATTTTCCCTGGGTTTAGTTTACATTTCCTCTAGTTTTTCAGAGAGGAGGAAATAATAAGCTGTGTTTGTTTTAAAAATAGCTCTGGCTCCTAAGAAACCTCACACGAGGTCAGATACCTCTCAGCAAAAATTTCCTGTTTTGTCTAATCCTGAGAAGCTCGTCTCAAAGAAGAGCCAGAAACCAAAAATAGTTGACACACCAGAAGTTACACTGCTTGCACCAGGCAGCAATTCACACTCTTTCTCGTCCAAGAAAGTTTCCAAGAAACTCATTTTCTCGGAAGGAGAATCACCACCTTCATCCATTCATTTTCAAGAACCTACGTTAGAAGAACAATATTTGGAGTTTATGTCTTTCCCTTTTACAGAAACTCAGCCCCATACAGCTGCCAGCTCTTCTGCAATCGTTCGTACTCCAACTCCTATATAAGTTGTTCCACCTCATTCATCCCCACCTACAACTGGTATTCATTTTACCCCCGCTCAAGGAGCAGTTAATCCGGGCATAAATATGGCGGCCCCTGCTTTCTTGATGAATAGATATGCACCATTAAATCTAGCCCAACCAGTGCATGATATGCCTCAGGAGTATCTCAAGTTACTCCCTATATTTACTGGTGAAGATGAAATCACTGTAGAACAGCACTTGCCCCTGTTTTTCACATTTGCTGAGAATTTAAATGTTGAACATTTGGACGTTGTAATGAGACTTTTTGTTCAGTCTCTAAATGGAGAGGCAAGGAAATGGTTTAAGGGATTTCCCAATGGTTCCATAAATGATTGGGATGGACTAGAAAGATGTTTCATCGAGAGATGGGGCGAAAAAAGGGATCATGGTTATTCTTTAATCGAATTCAATGCAATAAAGAAGAGACCTGATGAAAATATGAATGATTTCGTGAAAAGATTTAACAAATTGTATAATAGTTTGCCTTTGGAAATGAAACCCCCTCCTATTGGAGCAAGGGTTGTTTTTTCTGGTGCTTTTGAACCAGATTTCAGTTTTACATTGAGAGAAAGAAGGTCTCCTACTTTGGAGTAGATTCAAACTGATGCTCTGGAAATTGAGGCCAATATGTCTGCTGCTGGTAAAGTTCAAGATAAAGGAAAGGCCAAAGAAGAAGCTTCATCACAAGATCATAGAATTGATGATATGACTAAAGTCATAAAAAATTTGTCTAACAAATTAGTGAAATTGGAAATAGATAGTAATAAGCCTGCAAAACAAAACAGAGGGGTTTTTAATCCCCAATTTAAAAAACAGCCCTTGCAGATTTTACAAAGAGAAAGAAAAGATCAAGACCAGGTTCAAGCACCTTTGTATATAGAGGCAGCTCCCTCTCGTTCAGAAGATGATGATGATGAGAAAGAGGATGATGTTCGAATTTCTGCTGTCTACATGGAAGACGATGAAACAGAAGAAGAAGCTGAGGAAGAAGGAGTGGAAGAAAATGATCTTTCGTTTGATCAAGAAGAGATGGATGATTACTGCAGACAGTTCACAGACTTCATGCAATCCGAGTTGCATAAAAAATATGATTTGAGGTCAAAAAAGAGGCTAAGAACTCAAGACAATGAGGAAAAAGAACCTGAATCAGTACCTACTCTAATGGCGACTCCACTACAGAAAAATCAGATTAAGAAAACAGATAAGGGGAAGCAGCCCATGAATGAAGAAAAAGAAAAGGAAAAACAGCAAGTTGAGGCTTCTCAAACAAGGATTAAAGATCCTAATATTTTGGAGAAAGTGGTTATTGTTTCTAATCAAGCTCTAAATTCCAAGAAAGATCAAGAAGAACCTGAAAAGTTGACAAAACAAAATCAAACTTTCAGTTTGTCGAAAGAGTTGGAGAAGGTGAAAATTCAAATACCTCTTCCTGAATTAATCAAAACACCTGGTTACAAGAAGGAGATTGCAGAATTTATCAATTTATCTCAGTCTGATGAAGTGGGTGATACCGTAAATTTACAAGAAGAAAAACCAGTGGTTACTTTTGGGCCTCATGTTGAAGAGGTAGATTCATCTGTCCCTCCTTTTTATATATCACTTCTGTTACATGATTTTGTTTTGCATAATTGTATGTTATATTCTGGCGCATCCCAAAATTTGATGCCATTATGTGTGATGAAAGAGTTGAATTTGCAAATCACTAAGCCATACCAAGACCTTTATTCTTTTGATTCAAAAAGGGTGAAGTGTGTGGGTCTTATTAAGGATATGGTTGTTACATTGGCTCAAATCCCAGCCAAGAGAATTATGATGGATGTGATAGTTGCAGATATTCCAGCCAGATTTGGTATGCTATTATCTAGATCATGGGGGGCAAAGCTTGGAGGAGTTTTGAACCTAGATTTTACATATGCTATAATTCCTGTTTTTAATGGGGAAGAAAGAAGGTTGTATAGAGAAACTAGGTTTCAAAAAACTGCTACCAAGAAAGATGCAGGTAATTCACCTATTTATGGGCAAGAGAAGGAGGATTTCTCCTGTTTCATGCTGCATGAAGATGCAGAATTTGCTGAAGAGTCACAAGGGCAGCTCCCTTCAGCCATTGTACATAAGGAGCTGCATTCCAACAAGCTTTGGAAGTGTTATTTTGATGGTGCTTTTTCTAAAGAAGGCACTGGAGCTGGTTTCATTTTTGTATCTCCGGAAGGTAACCTTATGCCTTTTTATTTCAAATTGGAGTTTGAGTCCACTAATAATGTAGCGAAATATGAAGCGTTAATCATTAGTCTGCAGACAACTAAGCAAATGGGAATTCAGTCTATGATCGTGTTTGGGGATTCTGAATTAATCATAATACAAGTAAAGAATTTGTGTCAAACTAAACATCCCAGATTAAGAGCATATAGGAATGAGGTCTGGGATTTAATTGAAAACTACTTTGAAGCTTTCAATTTACAGTTTGTTCCAAGGGAAGAGAATAGAATGGTTGATTCTTTAGCAGTTGCAGCTAGTACATTCAAGCCTCCGATCAATCCGAGACTAAGATATGAGATTGAGATGAGATATAGACCTTCAATCCCTGACAATGTCAAACATTGGTAGGTCTTTGAGGATGATGAACAGATTAAGCAATTTTTGTTGATGATTGAAGATTTTGAAGATCATCAGATTGATTTGGAAACTGATGAAAATGATTTGGCTGGTAAGACTCTGAAAAAGAAGATTGGTGGTCAGGAAATTATTCAGTTGAAAGACAATGTTTTTCCAAGAGGTTTGGTGCCTCTCGAAACACTGTTTGGTGCAAATGACGTGGCAGTAAATCAAAAGAAAGCAAACCAAGATGAGAATGTAGAAGATTGTAATTTAGGGACTGAACAGGAGCCTAAAATGATCAAATTGTTCAAAGGAGTCCCGAAGGACTATAAAGAAAGGTATATAGATCTATTTAAACAATTCAAAGATGTATTTTCTTGGTCTTATGATGAGCTGAAGACGTATGATAAGAGTATTATACAGCATAAAATCCCACTGAAAGATGGAATCAAACCGCATAAACAGAAACTCAGACAAATCAATCCATTATTGTTGGCTCTGATCGAAAAAGAGGTAAAGAAATTGCTGCAAGCCAAAATAATTGTTCCTCTTAGATATTCAGATTGGGTTTCTAATCTTGTACCATTCAGAAAGAAAAATGGAGAGATAAGGCTGTGCGTAGATTTCAGGAACCTGAATAGAGCCTCATTGAAAGATAATTATCCTTTGCCGAAGATGGATTTTGTCTTACAAAAAGTGACTGGAGCTTACATATTATCTATGGTGGATGGTTTTTCAGGGTATAATCAGGTTGTTGTGGAGAAGGAATATCAAAAGAAAATTGCTTTCACTACACCCTGGGGGACATTCAGGTATGCCAGGATGTCGTTTGGCTTAATGAATGCAGGGGCTACATTCCAAAGAGCAATGGATATTTCATTTGTAGGAGATAACATTGTGGTTGTTTATCTGGATGATGTCACAATTTTTTCAAACTCTGATGAAGAACATCTACAGCATTTGCAAAAAGCCTTCTTGAAGTGTAGAAAATATGGTTTATCGCTGAATCCTAAAAAATCTTTGTTTGCTCTGAAGGAGGGTAAACTGCTGGGACATATTGTTTCTAAACAAGGAGTGAAGATTGATCCAGCAAGATTCGAAGCCATACAGTCAATTCCACTGCCCAGAAGTAAGAAATATATTCAGAGATTCCTTGGGAAAATTAATTTTCTGAGAATATTTGTTCCTAATTATGTAGAGATTGTCAAGAAAATAATAGACATGTTGAAAAAGGATGCAGAGGTGAAGAGGGACAAAGAAGCAAGAGAATATTTTCAAAGAATTAAAGAAGCTCTGAAGGAAGCACCTGTTCTAATAAGTCCAGATTATCTGAAGCCATTTCAAATTTTCTCATTTGTGTCTTCCTCAACAATTGTTGTTGTGTTATTACAGAGAAATGAAGAAAAATGTGAACAACCTGTAGCGTATTTCAGTAAGGTGCTCGGAGATGCAGAGTTGAAGTATAATATATTGGAGAAACAAGTATATGCTCTGGTGAAAGCATTAAAAGCATTTAGAACCTATGTTATTCATTCTCAAATTTCAGCATATGTTCCAAATTCTGCTGTAAAAGATGTTTTAGTACAGAGTGATGTGGACGGGAGAAGGGGCAAATGGATTGCTAAAATCCAAGAATATGACCTAGATGCTAAACCAACAAAGTTGATTAAAGGATTGGGGCTGGCAAGATTATTAACAGAATCAAATTTCCAAGCACTGGGAATTAATTTATTGGCACCTATAGAGGAAGTTAATGAAGAAACAGGTGATGTTCAGTCGAAGTCAGCAATTAAATATAAATTTCTGTGCTCAGATTGGTACAAAGATATTGTGCATTATTTATGATTTCTTTCTTGTCCTCCTTCAATAAATAGAGCTAAATACAGAGATTTAAAACTCAAAGCTCAACCTTATTTTATAATTGAAGCAAAGTTGTATTGGAAAGATCCTACTGGGGTGTTATTGTTATGTTTGACAGAGGAAGAAGTTTCAGAAGTAATTAAAGAATATCATGAGTGTTTGTGCGGGGGTCACTACAGTTGGAAGGTAACTGCTCACAAAATTCTCAAATCAGGTTTCTATTGGCCCTCTATATTTGCTGATGTATATAAAATAGTCAGAAGTTGTCAAAAATGCCAGGTGTTTGCAGAAAAGAAAAAGTTAGCCCCTTTACCTCTTCTCCCTGTTTTTATTGAAGAACCTTTTAGACAATGGGGATTTGATTTTATTGGAGAAATCAATCCACCATCTAGTGGGAAATTTAAGTGGATCCTTACTGCTACAGATTATTTTACAAAGTGGGTGGAGGCAATCCCTACTAGGAAGGAAAATGATTTGGTTGTTATGAAGTTTCTAGAAGAAAATATCTTTAGCAGATTTGGATGTCCAGTAAAGATTGTGACAGATAATGCACAAGTTTTCAACTCAATCAGGTTTATTAATTTCTGTCAGACTTACAATGTGATGTTGTCTCATTCTATAGCTTATCATCCACAAGGGAATGGATTGGCAGAATCTTCTAACAAAACATTGGTAAGAATTCTGAAGAAGACAATAAATGAAAACCAAAAGAACTGGGATTCAAAGCTAATTTTTGCGCTATGGGCAACGAGGATGACCACCAGAAGATCCACTGGTAAGTCACCTTATGAGCTAGTATATGGGACTCAGGCATTGTTTCCCACTCAGTTGGTGAAACCTGTGATTTCTTTCCTTCAAGATGCTCAAGAAGAACCTAATGCCGTGATTAGAAGAATGAATAATTTAATGGAGTTAAATGAAAACAGAAATAAAGTTAGGGAGAATTTGCTTACTTATCAGCAAAAAATGAAGAAAATATTTGACAGGAAACCAAAAGAAATCATGTTTCAGAAGGGAGACCTGGTATTGAGGTGGGATACCCAAAGGGAAGACAAAGGGAAACACGGAAAATTTTATCCCTTGTGGTATGGTCTGTTCAAAATCAATGAAGTCAGGTTGAATAATACCTTCATGCTGGAAAATCTTGAAGGAGAAGTACTAGATATGCCTGTGAATGGGAAATATCTAAAGCATTATTTCCGGCATTAAGAGCTGTTTCATCATCATTGTATATATCCGGTGTGATCATTGTACATTTTCCATCAAGAAACTTTTGACTCCATGCCCGAAGTGAAGGCACTAATCTGCAGGTTCTTAGTGTTTCGTGGCAAAAACACTATCCCCAGGTGGAGCTAGATGTTGTGGATCATTTCCATATCCTTTTCTTTTCTATTTTTGAAAATTGAAAAATAGCAAAAAAAAATTGAATTTAAAAAAAGAAAGAAAGTATATGTTATGGTATAATGTATACTTTAGCATGAAAAAGAAATATTTTCAAATTTTGTTACCAATTAAGTTTATTATTAAACTTTATTTGGATTCGTGTTATCGTTTGATGTTTAAAAATCAAGCAAGTTTTAAGGCGGAAGCAACAAGCCTTGAAGATTATGAGCAGAGATGAATTTCGGAGGTGTGAAGACGTCGTGAGTTAATGGATCAGCTACCCCCACAGTTGACCCATTTGACCACAGGTAAAAGTTGATCGACGGCGTGGATGCATTGCGGGGGGGGGCAACCAAAAATTTGCCGCCATACTCCAGGAGCCCCTGCAGTGATGTCATAAAGCGAGGTGGAAGACAGTTGTACCCCACGTCAGCGGCTTTACACGTCATCGTGGAAATTTAATATGGGTTTTCCGCTGCTATTAAATAAATTCGTATCCCGTTTTCAAATCACTTGCAGTCCTTTTACTTTTGAGCCATGTCGCCGTCACCTTTCCGTTCGCCATCCGTTGTCCGGTAAGCCATGGTAAAATGAGTCTCTCTATCTGGTTCGTCAAGCCTCAATTCCCTCATGGACAGTGAAAAAGACGTCCAGGATACCTTGTCTTCTGTAAATCATCCCTTATTGTATCATTAAGTGACCCTAAACGCTGAGAAATCCCCAGTTTTTTCCGCCATGAAGAATTCCGGTATACTGTCCGCCTGTATCCCAAAAGCCCATTTCTTTCTCGAGTTTATATCATGGCTAGTTTCTTCAATGTATCCTGGTAAGTGCTTCATAATTAATTCGCAGGGAGAAAATGTTTTGCAGGTATCGACGCAGTTAATTCGCCAAGCATTATGCTTTCCTGAAAACGAGTCACCACTGCAATTCTCTAAAGATTCATTGGCTCGTTATTTTGAGGACCTTTCAAATGAAGAATTTGATCAATGTATGTCCTACTTGAGATGAAATTCAAAGGAAGCTCAACTAGAAGGAGAAGAATTTAGTTTGGAAGTGTTCGATGCTGAGTATAGACCAATTTTGAGCTGCATTGCAGAGATTTTGGGCAAAGAAAATGACTATACAATTGATAAATCAGTATTGGGAATGTATGCACTGATGATGAAACCAGGGGTTGTTCTCGACATTCCATCTTTCTGGAAGGAGATTGTGAATTCTCAGTTGATGACCTTTCCTCTTACAGGTTTCTTTAAATTCCCGTCATTGATTGTGTATTTATTTTTATATCAAAATGTCGAAGAATTTATGAGTTTGGGGTTGAATATAGTTGATGTTAACAAGCAAAAGAAATCAGTTTTATTTTGGACTGACATGACTAGAAAAGAAGGAAATGAAGCAGGGTTATTTGAGTTTTCTAGTCATTATATGTCTATTTCTTATAGAATTTTGAATGGGGTTCCTCCTCCATGTTTTCTACCAAAAGCCCGGGAGTTCCTACAGTTAGGACCTAGTTGCAGGTTCAGAGATTGGTTTGTGTTTGAAGAATATTCAGAGATAAGATTGTATGGAGCTAGTATTGAGCCTTATAGGCTCCCAACTTTTGTACCTATGTGGCTTTTCGCCTTGGAATTCATAAGACAGAGCCTTAATGTGGATCAGGTGCACTTTATTCCCAAGAAGAAAGGTTTTATGTATAAATTTCCTATGAGTGTCAGACCTTTCGTGGTCAATATGAGGCAAGCTTTTGATGAAGTTTCTAAAATTTTGGAAGAGACACGTTTGCTACTAGGAGAAAAATGGTCATATGATCCGCATGGAGTGATTTCCCAGAGAAGAATTGAGAATGGATATTCTGCGTTTTCTCACGTAAGCAGACCTGATCAGGAGAAGCTGGCAAACCCAGGCGAATCAAATACATCAAAAACGAGTATTCAAACACCTGTTATAACTGAAAGGGAAAATAAAAGAATTAGGGATGATGTTGTTGAAGTAGATGATGAAGAGTCGAGAGAGGAAAAGAGAACTAAATTGGCTGAAGATCATTCTTCAAACTCACTTGGTTTTACCTTCCATATCAATGAAGAACAAAATGTCCCCTCTTCTCCTAGAGGCCATGCTCTTTACTCAGAGAATATGCCTTCAGTCAAATAAATATTTACACAGATTGAAAAAATAAATCAGAGAATAAAAGCTAATGTAGAGGCTCAGACGGAGCATCATATAGTTGCTGATCAGAATAGGTTGTTGACTGTAATGGACCTTGAAAAGGATCAATTCAGAATGGCTCTAACACATCCAACAGGGATGTCCCTTGGATCTTCAAGAAGTTTCAATGAGGTAAATATAACTATGGATGTTAAGAAGATCCCACTGTGGGATAAGATGAACCTTCATATGCAGACTGGACAGTTAATTGTTAATGATTTAACCAAGACTAATGCCACAGCGGTTAAAGCTGAAAACATGCTTGCAAAAGTTATCAAACAGTTCAGAATGGAAAATGCCAATTCAAGGGCCTTATCAATTTAAAACGAAGAGTTAAAAAATATTATCATGAAGATTGGTGTGGATCCGAATGACAAGGCTACAGTGCAGAAGCTCATGAAGAGTCCAGAAATAGAGATATCCACCCTAAGAAGAAATCTGAAGCTACCTGCTGCATAACATTCAATGGCTGCAGAAGTAGCAGAGGTGGAAAAAGATAAAGAAGAATTGCGTCAGCAATTGTTGAAGAAAGATGAAGAGTTAACTAAAGTAAAACAGACTGCTATTTCATTACAAAACCATATTGAAAATCATACTTGTACATTTTTTTTTCCTACAGGTAATGCAGACCCTCAAGCATAGATTGTTCAGCTCAGCACAGAATTGAAGATGGCAGAACGAGATCGAAAGCAGGCTCAATCAGAGCTAGAAAAGGCCACCAAGATTATGCGGGCACTAGAAGATAAAGCGGATGAGAATAAGCAGAAATTACAGAAGGCTGAAGATGAAATTGAAGATCTCAAGGAGAAGTTAAAAGGTAATATTTCGCTTATTAAAGCTAAAGATATCATTTGAGGTGAGATTATTTCAGAAATGAAGTCAAATTGGAATTCCCTGAATATAGTTGCTAAAGAGAAAAGCCTCATCTCAGAACATGAAGAGGATATATTATCTGAAAAACAGACGATCATTAAAAGAGCAAATTGGGCTAGGAAGTTTATAAATTTTATCAATTCCAAATCAGACGAAGAATTAGAAGATATTGGAATACAAGACAGATACTTTTATATTGAGGAAGTTAATAAGATGATAATTAAGAATGATCTTCGAAAGGTTGCAGAGAAAAGGTTACTGGGAATCAAGGAGACAGTAAAGAAATTTGATATATCATTTGACAAATTGACCAGAACAGGTTTACCTTCATGCTGGACTGAGAAGGAAAATATCATGTCATGGAAGTTTTATGAAGATCAGTTAACATTAGCAAAAAGTAAGGCAGATAATAGACATGAAAAGACACAGATCTTAAAAGGGAAAATTGTGTTTAACTTCTTGCATAGGAATTTCAATTTGCTGTGGATGGTGAAGACTCTCTTTACAGGAAAACCTACACACAGTCAAATTGTGGCATTCAGGATAGAATATCAAAGTTTCAAAAATTCCTCGACAACTCAAAATGAGCTATGGAAGAAGTGCAAGAAATTTTCAATAGACTCAACAACAGAGGTTCCAACGGCTCAACCAAAAGTAGCTGTTGATTCAACAACCGCTTCAGGAGCAGTTTTTCTCATAGATTAGAGACTTTCAAATTCTCATTATGTTATTTCTCAAAATCATGTAAATGTAATAGAACCTTTTTGAGGCATGTGCCTCCATAACAGTCAGTAGTTTAAGCAGTTAGAATTAGTTAAGGCATTTAGAATTAGTTTCATTACTAGAAATTGTCTTGTGATTGTCTTGTGATACTGTATTTAAAGACAATTTCAAGAAAGATAGAGGTTCCGAGTTTTTTGAACCTTGAAGCCAAAATGTTGTACTTAAGAATGAAAAATTAATGAAGAAGTATGCAAGTTTCTACCATTTGTTTATGTTGAAAAGTTTTCCTGTTTACATGATGTTTTCCTTTCTATGACTAAAATGGAGTACGAGTTGCAGGTCTCTTTATACATATGTATTTAAGAGTTAAAAAAACCTTAATAGGAGCTCCTCTGTTTTAACTTTATCTTATTCTAATTCTTCAGGATTTTAAAATGATAGATTCTGTTCTTGACAACATATCAGATTGAAATTCTCTTCTGTTTTCTTCCATTTTCAATTCAGCATAAGTGATAAATAGCATTGCAGAACGTTCATTGATTTGATACTTGGGAGTTACATAATCACCTTTCAGAGTTTATAAGACAAAGGCATACAGATAATCACTTGTGACACAAACAGATAATGTCTTAAGCATAATCCTTTTCACAGCTAAGGAATTGTCACTTAAGGTACAACACCATGCACTTAAAGGAAGAGGAGGCTTGAGAGAAAGCATAATTTTCTTCGACGAGGTGTCACTGCTAATTTTTAATGTGATTTTAATCCTAGGATAGCAAAAATTGACCCAAAAATGTATATTTTACGATTTGTAGTTTTATTTTCATTGAGGGAGGCCATAGGGATGAATCCATATTTCCTAGGAGGGTTTTCACTGCACTGGAAGGATATCAAGATATTTTCAATGCATGTTTTGCCTATGAAAAAGGGTGAAAGAGGTCCATGTTTCTATATAAGAGTGTGATATGTGTCATTTAAGGTAGAGGTGACGAAAACTCAGTGAAGTGAGTTAGTATGAGCAAGAAGGGTCAAGTTACTGCCCTTGGGAGGATCATAATGTGCAATGAATTTGGGGTTATCTTGAGAGGGAATTATTGCACCAATATTTGGGAGTAGGATTGAATCATGGAGTCATATGGATATATTTATATCTGCAATTTATAACAGTTCTAAATTATTCACATCTTGCACTAGTATAAAGGACCAAGAAGGGCTCTGAAATAGTTAAGTGTGGGTTCAACGGAGCAAAAGAGGAAAATGCATCCAGACATGACTAAATTTTGGGTCACAAAAATAAAACCATTGATACAAGACAAAATAATACACATTACTCATTAATAAAAATTACACCTTGAAACAATATCAAACCAACAATTATTTCTAAGTGTAATAGACGAAAAATCACATTACGACCCTTAGAACACAAGTTATGACAACCATGACCAAACAACGTGCTAAGATATAGAAATGTGTCTAGTGTATATTATAACGATATGTAAGACCATATAATGTAGAAGAGTGTGTTATAACTAAATTTGGTGATGTACAAAGGTGTGATACATGTAGGAGTGAATATCAGGAAAGGGACACCTATGACATGAAGAAAACATAAGACGACATTTGCAAGATGCGAACGAACTTGAAATTGACACATTCCAAAGTGAAGATAACATGAAAACACCACTTATCAAAGTGAAAACACAAAAACTAAACAACCGTGAATGTGAAAGCGAAACTTGTGAAAGATAAAATGTGCAAAACACGATAGTTGAGAAAAATCACCAAAATATAAGTACAAACACAACAAAGTGAGGGGGACTATCAATAAAATTGTGCATTGACTATCAACATGAGTTGAAAATCACACATTCACTATATTGATGTACAGTTCTATGCTTGTAAAAGCTAGCATAAAGGAAGTGTGCTCATAAAACCATTGAAGAATGAGCATGTATGTGCGTACGACAAGACAGTTTGAAACTAGGAAGAAGACTTGAATGCTTTCAAAACATAAAATGATCATGAAGTAACCATAGGGCGATATATCGTAAGATCCTTAGTAGGCTGAAAAATTAAAGTGTGAGAAAAATTTAGGAGGTTTTTTATCGTAGCGACAACACATTCACATTTCCCTTATATTTAATATGAATTAATTCGTTGCACAAGTCATCATCTTCCTCATCATGAAACATCTTCAATAGGGTAGTCGTGAATTTTTTCCAATGAAAGGAATGAGCATCACAATTTTGGGTACACCATAGAAACTAAGTGTAAGAATATGCTTCTAAGTTGTTAGAGATTATCATTATTTTCTCTCTCGCGGTTTGATTCAAAAATTCCTTCCTTTTTGTTGAAATCAATGTTTGCTCCTTTATGGTCCTCCCCGTCATAATTTGATAATACCTTTCTAATTATTTGAAAATATCTATTTGGGACTATTGTGTGATTCTTACTTCCTTCAAATTTTACTTTAGTTACTTCTTGATCTCCATGCTCGCTTGTATTTTGTGATTCTTGACTTGATGTTGGTTTTTTGTATGTTAACAATTCTGTAATAAATGCATCCACCCTCTTAATTATCTATTCAATTATTTTTCCTCAATATTTAAGTATCCTTGTAATTTTTTCCTTCTTGTCATTTTTCATTATTAATGTAGCTTTTCATTGATTCTCAAAATCCTTTATTAATTTTTCAATTATCTCCTTTTTCTATTAGTTCATTGATTTTATCCGTCCTCTTTTTTTCCTTCTCCCAACTCTTTATATGCCTTTTCAAAGCTCAGGAGACAATTCCTGATAGAACATGGTATTGACCTCATTTCCATATTGGTTGACCTTGGCATGTAATTCATTATTTCTAACGAGATTAGTTTTTGTGTTTCTCTTTTGAAACCTACTTCTATATTTTTTGTAGAAATTTTAATAAAATTATGTATTTTCGGATTCTCCTAATCTAACAATTATATGTCATTGTTAAATATAGAATCCTTCTACTTAAATCTTTGCGTAATTTTAATCACCAATTGCAAACACATGAAGAAAGATCAATCACACATAACACATATTTTTTTACCAGGAAAGCATAAAGCTAAAGACCCCACTATCATATATTATTTATATATCATGGATCATGAAACAATATCATACAAAACTATACTCCAAGAGCTCTTAGTGCAATATATAATTGTCTCATGTTGTCATACAAAAATTGGCTCACACATGCACCAATTTACTGCCTCCTGACAACCTACCTCCATGACGCAATCCCTGCTGATCACAATCCCTGAATGAATTCGATCTTTTCTTGCTTTGACTGCGAAATCCTCATTGGCATCTCCAATGTGTGTTTTTTTGCACTTGTGCACCCACTATAGTCACAACTAATAGTCAAATTGTCCCTTTCACCTATCTCTCATCTGGGTCTCCACTGGATCTGACATGCATGTAGTTAACAATAGTAAATCTTTAGTTGCATGTGAGATCACTCCATGTGAATTAATTTAATATTTAGTTCACTGATCTCTCACTTGTGTATCATTAGTTACAACTAGTTACAACTAGCACAACTGATTTTAACTCACTTAAATGAGTTAAACTACATTACAACTCACATAACTACACATCCAACTCTGTTACAACTTTGTATCACTCAGTTACAATGAAGTCCACTTGCGTGTTCCACCAACCAACATTTGAGCTCGAAATTCCTTCATTCAATTGGTTGTCCACATCAGTTAACTAGAATCAAGTGCTTCAAGAGAATAGATTATTATTTATTTTCTAATTATTGTTAAGAGATAACAATAATCGACATGCATTCTATTTTTAGACATGCATTCCACGAAACAAATTCGCACATGCATTCCCAAAATAGATGCCAATCCATCCATATAATTTTCTCAACCATCTATAAATAGATTACTGCTGAAAATAGACTTTGACACAAATTCTAAAAATAGACATATCACCTAAAAATAGCCTACGGGCCTCACCTAGTGTAGGTGCTTAATTTTCACTAGGATCATCATCTTGTTGAATCTCAACACTCCCTGTCAACAAGAAAGGGATTATCCTTCACCCCGATCCTACCTCTATGGTATTCGAATTTGCTCCTAGTGAGTGCCTTTATCAGAATATTTGCATCCTGATCTTCTGTCGGAATGTAATAAAGCAACATGATCTTCTGCTACACACAATCTCTGATATGATGGTACCAGATATCTATATTCTTAGATCTATCATGAAACACAAGATTAATTGAGAGTTTAATGCAACTCCGATTACCACAATGAATCACTGTAGGATCTAAATGAGAACCAAACAAACCGACCGGGATCTTCCTCATCTAGATAGCCTCACATGTAGCTTGACTTGCTACCATGTATTCCGCTTCCACTAACTGAGTGCCACAGATCTCTGTTTCCTGTTTTACCAAGAAACAACTGTAGATCTGATACTGAAAGCCCCTCCTGATGTGCTCATTCTGTCCATTGGACTGCCTGCCCAATCTGCATTCGTGAAGCCATGCAACTTCACCTCATCCATCTATCTGTACCATAAGCCATACTCAGATGTGCCCCAAATATATCTCAGGACATGCTTTCCCACCTTCCAAAAGAGCTTGGTAGGCTTAACCATCGCTTGACTAAGTTGTTTCACCACATAGCATATGTCTGGTTTTGTATTAACTAAATACATGAGCGAACCCACAAAATGTCGATAGACAGTAGCATCCACTACCTCTCCCGATGTAGCATCCTCTTTCCTCCAGTTTCATAGAAGAGGAGTATTCGTGGGTTTGCAGCCCTCCATGTGAAACTTATCGAGTATATCCCTTCCATACTTTCCTTGACACACAAAAATTTCACCATCTCGTTGCCATATTTCAAATCCAAGGAAACAGTGGAGACTCATATCCTTCATCTCAAACTCCTTTGCAAGGTCCTCCTTGCATGAGTGTATCAGTTTCTCATCACCAGTCAATATTAAATCATCAACATAAAGAACAATGATTAAAATCTTACCCTCCCATTAGGGGAATTTTGAGGTCTAAAATGGGCCTCCTAAGGAAATAATAAAATAATAGCTAAACCAATAAAATAATATTTATGAATTTTCAATTCACTTTTTGCACCAAAATCCATGTAACCATAGTTAAATTCAATTCAAAAGTTGTACCAAAATAAATTTAATAAAAAAATTGTATTGATGTGACTATAAATAAGAATAATTTTTTCAATAAAAATTCATTATCATTGAGCAACTAATGCATTTGTCCTTTGTACTTAAGTAACTTAAAATAAAATATAAATATAAATTTATAAATTCTTAATTATATTATATTTTATTAATTAAAATTTATATTATTTAAATTGTATAATAATATGTAATTAATATACTATATAAAAATAATATAATATAATAAATGTATAGAGATATGCATTGTTTCTTTCAAGAAATATGAAATGAAAATAATATATTTTTATTCCAAAAGTGTGAAATGAAATTTATTATGATTACTTTACTTTGACTTTAAAAATACTTAGAGCACTGCCATATTTAACCATGAGTTTTTATCCACCATTGAGAATGTGACAAGTAAGTACCTTTAACTCAAGCAATGCCACCTCAACCATTAGGGATGATGTTATCCCTTAAAATGTGATTGGTTCTCATAAAGTGAATTTTGATTGTACATTTTCCTTAGGAGGCCCATTTTAGACCTCAAAATTTCCCTAATGACCACAATCTAGTATAGTTTTTCATCCGCCTCACTCTTGGTGTAGCCAAGTCCAGTGAAATAGTTGTCAATCCGAGTGTACCAAGCACGAGGTGCTTCTTTCAGCCCATATAGTGCTCTTTTGAGTCTGCACACATGCAACTCACTTCTAAAGATCTCAAATCCTTCAGGCTGCTCAATGTGCACTTCTTCCTCAACGATCCCATTAATGAACGCAATCTTCACATCCATTTGATGAATGTGCCAATCCATCTGCACTGTGAGAGCAAGTATGGTCCTTATGGAAGAATACCGTGTGATAAGTGCAAAGTGTTATAGGTCAATTTGGGCACCATTCCTAATGGCCTGGTTAACTGGGCACCATCTCCAGGACCAATGATCAAAGGGTCTATCATTCCCTATAATTTCAGTTGCTACATGCCCTAAGACAAGAAACAACATAAATCAAACAAGACTTTCATCAAGCAAGGATTTCCATGGTTTTAAGCTTAATATTTAACATATGAGAGCTAACCAACGCAGGCTATAAGGGGCATAAATGCGTTGCATATGTAGGTAGCCCCATTCAAGGCTACTCTGCGGAGCACTTCCCGACATTCAAAGCTGTGTTGGTCACATTGGGAGTGAAATTATCATTGTTCTGGAATCTCCAGTTGGCCAATGTCTTCTAGAAGGGTTCACATGTGTCAAGCTTCAGATCCAAGTGTCCATTTGACATCTACATGAATGGAAACATGTCTTGCCTATTTTTGGAATGCTATTGATTGCAAAAAAACCTACAGTTCATCTATAAATTGAACACAGATCTAAGTGTTTGAGGAGAATAATTTGAGTAGAGAAATGCTGGAGAATTTTCAATTGAGAGTTTGATTTGTGGACTTGCTACTAGAGAGATTTATGCTGTGATGAGACTTCAAAACTCTGTTGGAAGGTCACTTCAAATCAGTCATTAGGTTGTAACCTCTCCTTCTATCATCAATAAAGAGTACTTCTTGTTTTTCCCTACATGCATCTATGTTAACTTTGATTTTCCATATTGTAAGATATTGGTTGATGAATGTAGTTTATGCTTAACTGATTTAGCTAACTAGCTTGAATAGATATCTATATTATTGCATCTTTTGTTTTTTCAGTGTTCTTTCTTGCAAGAAGCATTCAGCTCACAAACCGCTTGAATTTGAAGATGTAGTGGAAACGACAGAAAGGAGCCATTTGGAAGCGACTGAAACAAGTAAGCCTCCAATCCTCTCTATGTATCTGTTCTAAGTTAGGAGAAATGGTAGTATAGTCTTTCACCTATTTTTATAGACTATCACTTGTCTAGGGAAGCGTAATTTATCCGTAGAATACAACTCTGGCCCAACAAACTAGCGACTCCACTCGGGATGAATTTATCTTGGTTTTAGGTGTTTTAGTCTCAGATTTGCTTTCTAAATCCACCCAGTAGTTGTTTCACATAAATATTAGACTTTTTCAGACCTTAATTTGCAGAGACAGTGAGCCAAACAGTAGCTTTTTCTTTGTTTACTGTGCCCAACTCACCCTTAGTTAGGGCACAGTGCTTTGCAGAGCACTGTCTCCCTTCCAAGCCTGCGTTGCAGAGCACTGTCTCCCCTTGGAGACTGCGTTGGCTCCTGAAAGGGACCAAATTCCCTTGAATCTGACTTTGTACATTGCTTTAGTTTTGTTTGCTGTTGTGTTCTGAAAATTTTGATGCTCAATTGACCAGTAACTCTATACACTTCTTCTCCTTTGACTGAAAATTTGTTCAATGTTGTTTTAAAAAAAAAAAAAATCATTATCATTGACAAGTTGATTTAAAAGTACTTTTTATGGTCGCATTAAGAATCGTTTGCTTTCGAAATAGGAAATTGTCATAAAATATTCATTTCCTTGATAGGAGAAATTGTTGTTGAAATCCTCGTTTTTCCTTCAAAAGAGAAATTGTTGTTTGTATTCTTCGTTTCTCGAAAGTAAAAAGAATTTCGATTATTGATCTAGTGCACCTAATTTATTTTCTGCATTCATAACACTAAGGAAAATAAAAAGAAAAACTTGCATTTGCATGTAATATTGTGTTTTTTTTACAAAAGGAACATTAGGAAATCTGCATTTAGTTTTTGATTCATTGATATTATTTTTATTCATTGATTTGTTTGCTCACAAATTATTTTCTCTTTTTCCAACAAACTAGCATTCTCTTTCCTTAGTAGCTAGGTTCTTCATTGAAAAAGCTGAAAGTGAAAGTTTGTTTATCATTCTTAGCTTGCATTTTAGGAATTTCATATACATCATCATGGTGAAATTGAAAGGAAAATTATTAAGCAAGATCAAAATAAAATAAATCTTAATTTACTTAACAACGGATTGGAACATTAACGATAACATTTAGGGTCTAGGCTAGAGACGTGTTCCAGTGTCGTAAAACATAGCAGCTGTCATTAACTTGTCTGCAATACATTCTAAGTGTGATACCTCACTCCACGTACGTAAGTATATCATAGCTCGTCCACATACTTTCGGGTATATCGGGCAGTGTTATAGTATGATAAGTATAAAGGGGTGCTCTCACTATGCGGTTTCGCATCAGATAGCACTAATACAGACTTGGGCCTCCACGTACCTTTGGGTATATTTGGGAGGAAAAATTTTAGGTGCTATCCATCCATAGTGAATCGAGTCAACTGCCCTGAAATTGTGATACACCGAACACAGCATTCGGGGAGATTACCTACTGTAAAGACCAATCTAGGGTTCTAGATTAGACTCAATTTATTGTCGACCAAGGTAGGTAATCTTAGAGGCACTTGTCTAATATTTATAGACCTAAAAGGATCTGTTCTATCTATCTAGATAAATGCTTATTGTGACGGGCTCCAGCACTCTTTTACAAGAGATTGAAATGTGGTCCCTTTCACACTCTAAACACTTATATTACCTAATCTAATCTACTGTTGTAAAAACAGAGTGCTACTAGTCTGAGTTTTTTTAATCCTCTTACAAGGCTATAATTCACAAAAACTCTTTCAAAGTAACACACTAAGCATACTAAAAATCAAATTCATAAAATCAGAGATCACAGAAATGATCTGAGATTCAATACTCAATTAAACCTCTTACAAGGATTTGTTCATTAATTTTGCAATTGAATTCTCAAATTATTACTATGAATCATAAAATAACAATATTGAATTTCTAAATAAAATTGATGAACTCAGAAGCATGAAAATGAAATAAAATGCTAATCAGATCTGAATACTAAATCTTATATAAATGGAAAGAAAGTGTACCAACTTCGCATGGGGGCCCTTCCACGCTTTGAAGGCACACTTGTAAGACTTCAAATGATAAGAACACTAACTCAAAAACACCATAAATGATGAAATTTTGTCTCTGGTTAAGTTCTGGAAATGAGTTACATTAAAAACAGAGTTCTGAAAACATGCTTACAGTCTCAAGTCTGCTCTTCATTCAATGTTATCACTAGCATCATTAGTTCATTACATGCTTTCATCCTCCTATTTATTAAAAATTACAAACAAAGAGGCTATTTTCGTTCCCCCTTAATCCTAACTGATCCCAAAACAAATCGAATCAGTTTAGAGTTCCTAATCTTAAGCAAAATTTCAAGTACATTCATTATGACTTCAGATTTTTCTGCTGGATAGGCTGGGTTTGACCAGCGTTGACCAGATACTCAGGAGCTTCAAATTCGATCTTGAATAGATTTTCCACCATGTGTGTACATCCTAGATCACGTCCTTATCTTCTATTTCGATTTTCCTGTTATGCTACATGTCAGAACATAAACCAATTACAGGAAGTTATCACATCCTGTAATTTTCTTGAAAATTTCGATTTTTAACATAAAAATTCCATAAATTAAATTTAATGTAAAATAACAATTATAATGCTACATTAATCAATTTCAATAGACTATAAGGGATTTATGGAAGAAAATGGTGGATAAATGATGAAATTTTAGGAGAAAAAGATAGCAATAAAATAGTACCAACATTTCCCCCAAACTCAATGATTTAGCATGTCCTCATGCTAACCCTGATGTGCTCCCTTTATGTTCTATTTCTGCTTGTGCCTCTGCTGCTTGTAGCAATACATCTACATTCTTCTGAACTTGGAACTCATGCTTCATATTCTTATATTTTTCTTTAAGAGCCTTTTTTTTTAGTGTACCATTTTGTTGCCCATTTTCATATTTCAATTTGATCAGTTTTAAGTTCTTTGACTTTCTTCTTCATTTTCTCATTTTTCTGTTGAATATTCTTACTCTGTTCTCTTAACATTTCATTTTATTTATTTATGACCTTCTCTAACATATTTTCTTCCATCATTTCTTATTTTAGCTCTTCAATTTGTTTCTCTAACTTTCTCTGTTTCTTGTTTGTAGGTACTGGCTCTTTCCTTTCTCCTTTGTTACTTTCAGTTTCCATCTCTGCTTCTTGTTCTGGCTGTTAATTAGCACGGCTTTCAATTTCCATTGGTTTATTTACATTTTTCTCTGGTTGATCATCCTGTATTTGATTTCTTTTTATTCTCCTTGATCTTCTTCTGTAAGTAGTCAAAAATTTATCTTTTGCAATTTTCTTGGCATCTTCTTGCCTCATTCTTCTTGTCTTCACACTACTACTGGGTTGAGCAACAGTACTTGACTTAAATTCAAGGGTTTCCTCATCAATATCAACCATAAACTCTGTGCTTCCTTGTTTCTCCTGTTCGTCTTCTTTGGTTTTGATTTGATTGGCAATTAAAAATTCTTCCCATGTTTTCCCTCTCTTCTGCAGCTCAAATTCTATTAGAATTTTGATCAAACCAAAATGATACAAGCTCCTATCTTCATTACCCTTTTGTTTCTGAATGGTCTTAAACATTTTAGTCAAACTTTGTAAAAGAAAATAGGGCAGACTGATAGTGCATTGACCCTTTAAGTGCAACAAAATTTTTATGTGATATAGGTATACTATACTATAACGCCCTTCACATGTAACAAATTATTGAAGAATGTATACCATTTCATCCCATGGGTGGATTAACCAACTTCTAGGAACACCCTTTTTCCAATTTACAGAAGAAACCCTTGACCTAGACATAAACTGAGTCCATGCTTTTTCTCTAAATTGCTTGGTTTTGAAATACTTTTCCCCTTCTGGACTGATGTCTAATGATTGGGCTATTGTATCCTCTGAGATTCTGAAAGAGAAATTTCCTATCAAAGCTTTCTCTCCATTAAATGAAAATGCAAATTGTTTCGTAACTTCTTCATTGTTTCCATTAAATTTCTCTAGAAAAGACAACCAGTGTTTTTCCCTCAAAATCTTAACACAGTCTTCATGGTATTTTTAACTATCAAATTTCTCAGGCTCTGCTCTATTTTTCATTTCAAAAATCTCTGTTCTAACCCCTTTTTGTGCTCTATAAAACAAAAAATTCAATCAGGTTTTTTCAACTTGTTACCTCTCTTCTCGCTTTCCACTGGGCTGACCTGGCTAACTTCCTCAATTTTCTGAGCTTACTTCTTCAAATGTCTGAGTTGTTCTTCACATTCTGGGCGGAAGTCAAAATTCTGGATAAGCCCGTCTGCTATATTTTCTCCATTTTTAACACCTACTATCTCGGCCCTCTTTAAGAAACTCAGAGTCTGAATATTAATTCCTTAACTAACTTTATGAACTCAGAGTTTTATAAAATGAAAACTCAACGGCCGACCTTAATTTTGCTTGATAATTGTTATGATGATAACGCAGAGAACAGAGTCTTACTGTCAGAGGCCGTGAGCTTATTTACAGAGTCGGAAGGCGTGTTCAAATCATGAATACAGAGGAGTAGTATTGATTTGCAGAAGCATAATCATGGTAGCACAATATGCAAATCGTGTTGGTAATGAAAACATAGAGGATACATTCATAAGCAGATTTGGGTCAGAATATCATTTTTTAACTCTGGCAGTCGAAATGACTGAAATCATTTGAGGACAGGTGTTTTAACAAATGTCTTTCCATTGAGCGGACTTTTACATTGAGTGTCTATTAAGGCCACTACTTGTTGGTACTTTGTTGGCAGAGGTCAATTTTTAAAAAAATGATGAGTTTATGAAAAGGTTTTAAGGGCGTAGATAGGAATAGAAAATAGGAATAGGTTAAGGTTTACAATGATGTTATGTGTGATAGAGAAATGGAAATAGAAATAGGCAGAGTGGTAATGAAGTGAGTATATAGGAACATTACGAAGAATATGGGTATAAGGATTATAAGAAGGCTTTTTTTTTTTAAAATTGATAACAAGCAATGATAACTATTATTTTTAACACTAAAATAATTTAAGAATTTTAAATGCTAAAAACAAAAATTTTCAATACATTACACTTGTTGGCTGACAAAATTATGATTCTTCTTGTACAGGTATGACTGGTCTGCTTGTGCAGGTGTGACTGATCTTTTTCTTCTAAAACAGACTCCTTTGAAATTGAATATAACGGGTCCCTTAAAATCTGAAGAACCATGTTTGTGAAGCTTCTTTTATCTTTGGTGTTGATGTAGCCTTGGTTCAGAAATTTATCTTTGGTGTTGATGTAGTCTTGATGATGTAGCCTTGATTAGAATTTTGATAAACAACCTTTGAAATTTTGTTGTCTTCGATGCAGTCTTCAAACAGGTCCCTCTGATATTGATAATATTGACATAGCCTTTGAACATGTCCCTCTGTGTAATCATGTTGAAACATGTCCCACTGCATATTTTGTTGCTTAAACAGGTCCCTTTTACTGATTAGAACAAAACAACTCTTTGATTGAATGACTGAAACAAAAATTCCTTGAAAAATTGAAATTGAGGAGATGAGATAGGGAAAAACCACTGTTTCTTCTCCCCCACTAAGTCTTTGACTTGTCCTCAAGTCATTATTTAATTGATGAAAAACAATAAACAAGTAGAACAAGGAATTCTTACCAGCCAAATGATTGGTTTTCCAGTAAGAATTCGGGTTTAGAGTGTGCCAGAGTCTGGTTTTCACATCTAAACCATTATTTTTTTATTTTTTTTATTGTGTGTTTTTTTATTATTTATTTATTTTATTTATTTATTTTTTAAAAGAAATTGAAATGACTAAGGTAGAGATATCACAGCTGAAGGCTATGATATCTCAACCTCCTTTTGTTGAGATACAGTTTGAATAAAATCTTCCTTGTTGATGGGCTTATGATAGAGTTTCAACCTGTGTCCATTGACAATAAAGGTGTTGCCTTCTCCATCAATTGTATTAAGTTTGACTGATCCATTTTCATATACTTGAACTATTTCATATGGGCCCATCCAATGTGTTGTGAACTTGGCTTTATGATCTCTGAATTTAGAGTCAAAGAGTAAAGCCCAGTCTCCTTCTTTAAACTGCTTCTTTTTAATGTGTGCATCATGCCACTACTTCCTTTGTTTCTGCATTAGGATTGTTCTCTCTTCTGCTTGCTGCCTCATTTCAGCTAACTGGTTCAATTGCATAATTCTCTCCTTTTGTGCTTCATTGAGATCAATTCCTAAATCTACAGCCATTTTATAAGTATGTATCTGCAATTCAATAGGAAGCATTACCTCTTTTCCATACACCAGCTGATATGGTGTAAATCATGTAGTGTCTTTCCACGTGATTCTGTAAGCCCAGAGTGCATCTTTGAGCTTTTCCTCCCAATTCTTTCTGTTCATTGCTACTGTTTTAGTGATAATTCCTTCCAAAGTTCTATTTGTTGATTCCACTTGGCCATTGGCCTGTGGATGGTAAGGTGTACTTTTTCTGTGCTTGATTTTATATTTTTCTGTGATATCTTGAACCAACCTTGAAGTGAACTGAGTACCTTGATCTGTCACTATCTCCCTAGGTACTCCATACCTTACAAAAATTTCTTCAAAGAGGAAGTTTACCACTGTTTGCTCTGTTGCCCGGACAAGTGCTTTTGCTTCAGCCCATTTTGTCATGTAGTCAGTACATACTAGGATGTACTTTTTGCCCTTTGAAGGTGGATTGATGGGTCCTACAAAATCTAGAGCCCATTTTTCAAATGGCTCTAAATGTACTTGGGGCTGAAGTGGCATTTCATCTGAAACTATTGGTCTACCCATTCTTTGAAAACTGTCACAAATTTTCACATACTTCTTGGAATCCTTAAAAATAGATGGCCAATAGTAGCCAAGGCTGAGGATCTTGAATGCTGTCCTTTTTGCTGCAAAATTCCCACCACACGGTTCGTCATGACAAGATTTTAAAATATCAATTATTTCATCATTTCTTACACATCTTCTAATAATCATATCATAACGGTGTAAAATAAATCTCCATTAATCCATGAATATATAGCACTTTTTTTGATGAGCCTCTTCTTCTCCTTTGTAGTAAAATATGGAGGTATCTTTCCTGTGGACAAATAATTAGCTAAATCAGCATACCATGGATCTACTACTGAAATTGCAAATAAATTTTCATCTGGAAAAGAATCTTCAACCGGAACAACCTCACCTGAATTCTGGAGTCTAGAAAGAAAATCTGCCACCTGATTCTCCTTACCTGGTCTATCCAAAACTGTAATATTAAATTCCTGTAGTAATAAAATCCATCTGGTAACTCTGCCATTAGTGTTGGTTTATTCATTAAATATTTAATGGCAGAGTGGTCAGTATGTACAAAAACCTCATAACCAGTTATATAATGTCGGAATTTATTCACAGCGTGTATGATTGCAAGCATTTCTTTTTCAGTGACTGTGTAGTTTAATTCTGCAGGTGTTAGGTTTTTACTAATAAAATAGATAGCATAATTCAAAGACTCTTCTTTTTGGCCTAATGAAGCACCTACTGCAGTATCAGATGCATATGTAAAGATGTGAAACGGTAAGGTCCAGTTAGGTCCTTTTAAGACTGGTGTGGTTGATAACTTTTCTTTGAGTGTTTCAAAAGCTTTCTGACAATTTTCATTCCAATTGAAAGGTGTATCTTTTGCTAGAAGCTTAAACAGAGGTAGAGCTATTTTACTAAAATGTTCAATAAACCTTATATAATAGCTTGCATACCCAAGAAAGCTTCTTACCTCTTTTTGAGTTTTTGGAATTGGCAAATTGACAATGATTTGGATTTTGATGGATCAAATTTAATGCCTTGAGAGGAAATATAATGACCCAATACTACCCCTTCATTTAGCATCATAAAAAACTTTTCATTTCTCAGGGAAAGATTAGCTTCAATACATCTCTTCAAAACTTTCTCAAGATTTTCTAATGAATGTTCAAATGAATTACCATACACTGAAAAATCATCCATATAAACTTCAACACACTCATGAACTAAATCAGCAAAAATAGCTAATACAACTCTCTGAAATGTAGCTGGAGCATTACAAAGTCCAAATGGTAAAACATTATAGGCATAAGTGCCCCAGGGACAAGTAAAAGTGGTTTTGTCCTGGTCCTCTAAGGCTATCCTGATCTGGTTATAGCCACTGAAACCATCAAGAAAAGAGAATGATGATTTCCCAGCTAATGTGTCTAGCACTTGGTCAATAAATGGTAGTGGGAAATAATCTTTGAGGGTTGCTTTGTTCAATTTTCTGTAATCAACACAAATCCTCCACTTGCCATTTTTCTTGGGCACTACTACCAATGGGGATACCCACTGACTGTCAAAGATGGGATAAATAAAATTAACTTTCAATACTTTTTGTAATTCATCTCTAACAATATCCTGTAGGATGGGATTCATTCTTCTCTGCGGTTGCCTCACTGGTTTTATATTACCATCTGTGTAAATATGGTGAGTACATGTTTCAGGGTGGATTCCATGCATATTGGTGTAGTCCCAAGAAAATGCTTTCTGATATTTCCTCAATAATTGAATCAATTAAATTTCTTCCTGAGATAAGTCTAGGTGAGTGCTAATATTCAATGTTTTTCCTGGACTAATCTCTATGGTCTTGCTCTGTGTGTTTGTGATAGATTGAATGGGAAAAATGTTTTCAAATGATGTCTGCAAAGAATGAATGGTACATATTTCTTGAAAATTTTGTGCTAAAAGTTCATCTGCAGCATGATATTGTTCATTTCTTAATTCTTCATAAATATCAGGTTGAGAAAGAAACAATTATATCAAATCATCATTATTATGTTCTTGTAAATCATAGATTTGATTGATGCTGAAAACAAATTGAACTTATTCCTTATCATTGTATTTATCATCAAGCCATAAGTTGTTTTCTACTGCTGGTGATTGTGCTGATGGGTACAGAGTGAGTTGTTTCCTTTCAGTTCCTCGTGAAATGATCATATTACCTGATCTACACCCTATGAATGCATCAGCAGTTGCTAACCATGGTCTACCAAGGATGATAGGGTGTCCTCCTAAATTATATTTTGGCTGAAGAAATAAAAAGTCCACTGGATACTCCCAAGAGTCCAGTGAAACAATTATGTCCACCAAAATCCCTTCAGGAATCTCTTTAGACCTATCAGCTAGTTCTAGAACAATTGGTGCGTATTGCAAATTTGTGAGCTGAAGTGTTTTCATTGTTTCAAGAGTCATCACATTTATTGCTACCCCAAGGTAAATTAAAGTATTTGGAATAGGTATGTTGTTAATGATTGTAGTGACTCTGGGAATACCAGGATCAACATACTTTTCCATTGAAATGGTGTTTGTCATAAGGCCAGCTAGATGTCCAATAACAAGAATAGTTTGTGGATCGAGTCTTTTCCTTGTAAGCTTCCTGAGACATAGTTCTTTGATTGCTTTAGTATATATTGGAATGTCTTTTATGGCTTGAAGTAGTGGAATTTTTATATAGACATTCTTTAGCTCATCTAAAACATCAAACTGTGGTAAAGACATGGGAAGTTTTGCTTGGATCAATCTTTCTGGAAAAGGTGGTGGATGCACTGGTTGTATTTGTTTATTTTTGATGTCATCATTTTTTTTCTTTTGAGTTTGAGTTTCATTTTCATTCTCTTTGTTTTCTTCTTGTTTTTCAACTACTGGAGGTTATTTTTGAAGTATCTTTCCAGACCTAATCTTGATATTTTGTAGAGGTAGAGTGGGATATGATGGTCCCTCATCTACACTGTAAGCTGGTCTATCTGCTCTATTATTTGGATTAGGTAGAGGTTGAGCAGGAATCTGAGTAGGTCTAGGAGGCTGGTTAGATGAAAGTTGTAATTGAGATGGATTTATTGGTGGAGGAGCAGGCAATGTTTGTTGAGTGTTTTGAGGTTGATGGACAACTTGCTGCTGAGGATATTGTTGATATGTTTGAGGATACTGCTGATATGGCTGAGGATATGGTTGGTATGGTTGAGGATATGATTGGTATGGTTGAGAGTATTGCTGAAATGGTTTCCATTGTTGTTGTGGGTAAGTTTGGTGTTGCCATGGCATGGGTACATTCCAAGAATTCTGAACATACATCTGATCTTGTGCAGGAAATTGCAAATTTTGGTTTGGAAACATACCTGGAGGTGGAGGTCTCGGTTGCCATGGTCTCTTGGCACCCATGAAATACACATTCTCCATATCTGCATTGGCTTCCAAGTTACAATTCTGCAAAATCTTGATTTTAGAGTAATGAAATATATCATGATTTTCAGTGCAAAAGGCACACACTTGAATGTTTTCTAAAGGGCAGTCTTTCAAAGCATGTTTCTTCCGACATTTTGGACAAAAGATAGCCATTAATTGATCTTCTTTTTCTTGTCTTTTCTTTGCTTTCAGAGTGTCAATTTGATTTCATAAGGTACTTAATAGGTCCATTTTGAATTCTTCTAATAATTTTCCTATTTCAGCCCTTGTGACTCTAGCTGAAGCAGATTTTGTGGCTTTGGATGATATGGTTCTTTTTCCATTTCTAGCTTTGCTCCTGGAATACTTTTCACATAAATCAGCAATTTCATCGAAAGGTAAGGTGGAAATATCACCTTTTCCCATCAAATTAATATCATCTAAGTATTCCTCTCATATGCCCTTCAAAAATATTGTTCGGATCAGATCAAGAGACATGGTTCTATGTTTTGATTTTTGTAGATTGTAAACAAATCGTTCCAAATACTCTTCTAAGCTTTCATCATCTTGTTGATTCATTCTAAAAATATCATCTTTAGAATCTTTTGATCTACAATAAGGTTGGTATTTCTTTAAGAATATTTTTCTCATGCCATCCCAATCAGTTATTGCATGTTCACCAAGTCCCATGAACCATATTAATGCCGATGCTTTTAATGTTGTTGGGAAGAGTCTAAGCCTATGGGAATCATCTGTGTAACCATATGTTCGGCATACTATGTCAAATTCAAACAAGAATGAATCTGGATCTTCTGAAGCCATGCCATAAAATTTTGGTACCACAGATGGAGGTATGTTTTTCATTTTTATTTCCTCATCATTGTTTTCTCCTGGTTCTTGAATGGGAAATTTAAAGGTTGACTCTTCCTCTTCTCTTTGATCTTGATCTTGTTTTTGTTTCAGTTCAGCCTCTCTTTGTCTTCTTCTTTCCTCTTGATGTCTCTCATATTCTCTAAGTTGTTCAGGAGTGGGTCCTCTTTCTTATCCTCCTCCTTCTTCAGCCATTTTGATAGGTTCCTCTGTTGATTTAAGTTCTTATTCAGTGTCACTTGTTTCAAAGAAAAGTTGTTCTGCTGGTTTTTCTCCTTCTTGAAATTTTTCAAAATCAGTAGGTTCAAGGAGAGATTGTTGAGTTGTTTTGCTAATTTCTCTTGTTATAGAGGATTCAGGGAGATGTTTCTTATTTGCTTCATATGCCAATAAAATTTGTCTCTCTATGAGTGTAAGTCTTTGCCCTGATTTTTGTTTATCCTCTAATTCTTGTACAGTGACTTTCTCAGCTGGAGTTGTGTGTTCAATTATTTCTAAAGGGTATGCTCCTAGTGGTGGATTAGTTCTTGGATGGGGGGTTTTTATGAATCTACCTTTATCATCTCTAGGTCTAGACATAAGTAAGCATGACTTCCAAAATGATGAATTAAAATTAAATCTATGTTTTTGTTTTTTTTTGTTTGTTTTTTTTTTTTGAAATCCTCTAGTTGCGCCTCCCCGGCAACGGCACCAAAATGTAAAGACCAATCTAGGGTTCTAGATTAGACTCAATTTATTGTCGACCAAGGTAGGTAATCTTAGAGGCACTTGTCTAATATTTATAGACCTAAAAGGATCTGTTCTATCTATCTAGATAAATGCTTATTGTGACGAGCTCCAGCACTCTTTTACAAGAGATTGAAATGTGGTCCCTTTCACACTCTAAACACTTATATTACCTAATCTAATCTACTATTGTAAAAACAGAGTGCTACTAGTCTGAGTTTTTTTTAATCCTCTTACAAGGCTATAATTCACAAAAACTCTTTCAAAGTAACACACTAAGCATACTAAAAATCAAATTCATAAAAACAGAGATCACAGAAATGATCTGAGATTCAATACTCAATTAAACCTCTTACAAGGATTTGTTCATTAATTTTGCAATTGAATTCTCAAATTATTACTATGAATCATAAAATAACAATATTGAATTTCTAAATAAAATTGATGAACTTAGAAGCATGAAAATGAAATAAAATGCTAGTCAGATATGGATACTAAATCTTATATAAATGGAAAGAAAGTGTACCAACTTCGCATGGGGGCCCTTCCATGCTTTGAAGGCACACTTGTAAGACTTCAAATGATAATAACACTAACTCAAAAACACCATAAATGATGAAATTCTGTCTCTGATTAAGTTCTGGAAATGAGTTACATTAAAAACAGAGTTCTGAAAACATGCTTACAGTCTCAAGTCTACTCTTCATTCAATGTTATCACTAGCATCATTAGTTCATTACATGCTTTCATCCTCCTATTTATTAAAAATTACAACCAAAGAGGCTATTTTCATTCCCCCTTAATCCTAACTGATCCCAAAACAAATCGAATCAGTTTAGAGTTCCTAATCTTAAGCAAAATATCAAGTACATTCATTATGACTTCAGATTTTTCTGCTGGATAGGTTGGGTTTGACCAGCGTTGACCAGATACTCAGGAGCTTCAAATTCGATCTTGAATATATTTTCCACCATATGTGTACATCCTAGATCACGTCCTTATCTTCTGTTTCGATTTTCCTGCTATGCCACATGTCAGAACATAAACCAATTACAGGAAGTTATCACATCCTGTAATTTTCTTGAAAATTTTGATTTTTAACATAAAAATTCCATAAATTAAATTTAATGTAAAATAACAATTACAATGCTACATTAATCAATTTCAATAGACTATAAGGGATTTATGGAAGAAAATGGTGGATAAATGATGAAATTTTAGGAGAAAAAGATAGCAATAAAATAGTACCAACATTTCCCCCAAACTCAATGATTTAGCATGTCCTCATGCTAACCCTGATGTGCTCCCTTTATGTTCTATTTCTGCTTGTAGCAATACATCTACATTCTTCTGAACTTGGAACTCATGCTTCATATTCTTATATTTTTCTTTAAGAGCCTTTTTTTTTAGTGTACCATTTTGTTGCCCATTTTCATATTTCAATTTGATCAGTTTTAAGTTCTTTGACTTTCTTCGCTTTCATTTTTCTGTGAATATTCTTACTCTGCTCTCTTAACATTTCATTTTATTTCTTTAAGTGACCTTCTTAACATATTTTCTTCCATCATTTCTTCTTTTAGCTCTTCAATTTGTTTCTCTAACTTTCTCTCGTTTGCTCAGAGGGCAATCGGCTCTTTCTCCTTTCTCCTTTGTTACTTTCAGTTTCCATCTCTGCTTCTTGTTCTGGCTGTGAATTAGCACTGCTTTCAATTTCCATTGGTGTATTTACATTTTTCTCTGCTTGATCATCCTGTATTTGATTTCTTTTTATTCTCCTTTATCTTCTTCTGTAAGTAGTGAAAATTTTATCTTTTGCAATTTTCTTGGCATCTTCTTGTCTCATTCTCCTTGTCTTTACACTACTACTGGGTTGAGCAACAGTGCTTGACTTAAATTCAGGGGTTTCCTCATCAATATCAACCATAAACTCTATTCTTCATTGTTTCTCCTGTTCATCTTCTTTGGTTTTGATTTGATTAGCAATTAAAAATTCTTCCCATGTTTTCCCTCTCTTCTGCAGCTCAAATTCAATTAGAATTTTGATCAAACCAAAATGATACAGGCTTCTATCTTCATTGCCTTTTTGTTTCTGAATGGTCTTTGACATTTTACTCAAACTTTGTAAAAGAAAATAGGGCAGATTGATAGTGCATTGACCCTTTAAGTGCAACAAAAATTTTATGTGATATAGGTATACTATGTTGTAACGAGCTTCACATGTAACAAATTTTTAAAGAATGTATACCATTTCATCCCATGGGTGGATTAACCAACTTCTAGGAACACCCTTTTTACAATTGACATAAGAAACCCTTGACCTAGACATAAACTGAGTCCATGATTTTTCTCTAAATTGCTTGGTTTTGAAATACTTTTCCCCTTCTGGACTGATGTCTAATGATTGAGCTATTGTATCCTCTGAGATTCTGAAAGATAAATTTCCTATCAAAGCTTTCTCTCCATTAAATGAAAATGCAAATTGTTTCGTAACTTCTTCATTGTTTCCATTAAATTTCTCTAGAAAAGACAACCAATGTTTTTCCCTCAAAATCTTAACACAGTCTTCATGGTATTAACTATAAATTTCTCATGCTCTTCTCTATTTTTCATTTTTAAAAATCTCTTTTTTAACCCCTTTTTATGCTCTATGAAACAAAAATTCAATCAGGTTTTTTCAACTTGTTACCTCTCTTCTCGCTTTCCACTGGGATGACCTGGCTAACTTCCTCAATTTTCTGAGCTTACTTCTTCAAATGTCTGAGCTGTTCCTCAAATTATGGGCAGAGGTCAAGATTCTGGATAAGCCTGTCTACTATATTTTCTCCCTTTTTAGCACCTACTATCTCAGCCCTCTTTAATAAACTCAGAGTCTGAACATTAACTCATTAACTAACTTTAGGAACTCAGAGTTTTATAAAATGAAAACTCAACGGCCGACCTTAATTTTGCTTGATAATTTTTATGATGATAACACAGAGAACAGAGTCTTATTGTTAGAGGCTGTGAGCTTATTTTCAGAGTCGGAAGGCATGTTCAAATCATGAATATAGAGGAGTAGTACTGATTTGCAGAAGCATAATCATGGTAGCACAATATGCAAATCGTGTTGGTAATAAAATCATAGAGGATACATTCATAAGCAGATTTGGGTCAGAAGATCATTTTTTAACTCTGGCAGTCAAAATGAATGAAATCATTTGAGGACAGGTGTTTTAACAAATGTCTTTCCATTGAGCGGACTTTTACATTGAGTGTCTATTAAGGCCACTACTTGTTGGTACTTTGTTGGCAGAGGTCAATTTTAAAAATGATGAGTTTATGAAAACGTTTTAAGAGCGTAGATTGGAATAGAAAATAGGAAAGGTTTATAATCATGTTATGTGTGATAGAGAAATGGAAATGAACATATAGAAATAGGCAGAGTGGTAATGAAGTGAATATATAGGAACATACGAAGAATATGTGTATAAGGATTATAAGAAGGCTTTTTGAAATTGATAACAAGCAATCATAACTATTATTTTTAACACTAAAATAATTTAAGAATTTTGAATGCTAAAAACAAAAATTTCAATACATTACACTTGTTGGCCGACAAAATTCTGATTCTGCTTGTACAGGTGTGACTGATCTGCTTGTACAGGTGTGACTGATTTTTTTTAAAAACAGGTTCCTTTGAAGTTGAATATAACAAGTCCCTTAAAATATGAAGAACCATGTTTGTGAAGCTTCTTTTATCTTTAGTGTTGATGTAGCCTTGGTTCAGAAATTTATCTTTGGTGTTGATGTAGTCTTGATGATATTTGATGTAGTCTTCAAACAGGTCCCTCTGATATTGGTAATATTGACATAGCCTTTAGACCGGTCCCTCTATATAATCATGTTGAAACAACTCCCACTGCATATTTTGTTTCTTGAACAAGTCCCTTTACTGATTAGAACAAAACAACTCTTTGATTGAATGACTGAAACAAAAATTCCTTGAAAATTTGAAATTGAGGAGATGAGATAGGGAAAAAACACTGTTTCTTCTCCCCCACTAAGTCTTTGAATTTTCCTCAAGTCATTATTGAATTGATGAAAAAAAGTAAACAAGTAGAACAAGGAATTCTTACCAACCAAATGATTGGTTTTCCAGTAAGAATTCAGGTTTAGAGTGTGCCAGAGTCTGGTTTTCACATCTAAACCATTATTTTTATTTTTTTTTATATTATGTGTTTATTTTTATTTTTTAATTTTATTTATTTATTTGTAAAATAAATTGAAATGACTAAGGTAGAGATATCATAGCTGAAGGCTGTGATATCTCAACTTCCTTTTGCTGAGATACAGTTTGAATAAAATCTTCCTTGCTAATGGGCTTATGATAGAGTTTCAACTTGTGTCCATTGACAATAAAGGTGTTGCCTTCTTCATCAATTGTAGTAATTTTGACTGATCCATTTTCATATACTTGAACTATTTCATATGGGCCCATCCAATGTGTTGTAAATTTGGCTTTATGATCTCTGAATTTAGAGTCAAAGAGTAAAGCCTAGTCTCCTTCTATAAACTACTTCTTTTTAATGTGTACATCATGCCACTGCTTCCTTTGTTTCTGCATTAGGATTGTTCTCTCCTCTGCTTGTTGCCTCATTTCATCTAACTGGTTCAATTGCATAATTCTCTCCTTTTGTGCTTCATTGAGATCAATTCCTAAATCTGCAGCCATTTTATAAGTATGTATCTGAAATTCAATAGGAAGCATTACCTCTTTTCCATACACCAGTTGATATGGTGTAAATCCTGTAGTGTCTTTCCACGTGATTCTGTAAGCCCAGAGTGCATCTTTGAGCTTTTCCTCCCAATTCTTTCTGTTCATTGCTACTGTTTTAGTGATAATTCCTTCCAAAGTTTTATTTGTTGATTCCACTTGGCCATTGGCCTGTGGATGGTAAGGTGTACTTTTTCTGTGCTTGATTTTATATTTTTCTGTGATATCTTGAACCAACCTTGAAGTGAACTGAGTACCTTGATCTGTCACTATCTCCATAGGTACTCCATACCTTACAAAAATTTCTTCAAAGAGGAAGTTTACCACTGTTTGCTCTGTTGCCCGGACAAGTGCTTTTGCTTCAGCCCATTTTGTCACGCAGTCAGTACATACTAGGATGTACTTTTTGCCCTTTGAAGGTGGATTGATGGGTCCTACAAAATCTAGAGCCCATTTTTCAAATGGCTCTAAATGTACTTGGGGCTGAAGTGGCATTTCATCTGAAGCTGTTGATCTACCCATTCTTTGACAACTGTCACAACTTTTCACATACTTCTTTGAATCCTTAAAAATAGATGGCCAATAGTAGCCAAGACTGAGGATCTTGAATGTTGTCCCTTTTGCTGCAAAATGTCCACCACACGGTTCGTCATGACAAGATTTTAAAATATCAATTATTTCATCATTTCTTACACATCTAATAATCATATCATAACCGGTGTAAAATAAATCTCCATTGACCCATGAATATCTAGCACTTTGTTTGATGAGCCTCTTCTTTTCCTTTGCAGTAAAATATGGAGGTATCTTTCCTGTGGACAAATAATTAGCTAAATCAGCATACCACGGATCTACTACTGAAATTGCAAATAAATTTTCATCTGGAAAAGAATCTTCAACCGGAACAACCTCACCTGAATTCTGGAGTCTAGAAAGAAAATTTGCCATCTGATTCTCCTTACCTGGTCTATCTAACACTGTAATATTAAATTCCTGTAGTAATAACAGCCATCTGGTAACTTTGCCATTAGTGATTGGTTTGTACATTAGATATTTAATGGCAGAGTGGTCAGTGTGTACAAAAACCTCATAACCAGTGATATAATGTCGGAATTTATTCACAACGTGTATGATTGCAAGCATTTCTTTTTCAGTGACTGTGTAGTTTAATTCTGCAGGTGTTAGATTTTTACTAATAAAATAGATAGCATAATTCAAAGACTCTTCTTTTTGGCCTAATGAGGCACCTACTGCAGTATCAGATGCATCTGTAAATATGTGAAACGGTAAGGTCCAGTTAGGTCCTTTTAAGACTGGTGTGGTTGATAACTTTTCTTTAAGTGTTTCAAAAGCTTTCTGACAATTTTCATTCCAATTGAAAGGTGTATCTTTTGCTAGAAGCTTAAACAGAGGTAGAGCTATTTTACTAAAATGTTCAATAAACCTTCTATAATAGCTTGCATACCCAAGAAAGCTTCTTACCTCTTTTTGAGTCTTTGGAATTGGAAAATTGACAATGATTTGGATTTTTGATGGATCAACTTTAATGCCTTGAGAAGAAATATAATGACCCAATACTACCCCTTCATTTAGCATCATAAAAAACTTTTCATTTCTCAGGGAAAGATTAGCTTCAATACATCTCTTCAAAACTTTCTCAAGATTTTCTAATGAATGTTCAAATGAATTACCATACACTGAAAAATCATCCATATAAACTTCAACACACTCATGAACTAAATCAGCAAAAATAGCTAATACAACTCTCTGAAATGTAGCTGGAGCATTACAAAGTCCAAATGGTAAAACATTATAGGCATAAGTGCCCCAGGGACAAGTAAAAGTGGTTTTGTCCTGGTCCTCTAAGGCTATCCTGATCTGGTTATAGCCACTGAAACCATCAAGAAAAGAGAATGATGATTTCCCAGCTAATGTGTCTAGCACTTGGTCAATGAATGGTAGTGGGAAATAATCTTTGAGGGTTGCTTTGTTCAATTGCCTATAATCAACACAAATCCTCCACTTGCCATTTTTCTTGGGCACTACTACCAATGGGGATACCCACTGACTGTCAGAGATAGGATAAATAAAATTGACTTTCAATAGTTTTTGTAATTCATCTCTAACAATATCCTGAAGAATGGGATTCATTCTTCTCTGTGGTTGCCTCAATGGTTTTATATTACTATCTGTGTAAATATAGTGAGTGCATGTTTCAAGGTGGATTCCATGCATATCGGTGTAGTCCCAAGCAAATGATTTCTGATATTTCCTCAATAATTGAATCAATTTTTCTTCCTAAGATAAGTCTAGGTGAGTGCTAATATTCAATGTTTTTCCTGGACTAATCTCTATGGCCTTGCTCTGTGTGTTTGTGATAGATTGAATGGGAAAAATGTTTTCAAATGATGTTTGAAAAGAATGAATGGTGCATATTTCTTGAAAAATCTGTGCTAAAAGTTCATCTGCAGCATGATATTGTTCATTTCTTAATTCTTCAGAAATATCAAGTTGAGAAAGAAACAATTCTATCAAATCATCATTATTATGTTCTTGTAAATCATAGATTTGATTGATGCTGAAAATAGATTGAACTTCTTCCTTATCATTGTATTTATCATCAAGCCATAAGTTGTTTGCTACTGCTGGTGATTGTGCTGATGGGTACATAGTGAGTTGTTTCCTTTTAGGTCCTTGTGAAATGATCATATTACCTGATCTACACCCTATGAATGCATCAGCAGTTGCTAACCATGGTCTACCAAGGATGATAGGGTGTCCTCCTAAATTAGATTTTGGCTGAAGAACTAAAAAGTCCACTGGATACTCCCAAGAGTCCAGTGAAACAATTATGTCCTCCAAAATCCCTTCAGGAATCACTTTAGACCTATCAGCTAGTTCTAGAACAATTGGTGTGTATTGCAAATTTGTGAGCTGCAGTGTTTTCATTGTTTCAAGAGTCATCACATTTATTGCTGCCCCAAGGTCAATTAAAGTATTTGGAATAGGTATGTTGTTAATGATTGTAGTGACTCTAGGAATACCGGGATCAACATACTTTTCCATTGAAATGGTGTTTGTCATAAGGCCAGCTAGATGTCCAATAACATGAATAGTTTGTGGATCAAATCTTTTTCTTGTAGGCTTCCTGAGGCATAGTTCTTTGATTGCTTTAGTATATATTGGAATGTCTTTTATGGCTTGAAGTAGTGGAATTTTTATATAGACATTCTTTAGCTCATCTAAAACATCAAACTGTGGTAAAGTCATGGGAAGTTTTGCTTGGATCAATCTTTCTGGAAAAGGTGGTGGATGCACTGGTTGCATTTGTTTATTGTTGATGTCATCATTTTGTTTCTTTTGAGTTTGAGTTTCATTTTCATTCTCTTTGTTTTCTTCTTGTTTTTCAGCTACTGGAGGTTCCTTTTGAAGTATCTTTCCAGACCTAAGCTCGATATTTTGTAGAGGTAGAGTGAGATATGATGGTCCCTCATCTACACTGTAAGTTGGTCTATCTGCTCTATTATTTGGATTAGGTAGAGGTTGAGCAGGAATCTAAGTAGGTCTAGGAGGCTGGTTAGATGGAAGTTGTAATTGAGATGGATTTATTGGTGGAAGAGCAGGCAATGTTTGTTGGGTGCTTTGAGGTTGATGGACAACTTGCTGCTGAGGATATTGTTGATATGTTTGAGGATACTGCTGATATGGTTGAAGATATTGTTGGTATGGTTGAAGATATGGTTGGTATGGTTGGGAGTATTGCTGAAATGGTTTCCATTGTTGTTGTGGGTAAGTTTGGTGTTGCCATGGCATGGGTACATTCCAAGAATTCTAAACATACATCTGATCTTGTGCAGGAAATTGCAAATTTTGGTTTGGAAACATACCTGGAGGTGGAGGTCTCGGTTGCCATGGTCTCTTGGCGCCCATGAAATACACATTCTCCATATCTGCGTTGGCTTCCAAATTACAATTCTGCAAAATCTTGATTTTAGAGCAATGAAATATATCATGATTTTCAGTACAAAAGGCACAGACTTGAATGTTTCCTAAATGGAAGTCTTTCAAAGCATGTTTCTTTCGACATTTTGGACAAAAGACAGCCATTAATTGATCTTCTTCTTCCTGTCTTTTCTTTGCTTTCAAAGTGTCAATTTGATTTCCTAAAGTACTTAATAGGTCTGTTTTGAATTCTTCTAATAAGTTTCCTATTTCAGCCCTTGTGACACTAGCTGAAGCAGATTTTGTAGCTTTGGATGATATGGTTCTTTTTCCATTCCTAGCTTTGCTCCTGGAATACTTTTCACATAAATTAGCAATTTCATCGAAAGGTAAGGTGGAAATATCACCTTTGCCCATCAAATTAAGATCATCTAAGTATTCCTCTCGAATGCCCTTCAAAAATATTGTTCGGATCAGATCAAGAGACATGGTTCTATGTTTTGATTTTTGTAGATTGTAAACAAATCGTTCCAAATACTCTTCTAAGCTTTCATCATCTTGTTGATTCATTCTAAAAATATCATCTTTAGAATCTTTTGATCTACAATAAGGTTGTTATTTCTTTAAGAATATTTTTCTCATGCCATCCCAATCAGTTATTGCATGTTCACCAAGTCCCATGAACCATATTAATGCCGATGCTTTTAATGTTGTTGGGAAGAGTCTAAGCCTATGGGCATCATCTGTGTAACCATATGTTCGGCATACTATGTCAAATTCAAACAAGAATGAATCTGGATCTTCTGAAGCCATGCCATAAAAGTTTGGTAGCACAGATGGAGGTATGTTTTTCATTTTTTTTCTTCATCATTGTTTTCTCCTGGTTCTTGAATAGGAAATTTAAAGGTTGAATCTTCCTCTTCTCTTCGATCTTGATCTTGCCTTTGTTTCAGTTCAACCTCTCTTTGTCTTCTTCTTTCCTCTTGTTGTCTCTCATATTCTCTAAGTTGTTCAGGAGTGGGTCCTCTTGTTGATCCTCCTCCTTCTTCACCATTTTGATAGGTCTTCATGGATTTAAGTTCTTGTTCGTCACTTGTTTCAAATATGTTGTTCTTTATTTGGCTTTTCTTCCTTCTTGATATTTTTCAAATTCAGTAGGTTCAAGGAGATATTGTTGAGTTGTTCTACTACTTTCTCTTGTTATAGAGGATTCAGGGAGATGTTTCTTCTTTTCTTCGTATGCCAATAAAATTTGTCTCTCTATGAGTGTAAGTCTTCGCCCTGATTTTTGTTTATCCTCTAATTCTTGTACAGTGACTTTCCCAGCTGGAGTTGTGTGTTCAATTCTTTCTAAAGGGTTTTCTCCTAGTGGTGGGTTAGTTCTTGGATGGGGGGTTTTTATGAATCTACCTTTATCATCTCTAGGTCTAGACATAAGTAAGCATGACTTCCAAAATGATGAATTAAAATTAAATCTATGTTTTTGTTTTTTTTTGTTTGTTTTTTTTTTTAGAAATCCTCTAGTTGCGCCTCCCCGGCAACGGCACCAAAATGTAAAGACCAATCTAGGGTTCTAGATTAGACTCAATTTATTGTCGACCAAGGTAGGTAATCTTAGAGGCACTTGTCTAATATTTATAGACCTAAAAGGATCTGTTCTATCTATCTAGATAAATGCTTATTGTGACGAGCTCCAGCACTCTTTTACAAGAGATTGAAATGTGGTCCCTTTCACACTCTAAACACTTATATTACCTAATCTAATCTACTATTGTAAAAACAGAGTGCTACTAGTCTGAGTTTTTTTTAATCCTCTTACAAGGCTATAATTCACAAAAACTCTTTCAAAGTAACACACTAAGCATACTAAAAATCAAATTCATAAAAACAGAGATCACAGAAATGATCTGAGATTCAATACTCAATTAAACCTCTTACAAGGATTTGTTCATTAATTTTGCAATTGAATTCTCAAATTATTACTATGAATCATAAAATAACAATATTGAATTTCTAAATAAAATTGATGAACTTAGAAGCATGAAAATGAAATAAAATGCTAGTCAGCTATGGATACTAAATCTTATATAAATGGAAAGAAAGTGTACCAACTTCGCATGGGGGCCCTTCCACGCTTTGAAGGCACACTTGTAAGACTTCAAATGATAATAACACTAACTCAAAAACACCATAAATGATGAAATTCTGTCTCTGATTAAGTTCTGGAAATGAGTTACATTAAAAACAGAGTTCTGAAAACATGCTTACAGTCTCAAGTCTACTCTTCATTCAATGTTATCACTAGCATCATTAGTTCATTACATGCTTTCATCCTCCTATTTATTAAAAATTACAACCAAAGAGGCTATTTTCATTCCCCCTTAATCCTAACTGATCCCAAAAAAAATTGAATCAGTTTAGAGTTCCTAATCTTAAGCAAAATATCAAGTACATTCATTATGACTTCAGATTTTTCTGCTGGATAGGTTGGGTTTGACCAACGTTGACCAGATACTCAGGAGCTTCAAATTCGATCTTGAATAGATTTTCCACCATATGTGTACATCCTAGATCACGTCCTTATCTTCTGTTTCGATTTTCCTGCTATGCCACATGTCAGAACATAAACCAATTACAGGAAGTTATCACATCCTGTAATTTTCTTGAAAATTTCGATTTTTAACATAAAAATTCCATAAATTAAATTTAATGTAAAATAACAATTACAATGCTACATTAATCAATTTCAATAGACTATAAGGGATTTATGGAATAAAATGGTGGATAAATGATGAAATTTTAGGAGAAAAAGATAGCAATAAAATAGTACCAACACCTACCCATACTTCTTTGTTTGCAAGGAGGTATTCTGTAGTTCACAGTTTCTTGGTAAACCCTTTTGCCTAGCATTACCCTATTTTTGTTTTTTTTTTTTTGGATAAAATAAATCAGTAATCATGGAAGAACACAATCCTACCCCCCGTTTTTCACGTAGATTAGCTTTGGAACCACCTTTACCACCAGAAGTTATTTCTGGTAGGCGAAGGCGATCACGATCTGCCAAATCAAGTACGATTCATACCTCTGGCGAAACATCATCGTTTAAACCAGACTTAGCTCAAATTGTTTCCACACATCCCGGTTCATTTACTGTTGTAGAAATGGAGTCTTCACAGCTACTCGTGGTCATGATCCATTCAATCATTGAGACCATACCTCCTGGACCCAACGTTGTTCAATCACGAATTGATTCAGATCATGTCTCTTCTTTGCTAGAAAATCTAAATCCTGAACAACCGAAAGTTGTTCCTACCTTGGTCACTCCACAAATTTCTGTAGCCAATGAAACTCCTATATAACAAAGTCAACTGTCTGAAATATATTTTGGGCATGACGATGAAGTTCTTCATCCTGGTTTAATCATGATTGAAGAAATCCCATAACCTAGTACACCTTTATGTCAAACCCATTTTGGGGGAGACCTTTACCTGTGTCAGTCTTTTCCTCAATCGTTTCCATCTGCTTTTGTTGATCCCATTGCCATTCAATCTCCTGTTGATTTCGGATAGTATACATTTGGTCATACAACCATGCCTGAACCAACATATTCAGTTGGGTCTGTTGTTCCAATTACATCAGCTCCTACCCTCTCTACCCTGTCAATGTCTACAACCTCACCAGAGTCATATTTGCACAGTGGCCCTTCAGTCCCAACAGGCTACAAATCATTGTCTGGCACTTTCTCTGGTCAGTCTTAAAGACCATGTTCATTACCAATGTCATCATCTAGTTTTTTAACTGGTAGTCTTATATTTAGTACTGAATGAATTGAATCATTACATCCATCATCAGGGAAATATCAAGTCGGTCCTTATGGGTCAACTCCTTTAAGTACCATATCAACTGGACTCCTAGCATTCAGGGAACAATATTTTCCATCTTATTATCCTCCTTATGCTAGGGGGAAACCTATGGTCACCCAATACGACAGTACTCAATCACATTTTGGTCAAAATAATGTTGACATGAATGTTTTTCAATGGCAGCCCACTCTGCCTATCCAACCACAAACGGTTTTACATTCGTATCAACCAGTCCAACCTGTTACACCCACTTCAATACCACTTGTTAATACATATATACCCCAGTTACAAAATCAAAATATTGTACATCAACCTTATCAGGAAAGTTCTTCGATTAAATATCATCAAATGTTGGGTCAACAGACTCAAAGTCCTTTGGTTAATTTACAACAACCTGTATCAGGGACCATTTACTCACAAGATGGTGTACCATTTTATGGGATGTCACAAACGCAACCTGGTTATACATATCAACCGAATCCAACTTACACTAATTTGGGTTATAACATTGGTGGACAGACCCCTTGGCAGCCACAGGCCCAAATTCCTCAAACTTCATATCAACAAGTAACATATCCAAGTTTTGGTCAACAGAACTCTCAAGCGTTTGCTATGCAAAACAACCCCTATCTGGGTTACCAGCAACAAATCCCATATGTCGGTGCTCAAAGACCTATTTCCCAAGCAATTCCATCTTATCCTTTCTATTCTCAACCTGACCTTAATAGACATTTTCCTTTTGTTGCAACCTCGGAATTACCAGATTTAAACCAGTTAACTAATGATCCTATCAATTATGCTCCTTGGTGGCCGATGATACCACATAAATTACCCTCCAACATTCCTAAATTTAATGGAAACCCTGGATAAGATCCATCAACTCATGTTATGACTTATCATCTATGGTGTTCATCAAATTCCCTAAATGATGATTTTGTTCGATTACGTCTTTTCCAGTGAATGCTCACAGGTCCGGCAACTAAATTGTACATTGAATTACCTAGAGCTTCCTTCGACAATTTCACTGCCTTAGCTACTATATTTTTGACCCATTTCCAGTTACCTATCAGATACGAAACTGGAACGGAACTCTCGGCCAACTTCAAACAGAGTAATGTTACTCACATTTCAGATCATATTCATGAGTGCCATTGCTGTCGACGAATGGTTAAGACATTTGTTCTTGATTAGCTCCTTGCTGAATAGTTCATTAAGTCCCTGTTACCATCTAAGGATGTGGCTAAAGGTGGCGTCGTCACAGAAGAGCAAGTCATCGCTCGTGCCCAGTATTTAGACTTGATTTACACTCAGTCCAGCACGCTCTATGAAAAAATCCCAAATGCGCCGCGATCTAATTTCAATGTTCCTCCTCAAATAAAGGACTCTCATGCTGGAGACGGCTTGATAGGCACTGCAAACACACACCACCCTACTGCATCTGATCCTGCTCCTACTTCCAAAATTAATGCCGTGTCCTTTGACAAAGGCAAAAGTGATAAGCAACCAGGAGGTAAGAAAAAGGGGAAATCAAAGAAAAAGAAAACTTCTAACCTGCAAGAATGATCATCTGATCAAACGTCAGGACCACGGAAACCTCGTTATCCATGCATAATCTGTAACAAAGAACACTTTGTTAGGGATTTTCCTCACCGTGCTAAAGTCTCAAAAATCATCAAGACTTCCAATGCATCAGTTATGTTGACAGACCCATTTCCAAATCCAGACACAAATTTGGTTGCTACAGATATAGCTCTTAGTTCCAAAGTGTTAATGTTATCCACTACAAAACCTTCACAAGATATTTTAGTGTCGACGCAGAATAAAGAATGTGGTAGTCTGGCCACTGATCAACCTACTACCTTGACGATGAATCCATCTAATTAATCGGTACCACCTCCTGTTATTCCTGAATTGACAATTAAGCCACCAAAGGGAATAATTCATAAATCAACATATAATCCTCGAGCAAGAGCTGCACAAAATTATAATATAGTTGAATATTTGGCTCAATCCCCTTCAGCTATGTCTGCTCTTGAGGTATTACAAAATTGTTCCTCCCAGAATCAGGCTTTATTGTCAGCCATTGGTGGAATTGATCCGACTGATTCTAATCTTGTCGTCTTTAATCATACGGGCTATGTGCCACAAATACTAGTAGAATTGGCATTCTCCATCCAAGTAAATGTTCTCAATCACCTTGTTCATCGCACTATTATTGATGAGGGAGAATCTACGTGCATTATGTCTCTTAACTGTTGGAAGTCATTTGGCTCGCCGCGATTATCGCAATCATCAACGACATTGAAGGCTTTTGATGGAAGAACATATAAACCTTGTGGTATTATCAATAGTCTGCAAGTTGAATTAGGGGGAAAAATAGTAAGTATGGATATTGAGGTTGTTGATGGACCCCTTCACTATAATATTTTACTCGAAATACCATGGGTATATGTGATGACTGCCATTGTTTCTACATATTTTAGAATGGTTGCCTTTCCTCATAAAGGTACAATCACAGTCATTAATCAATTATCCTTTTTTTCCTCCGCTTCGCAGGTAACTGGAAGCGTTCCGTATATTCACTTACCCCAACTAGAAATCCAGAACATTGGTGTAGGACTCTTAAAGGATTCCACTCTTATGGGAATCTTTGCATTACCGTCGCCCACGACGTCAACAAAAATTGCAAGCATAGAGACCTGCTACGTGATCTCTTCCACTCTATCTGGCTTAAGGGAGAGTACGAGTTTTTCTGATATTTCTACGTTGGATGATGTTTTACCGCTCAACCCCATTGAGCTACAATAGCAATCAATATATTCGGCTTGGGTGGAAAATCCGAAATCAGTGTCACCGAGTGTTTGGATTGATCGTTCATTAGATTTTGGTACTCCATCTGATCCATTTTCCTCAAAATTTTTGACAGATGAAAATATTTTGGAAGCTATGATGTTAGAAGGAGAACCATGGGAATTTTATCATCATCGTTCCCATATTCCAGATTATGAAGAAAATAATCTTAGTGAACTATATCACCCATCCATTCAAACTTTATTTTCGAATTATTTTCTGATTAATGCAATTGAATCTGAGCAAAATTTATCAAATATCGAAGAAACAATTTCTATCGATATTTCGACTAAACCTGGCGTTGTAGAAAATATTCATGTTGGTGTATCTTGTTCTCCATCATAACTTGATTCATATCACTCTCTTTTTCGTGAATATCGTGACGTATTCACTTGGTCTTATGAGGAAATGCCAGGTATAGAAACTAGTATAGTTGAACACACTATTAATATGTATTCTAATATCAAACCGGTGCGTCAACGGCTTCGTCCTGTTCATTCGAAGAAAGCCACTGCCATCAAAGAAGAAGTTGAAAAACTTTTGCATGCTGGTTTCATTTACCTTGTTTCACTAACTGAGTGGGTTTCCAATATCGTTCCTATTATGAAAAAGTAAGGAACCATTAGAGTGTGCGTCGATTATCGGGATGTTAATCATGCTTGTCCAAAAGACAACTATCCTACTCCCTTCATCGACTAGATTATTGACGATTGTGCTGGATGCGAGATTTTTTCGTTCATGGATGGATTTTCTGGCTACAATCAAATCAATATCCGCCCAAATGACCAACATAAGACATCATTCATCTGTCCCTGGGGCACATTTGCATATAGGAAACTTCAATTTGGTTTAAAGAATGTTGGGGCAACTTTTCAGAGAGCAATGGATTATGCTTTTAACAAAATCAAGCACATTGTTCAACCATATTTAGATGATTTACCAACGCATTCACGAAATCAAACTGATCACCCAATGCATTTGAGAGCCATTTTCTTACGCTGCCGACACTACAAGATACACCTCAATCCGCACAAATGTGTGTTTTGTGTTGGTTCTGGTCGATTTCTCGGATTCATAGTCTCAAAAGAAGGAATTTGAATAGACCCATTGAAGGTACAGGCCATTCTTGATTTACTTGCACCATCAAACTTACTTCAGATACAGAAACTTCAAGGAAAGGCTAACTTCCTGAGAAGGTTCATTCCAAACTACGCCGAAATGGCTAAAGGATTTACTCAATTATTGAAAAAGGGAGTTCCCTTCCATTGGGACCAAGTTGCGCAAGCTTCTTTTGATGTTGTCAAGGACCATCTTGTCCGAGCGTCATTAATGTATCCTCCTAATTATCAAAATGATTATTTCCTATATATCGCCGCGGCTGAAACGACCATCGCTATGGTTTTGGTCCAAGGAGAAGATGGAATTGAACATTTGATCTATTATTTGAGTTGAAATCTCAATGATACGGAAGTTAAGTACTCGTACGTAGAAAAGATTTCCTTGGTAGCCATTCAAGTTGTCCAAATATTTCACCATTATATCGTGCTCCGAAAAACAACAATAGTTTCGGATTGCAATCCAATGACTTACATGTTATCACGTCAATTTCTAGGGGGGAAATATTCAAAATGGATTGTCATTTTGCGGGAATTTGATTTGGAATTCATCAAATCCAAGTCAAAGAAGTCTTTAGTTTTGGCTGAGCTTCTCTGTGACCTTCCCTCTGATAGTAATGCAACTACGTTGGAACCATCTATTCCAGATGAGTCTCTGTTTCTGATCAGATCATCTAATCCTTGGCATGGAGATTTCATCATTTATCTCCAAACCCAAACTTTTCGACCTAATACCTCCCGCTCTGATCAGCAACGTATTCGATACCAAGCCAAATATTATCTGATCATGGAGATACACTTTATTGTCATGGTGTCAATACCATTTTAAGGAGGTAACTCACTCATGAGGAGGCCGAAAAAGTGTTAAATGATTGTCATTTTGGGGCTTGTGGTGGACATTTATCTGGTTATGCTACCGTGCAGAAGATACTCCACGCTAGTTACTTTTGGCCTACTATTTTTAGATATTGTATCCTTGCAGTCAGAAGTTGTCATGCATGCCAGATTTATGACCGTAAAATCTGCAAACCACCAGCGTCAATGTATCCTGTTGTCTCTGCTAGACCATTTACGAAATGGGGTATTTACTTCATGACCTGTAACCCTCCTTCGTCCGGGGGGCATGGTTATATTATTGTCACAGTCGACTATTTTACCAAATGGGCCGAAGTGATGCCTACATTTAACAACACAGGACATACAGCTGCATTGTTTTTCTTTAACCATGTTATTGCACAGTTTGGGGTCCCACAGGCTATAGTTATGGATCATGGGAAGAATTTTCGCAACCATATGATGTCTGAATTGACAGCCAAGTTAGGATTGTCACATAATAATTCTACTCCTTATTATTCACAATAAAATGGACAAGCTGAGGCTACTAATAAAATTCTTAAACGAATGCTTCAACGAATGATAGGAGTTCATAAAAGGAACTGGCACTTGATCTTGTACTCCACCTTGTGGGCGTATCGAACCTCGGTGAGAAACACAACTAGATTTACCCCTTTTCAAATGGTGTATGGTCTGGAAGCTATCTTACCAATCCAATGTGAAATATCATCATTAAAACTCGCGATAGACTTGTTACTTGACACCTCAGAAGAAGAAGCACGTCTCCTTAACCTCATCCATCTAGATGAAATGCATCGTGAAGCCCAATTGGCCAATGAAGTGCATAAGAGACGTATAAAGGCACAATATGACAAAAATGTCCAGCCTCTCATCTACTCAGAGGGCGACTTGGTCCTTCTTTATGATCAAGAAGTTGATGTTATAGGTACAGGGAAATTCAAACCATTATGGCATGGCCCCTATATTGTCAAAATAATTCTTGCTAAGGGTTCCTACAAGTTAGTTGATTACAATGGAATTCCATTAGCACAGCCTAGAAATGGGTTGTATTTGAAACGTTACTACGCTTAATCATGAGCGTAGTAATTTTTTGTATTATATTTTTAATATGTTGTTGATTTTCATTAACTATATTAATTATTTTTTTTAGAGTTTTCTTGATGTTAGTAATCTGCTTTAAATTTTATGGCAGATTTCTGAATATTCGGAACCATTTGTTGGATATGCTAATGGTGCTAGTCATAGTACGCAGAATCTATCCTCTGCAGCGTGGGCCATTTTCGCTCTGAACGGCGAGTTAGTGAGTTTTCAAGGGATTTTTATTAGTAGATCGACGAATAATATCGTTTAGTATAGCACATTGATCAAACTTCTCTATGATTCCATTTCATTTGGTATGAACCGCATAATCATAAGGTTAGACTCACAACTTGTGGTACTACAACTTACTAGTATTTACACTGTTAGAAATCCAACACTTCTTAGATTGTTCCTAAGAGTTCGACTTTTGGAGAGACATTTTGATTTCATTCAATATCAACACATTTCCAGAAATCTGAACACTTTAACTGATTCATTAGCTAATCAAGTTTTAGATATAAATTTGCGACATAGATAAAGAAAACATTCACATCATTGAATTGGATTGCACATTAAACATAGGAAAAACTCTGAAAATGTATAGATAGATAGTTATAGGTTTTTTACAAAATTTGTGCCCAAGACACATTTGTCAACTGACCTCAAAATGTATGCAAAAAATCACAAGTAAACTAGTGGTGCTCGTGGTAACATGCTATAGATCTAGCAATCCTATGGAGCAACTGCATCCAATGGTTAGGAACCCCAATAGTGTGTCGCTGCAGTCACATGGGTAACTCTTCGAGCCGGAAATTCGGAATTCCAAAGGTTAATCCCTCTATGTGCTACTGAAGCTCAGCTAGAGTCTCAGCCATATCAAGGTCCTAAATGACTACTCTCCCAATAGCCCTCTCTACTAGCGCATATGCCTCGCGCTCTAGTTCCTCTACTGGTTGAACGCGACCAATATCTGCATTACATTAAACCTTTAGTTTAGTTTTTGAAAGAAATAAAAACACAAAAAAATTGTATAAACCTTATAAAAATCAAAAAACATGGTCGAATAATTCTTACCCATTGCACCCCACTAAGTGCCTTCTGGTAATACTAGATCTGGATCTCCTCGGAAGTCGACGTCTGCGTATGCATATTCATCGATGGCGACAATCTGTTGCTGGAACCAGGCGAAGAATGCAGTTGAGAACACAATGGTCGATTGGCTTGCATGCCGACCCATGATTTCTACCCATCTCTACATTCGAGGATCTCTAGGACTAGATATATCCAATGTTACATGTTGTGGCTACATCAGTGAAATCTGTTCCAAAGAGAAGGAGATAAGGATGGAACCATAACTGAAATTTTTCTTCCTTCCTCCCTTTGCTTTATTTTTTTTTCCTTTATCTGAGATAGAACAACTTCAGACTAGTTGAAGACTGTTGGCTCTAAGCACTCTAGCGCATACTACATATATGATATGTTCGCTACATGGAGTGTAACGGTGCCAGCTAGTTTAGCGATCATGAATAGGATGGTCCTCAAAGGAAAATCCTTGACATCACGGATGTTTATTTTTCCATCTCTGCTAGGTTTTGACCCCGGATAACAATACTGCATAACATAATCCCTCACTGTTTCTCCTCCAACGATAGATCCTGTGAGTGAAATGGGCAAACCTCTCCTCGACAAACCTGTGAGAAAATACACATCCTCAACTGTTATGGAGAACACTTGATTTTTTATGTGAAATGCCTCTATCGTCGAATCCCATGCTCGAACAAGGAATTCTAGGAGTTCTATTTGTTGCCTCATTCCCGACAATTTGAAGTACTTAAGTAGCCCGCAATCTCTTAAATCTCTTATAGTACCCAGATCATTCAAGGAAATCATATATTGTTCTTCATGTTCTCTTTCCCTCCATGTAATCGTCATTATAATCTGATGGAAACCTGAAAATCAATCATAAGAAAAATTAGATCCCATTCATTGCAAAAAACTAGGAAAATTTTGGACACATCATGAAAATAAAAAACTTGAACTGCGCCCAATGCACTCCCTGGGTTGAGACAGTGCATTGCATATGAAGGTACCCTTCACTTTACCTACTATGCAACGCAAGTTTCGACATTCAGGGGTGCGTTGCCCTCATTTTGGGAAGAACTTACCCTAGGGGCCTCAAAACCCTAAAAAACTGCAAGGAATGGTAATGAAATGAATACTGAAAGAAATAGGAGGCTCATGGCACTAACCTGGATCAAACAATGATGAAATCCATCCGCAAAAACGACTGCAATCAACGACTGAAGTTTGGGGGAAAAGTCAAGTTCAGAGCTCCAAAATGCAAATGGTAACTATGGAATAGTAAAAATGAATAGTGAAATTGCTTTATATAGTCATTTAATTACTTGTAAGTTAAATTTATTGCTATGACTATGGTTTTATTATGTTTTTATCATGAATCAAGTATTTTTAATCCATTTGATGTTGTTCTGAATAGGAAATACAACTGATGAACAAATTAGTTGTGCAGATTTATTTCAAAGAATGACTTGACCACAAAGCATACTTTTTCTCCTTATTTTTCAAGCTTTGTTAAAAACAAAAAAGGATTTGAAGCGCACTTTTATCTCTTTTTCGAGCTTCGATAATAGCAAAAAAGGAACCCTTGGAGTCTTCTTTCAGCTCTTTTTAGACTCTGATAATGTGAAAAGATTGCCGAGCACTTGTCATTTCGAGCTTGTTAAAGTAAATGAATTGATATCTACTTAGTATAATTTTAAACCTTTTTCGGATTGAGATGGATTATTTACGAAAAAGGAATACCTTGGTTAAACATGACCAAAGAGGTTCTCTCAGATATTATTTTACACTTTTTCGGATCTGAGTGACAAATTTACGAAAAAGTACTTTTGGAGTTCTCTTTCGTCCTCCTTTTTAGACTCTCTAAATATGAAAAAGGACTGGGCTATCACTGTTGTTAAGCTCATTAAAACATAAAATAGCATTGGGCTTGTCAATCATGGCAAGAATCGAGTTTCATTCATCGCTAGAGTCGTTAAATTATTAAATAGCGGTACTTTATTCACCCGAAGGGTTGAATTATAGATCAAGAAAATGTTATCCTCCTCAAGCTCGTTAAAAAATAAAGAGGTACTGGTCGACAAATTACCAGGGAAAATTTGGGAAAAGCAAGTACAGTTTATTTTTGGTAGCAAGTCACTCTTGAACATGACACTTCTTTCACTCCATGTCCGTGACTGTTTGGGTTGGGTAATCATCTTGAGAGTTCATTCACACCTATGGTTAATCATACCTTCACTTTGGTTTTGGGTCAATGCTGCCAACTCATCACAGTGTCGCCAATATGTTCAAGAGAAGTCATCCAGTGATTAAAAACTCATCCATCTGCAATACTCGTCATTTTCATGATCGTCATCCATGAAAATTGCTATATCAAGTCATACCCTTGTCTCTGAAATCAGTAACTCTAGTTTTGCAATAAGGTGACTTCCTCTCAACTACAAATCAATATCCTGGAAGTTCACTTAGAAACATTAGATTCCAGTACCATGAGGCTTGTTATAGCATCGACAATATCCTCACTTCTGGACCTTTGACCGAAAGATTTTGTTTGGCGTTCAACATCAAATCATCTATTCACACCTTACAAAATGTACTACAGTACCTTGAGGGCCATTGACATTAATGGTGGTTCTCTTGCATTTCTTAACAGCGTACATCATTGGCTGGTAATCAAATGATGTCTTTCCATGTTCAACGACAAATCATATATTTGCATGGCTAGACTTGTGCCCGAATGATCGAGTGAATGAGATAAGAAGACCTCAGATCTAGTTTCAGCCATCCAGGCTGTGATTTCAGGATTTTTGTACACATCATCTGTACGGTGACCTTACATACAGATTGTCATCCAAACATGGGCCTATATCTGTAGGCGTGTCTACATCTGGGCAACATTCCAATGTAGACAATTTTCTGAATTATGTACATGTTATTAGATTGTTTTATGTGCTGACTATGGGAATGCCTACCCTCAGCAATTATGATAAATATAGGATATATCATGATGAAATGTATTGTAATATTGATGCAAGTGAAAATTTCGCTTCGTTTCCAGGCTCATCATAGTGTAAAGCATCTCAATCAAATGTTCTTATTATTTGGATCTCATGCTTTAGGGGGAAATTATTATAGGTCAATTTGGGAACCATTCCCAATGACCTGGTTAACTGGGCATCATCTCCAGGACCAATGATCAAAGGGTCTATCACTCCCTATCATTTCATTTGCTACATGCCCTAAGACAGGAAACAACATAAATCAAACAATACTTTCATCAAGCAAGGATTTCCATGGTTTGAAGCTTATTATTTAACATATGAGAGCTCACCAACGCAGGCTCTAAGGGGCCTAAGTGCGTTGCATATGTAGGTAGCTCCATTCAAGGCTGCTTTGCAGAGCACTTCCCGACATTCAAAGGTGCGTTGGTCACATTGGGAGCGAAATTCTCATTGTTCCGGAACCTCCACTTGGCCAGTGTCTTCTAGAAGGGTTCACGTGTGGCAAGCTTCAGATCCAAGTGTCCATTTCACATCTACATGAATGGAAACATGTATTGCCTATTTTTGGAATGCTATTGATTGCAAAACAACCTACAGTTCATCTATAAATTGAACACAGATCTAAGTGTTTGAGGAGAAGAATTTGAGTAGAGAAATGCTGGAGAATTTTCAATTGAGAGTTTGATTTGTGGAGTTGATGCTAGAGAGATTTATGTTGTGATGAGACTTGGGAACTCTGCTGGAAGGTCACTTCAAATCAGTCACTAGGTTGTAACCTCTCCTTCTATCATCAATAAAGAGTACTTCTTGTTTTTCCCTACATGCGTCTATGTTAAATTTGATTTTCCATATTGTAAGATCTTAGTTGATGAATGTAGTTTATGCTTAACTGATTTAGCTAACTAGCTTGAATAGATATCTATATTATTGCATCTTCTGTTGTTTCAGTGTTCTTTCTTGCAGGAAGCATGTAGCTCACAAACCGCTTAAATTTGAAGCTGTAGTGGAAGTGACAGAAAGGATCCATTTGGAAGCGACTGAAACAAGTAAGCCTCCAATCCTCTGTGTGTATCTGTTCTGAGTTAGGAGAAATGGTAGTATAGTCTTTCACCTGTTGTTCTAGACTATCACCTATCTAGGGAAGCGTAATTTATCCGTATATTAAAATTATGGCCTAACACAAAGGTTTCTTCATAATCAATCCCCTCGATCTGTGAGAAGCCCCAGGCCACAAATCTGGCCTTTTATTTCTCAACACTCCCATAAGTAGTTTTCTTTACCTTGTAGATCCATCTTGAACCTACCACTGATTTATCAACCGGCCTTTGAATAATTTCCCAAGCATTGTTTATGACAATGGATTCATACTCCTCCACCATTGCATCTACTCATGTGGGATCCTGCACTACTTCCTAAAAGGAAGATGGCTCTGTCACAGTACATTTTCTCATGACAGCCATGTATCTAGTGAAACGGTCAGGAGACTGTCTCTGTCTGTGCTGTGAAGTAAGGACTCCTACATTCTGTGCCGCATCAAGCTTCAGCCTCTCAACTTTTGTGGTACGCCTTCTGCCTATTCTGATGTTTGGCTCTACGTGAGTGGGTTCCTCCACTCCATGAAACTCCTCCTGTGGATGACCCACATCTAGAGACTCATCTTTGGGAACCAAAATTTCCTCCTCTACATGTAAGTCTAGCTTCCTCTCAAGTGACAACTTCATGGCTTTCTCCTCATTGAATTTTATATCACATCGCACCACATTCATTCAACTATTTGGAAAATACACGTGATAATTATGGGGTGTTTCTGTGTACCCACAAATATCCCAACTTCAATATTCGGTTCCAGCTTCTTCCTGGCATTCTTGGTCACATGCACATAAACAGATTAGCCAAAAATCTTAAAGTGAGAAACATCCAGTTTCTTACCAGTAAAATTTTCTTTAGGTGTAATCATGCCAAGTACTCTATGAGGACAACGGTTTTTCACATAAAGCACAATGTTGCATGCTTATGCCCACAAGTGCATTGGTAGGCCCTAGTCATGGAACATAGCTCGTGCATCACCCACGATCATTCTATTCTTCTTCTCTGCGACCCCATTTTATTGTGGGTTATGAGGCACTATGAGTTCTCTTCGAATTCCTTCTTTTCTACAGAATTCTTTGAATTCGTTCGAGATGAATTCACCACCATTATCACTCCGCAGAGCCTTCACTTGCTTCCCCGACTCTTTCTCCACCAATTCTTTAAACTCACAGAACTTTGAGAATGTTTGATCCTTCTTCTGCATGAAGAATATCCAACATCTACGAGAATAGTCATCAACCAAAATAACATAATACCTATTTTTTGTTGTTGAAGCAACCGAGAATGGTCCACACACGTTTGTGTGAACTCTCTCCAAGATTACCGAAGCACGGTTCTCCTTTTCATGAAAGGTGGTCTTCACAAACTTACCAATAGTACATCCCTTGCATTGATCTAACTACACAAGTGTACCCTTGGGAAGTCCAGTAGAAATCTGCTGCAAAATATTTATGGCGCCATGGTGAAGATGGCCTAATCGCCTATGCCATAATTCACCCTCATCCCGACTCACCACTTCTTCTGCTTTGCCCACCATTGCAGCGCAGACATATACCTCAAGCTTGTAGATATTCTTAAATCAAATCCCTATCCTCTTGGTTTGACTTGTTGTTTCATGTCGCAGGAAATATTTTCCATCGCTGAAAAAACTATCATAACCTCTATCCTCCAACATCATGACTGAGACCAAGTTCTTCTTTAGACCTGGAACATGCATAACATCTTTCAATAGAAATGGTTTACCTGACTCCCTCTCAAAGGTAATGGTACTAATTCCAGTCGCATTGTCTCGTACATTGTCGCCCATCTCTATATGCATCTGGATATCTTTCTCCTCAAAGTCACTAAAAATGTCCTTATCTCCCGTCATGTGGAAGGAAGCACCATTATCAAGATACCACACCGATCCCATTGTGCTTCAAACCAAGCATGTGATCAAAGAGAAATCAAGTTCAAATTGTGAGGCAAGGGATTCACCAACTGCAGCTCCAACAACCTTCTTGTTCTTCTTTTTCTGTGGGCAGTTAGTGGTGAGATGCCCATGTTCATGACAGTGAAAACACTTCACCTTGGACAAATCTAGCTTCTTGCCTTTAGCCTCAAATTTTGAATGGGATTTCTTCCCCTTCCCTTTCCTTTCTTTGGTAGCCAAAGCAAAATCCTCTTCATCATCATGCTTTGATGAAGAGCCATCCCTGGTGTTCTCCCTGAACTCCTCCTGCACTAGATTCGACCACAGTCGTTCCCAATCCGGTAGTTTTTCCCATCCGTTGACATCATCAACAACTGTGATTCCCACACTCCCTAGCTCATCATGACATTGGAGAAACTTTGTGAGATACTTGGGAATATTTTCGCCCTTCTCCATCTTGATCTTTCTAATTTTATCCTTCAACGCCAATTTCCTATGGTCACTATTGCTTTGGAAAAGATCTGTCAAAGCCTTCCATGTTGCAAATGGAGTGGCTTTCCCATGAAGGCTTGAGACAATATGGTCTTGTACACCTTCCAACAGAATCCTTCTCGTCTTTGCCACTTTCTTTTTCCAGGCATCAAGTAATGCAACATTTGTCGAAGTGGGCTTAGGAACATCATTATCGATGAATTCCTTCAAGCCATTATCTTCAAGCACCGCCTCCATCCTATCCTTCCATGCAATGTAGTTTGAGTTTCCCTCAAGTGCATAATCTAACTACAAACCATTGAAACCCATTTCGATGTTTACTCAACTATTGCACCAAGAAATTCTTGCAGCAAATTCAAATTGTTTCCACCAACAAACTCAGCTACTTCTTCAATATTGCAATCTTCTTAGCTCTGATACCATGTAGAAATTTTAATACAATTATGTATTTATGGATTCTCCTAATCTAACAATTATATGCCACTGTTAAATACAAAATCCTTCTATTTAAATATTTGCGGAAATTTAATCACCAATTGCAAACACATGAAGAAATATCAATCACGCATGACACAAATGTTTTTACCGGGAAAGCATAAATCTAAAAACCCCACTATCATATATTATGTATATATCATAGATCATGAAACAATATCATAAAAAACTCTACTCCAAGATCTCGCAGTACAATATACAATCGTTTCACACTGTCATACAAAAATTGGCTCACACATGCACCAATTTACTGCCTCCTGACAGGCTGCCTCCACTGCGCAATCCCTAATGATCACAATCCCTAAATGAATTCGATATTTCCTTGACTTGACTACACAATCCTCATTGGCATCTCCAATGTGTGTTTGGTTGCACTTGTGCACCCACTATAGTCACAACTGATAGTCAAACTGTCCCTTTCACCTATCTCTCAACTGGGTCTCCACTGGATTTGACTTGCATGTAGTTAACGGTAGTAAATATTCAGTTGCATGTGAGATCACTCCATGTGAATTAATTTAATATTTAATTTACCGATCTCTCTCTAGTGTATCATTAGTTACAACTAGTTACAACTAGCACAACTAAGTTTAACTCACTTAATTGAGTTAAACTACTTTACAACTCACATAACTACACATCCAACTTTGTTACAACTTTGTATCACTCAGTTACAACGAAGTCCACTTGCATGTTCCACCAACCAACTTTGAACTCTAAATTCCTTCATTCAATTGTTTTTCCATATTAGTTAACTGAAATCAAGTGCTTCAAGAGAATATATTATTATTTATTTTCTAATTATTGTTAAGAGATAACAATAATCAACATGCATTCTATTTTTAGACATGCATTTCACGAAACAACTTCACACATGCATTCCAAAAATAGATGCCCATCCATCCATATAATTTTCTCAACCATCTATAAATATATTACTACTAAAAATAAACTTTGACCCAAATTCTAAAAATAGACATATCACCTAAAAATAGCCTGCGAGCCCCATCTAGTGTAGGTGCTTAATTTTCACTAGGATCATCATCTTATTGAATCTCAACATTTTTTTCCAAGTAAAATAATCCAAATTTTCTATTTATATATAGGTAGATACATCATGTATAATACACAATTTATTTAGAAATATAGTCTCCAAAAAACTGTATAAACATTACAGCCAAGTTGGTATAAAAATACCTATAAATTTTCCAAAAACACTGTTTTCATATATCTGAAATAATAAAACCACAAGTTAAATTTAAATTTTTATAACCAAATAGGAACATAGAAAAGCATTTAGAAAGTAAAGTAAAAAAATAAGTGGAATATGTAAGTGAAACTCATATAGGACCTAATGAGGCCCATGGAACATGTAAGGATTCTTCTTAATGATCATTTGTTTTTTTGAGGATCTTCCAAGTGTAAAGGTCCAATGCCAAACCCAAATTTGAGAGGGAGTCAATTTTTTGGTTCCTATGTATATAGACTTGATTAAAATAAACACCAAATAATTGAGCAATCAAGTTCTATATATTTCTGAAGAGAGGTTGCAAGGAAAAAATGTTTATTCTGAAGTGTCATTTCATCCAATTAATAGCCAACATATAATCACCATATATCTATAGATTTGAAAATTTGTTTTCAAGAGTAAGGTGTAGGAGGAGCTTGAGAACTTATATCTCAAAATAATTCTTTATGGAGGGACTAATTCCAACCCATCACTAAAGTTTTGGATGACGTAAATAGATGAAGAATTCCCCCAACACCACCCATAGACGGAGAACTTCGAGTAGCCTCATCGAAGAAACCCCACAACACCACCACAAGGACTTAGTAAGAATAGTAACCTCATGCTTATGAGTAGAATATGCTAGTGAATGAGACTAACCACCTGAGGAGAAGATATTCAAGTTGTGAGTTGCTAGCTTAAGGGCTAATGGTAGCTTGTTTTCAAAAATTTCCTAATTTATCTTGAGCCAAATGCTCCATGCCACAGAGATCGGGGGGATTTGAGATATTTATGAATATCTGAAAAGACCCATGATTGTAAACAAGAGTCAATTTCAATTCCATCCCACCTAATATTTATACTATTGAGCCTCTTAATTTCATACCAAACCTCTCGAGAGATGGTGCAATGTAAGAAAATATGAGTGACTGACTTTGAATCTTGGTGGTGCAAAGAGCATCTACTCGTCCCTTGGAATGTTCACTTTTGAAGGTTATCCTAGGTAGGGAGCTTATTTCATAACATATACCATATGGAAATTCTGTTTTTTACATGACATTATATTTTCCAGAGAGATTCTCCCCACCACTAGGGGGATATACTGCAGGTGATTGTGCCAACCAAGAATACCTTGTGTTTGATGTGTAGCACCCATAATTACTGTGTATCCAAAATAGAGTTTCAAGTTTATCTAAGATATTAACATGTGAATATTATAAGGCAGGAGAGAGTAATGATCCCAAAGAATATCCTATTGTTCATTTAGTCCCAAATCACGAGTGTTTATCCACACCTGAGGTCCTAAAACTGACAAACACTCAAAGACTTGTGTTAATAAAAATATGCCTCGATCATTAAAACTAAATCAAATTATTTATAATTGTGTAATGTGGTGGCCCCCCCACCTAGGGGTCCTTCCTAATTAGAAAAATAGAACCTTCCCCCAAATTCCAACATAATCCTTTGCCGACGAGAAAGAAGGAATTTACAATTGCTTTCCAAAAAATGGAACCCCCCTTATGGTTCATATTGGGGTCCATGATCCTATCTAATATGGATCTAGGGGAAATATATTTTTTATGCATGAAATGTTCCAAATATCCAACTCCTTGAATAAGCCTCTACCCACTCTTATCTACTAGAGTAGTGGAGAATCAAGATAAAACTTTCAAGCCAAATCCACCTTGATGTTTTGGAATAGTGATTGATTTATAGGATGTAAGTGCAAAAGGATTTTTGTCTTCCTTCCCAACCCACAGGAAATGCAGAGACATTTATTGATCTTGGCCAAAATAACTTTGTGGACCCAAGCTAGAATGGCAAAAAAAACCATAATAGATTTAATAACTAATTTTATGAGAACCAAGTGACCTACATGATAAATCCATTTGTGGCACCATGTCTTTATTATATTCCCATTTTTTTCCAAGAGTGAGAACCAATTGACTTTTATATAATAATTTTCCTTAAGGGAGAAACCAATTTTTTTAAAGCTATTAGCAGGTGTATCATTCCAAGCCTAAAACAATTTTGCAATGTGATCTTCAAGCTCTTCCGAGAAACCCCAACATGTAAGGGTGGATTTTTCCTTATTAATCCTCATTCATGTAACCAAAAAAAACTCCTCAAGGCTATATTTAGGGATATGATAAGTTGGAGAGAGGATTCAAAAAAAATAAGAAGAGTAATTGAGTCAAGAAATTTTTTTCCCAATCTATATACCTCTGAAAGAGTTAGACTTCTTGGCATGTTTGATAAATCTACTAAGGAGCTCTACTACTAGTAGATAAATAAGAGGATAAAGGCACTACATAAGACCTTGAGATCCATTAAAAAAAAGTGAGCTTGCATCATTTATTGGAATGGAAAAGGAAGTAGAACTAATTTAGTTGGGAATCCAAGAGGAAAAAAAAGGATGGAATCCAAGATGGAGAAGTCAGATATACAACCAATTCACCTTATCAAAGGCCTTAGATAGATCCACCTTATAGAAAAAATAAACTTATTTTTAAACATGTGTATAAAATAAAGGCCTTCTTAACCTAGTCCCAAAACATCATGAGTTTTTGCTCCCTAAGAAACCCAAACTTCTCACGAGAGATGTGGTCAGATAAGATGTTTTATATCCACATGAAATTTATCTTGGAAATTATTTTATAAACAAAGTTGTAGAGAGATATCGACTTGTATTGGTAAAAGCTAACATGATTGTCTACCTTTGGGACCAGCGTGATGGAGGTGAAGCTGAAATGAGATAATATGTGTACTATTAGGAAAGATTATTCCACCTGTTAGCCCCCTATAAATTTTTGACAAGCAAACGGGGGGCTAAATTGTTGTTGAGCCTTCAAGGAATGCATTTCCCCTGAAAATACATCATCCTTGAAGCCTCTTTATGCCTTTTGTCCTTTGATAGAATCCCCTCTTCTGATTTCCATTATAAAGCCTCTCTGTTATGAAGAAGAATGCCCCAAAAGGCCCTTTTTCCCTCTTATTTCACCCCCAATTAGCATCTCTTTTATCCCCCTTGTCTTCCCCTTCTATTTCCCTTATTACCCTCTAAACCCCTCCAAAATCACCTTTAAATTCTCCCCCTACCCTTTGTTGGCTTTTCCCCCCCTTATTCCTCTATCGTTCCCCCTTTCCGATCATGAAATCGCATTATAAATCCTTTTCAATACTTATGCATTGCAATTTCAAACCACTTCCCCAACCATACCCCTTAGGACCTTATAATAAACAAATGTTATCGTTTATTATAAGTCTCCCCAGTTATTAACCACTTCCCTTTTTATACCCATAACTTTATAACAAAGTTATATCATATATATAACCCCCGCCGCATGCCAATCGCATCACAAATAAGTCCCAATCACAATGTTTATGTGTTGACCTCCGATCATTCCGATGCGATTAATCGCGTCGAAAACACTTGCGATGCGATTAATCGCATCACAAACACTTGCGATTGCATTGATCACACCCTCCTCCGGTGACCTGATCGCTCCGATATCCGATTGATCGCACCCTGTCTGCCGATCCCCTGATCCACTTCTCCGCCGTCGATCTCCCCGCCAGATCGGACGGTCAGCCCTCATTCACGCCCCGACCTCCGATCGCAATCGCAAGTCCCAGCGGTGCTGCCCCGATTGAGATCTCCCGATCAAATCATAACCCTCCATCCTCCTCGCTGATCTGACGGCCAGTGCTCAATCACACCCCGTCCTCCGATCACAATCGCAAGCCTTCCTCGCCGTCTCCCGATTTAATCACATCCGTCCATCCTCCCCTCGATCCGACGGTCATCGCTCGTCTCCGCCAATCGCAATCGGAATTTTGTTTGTGTCATCCTTTGTGTCCCCTCTTATTGCGATCTCCCGATCCATATCTCCACCGTCGATCTTCGTGCCAATCCAACGGTTCAAATGAATCGCCCTCCACCATGACCGGGTCCCACATCCGTGGCTCCGCTTCATTGCATTTTTGGGTTATCCTTTGTAATTCGCCCAGCATTTAATCTTTGGGCTTTTACACTTATAACCATTTTCTCTGCCTCTCTTCATTATCTTCCCTGCTCTCGACTGTTCCTCCACCACTCCTTCGGCCTCCGCAGCATGTCTCCACAACCGCCTGGGTTTTTGTGACAAGTTATTTCATTGCGCAGGGGTCACAGAGAGGCCAATTTAGCGGCCAAATGAAACAGCAGAGATGGATTGGAGGGACTTGAGCCCGTAATTGGAAATTTAAAGTGCTAATCCCGTGTTCAAAGGATTAAGGCTCAGTTTCAAGACTTAAGCACACGCAACAGTCTTATCTGTGTTTAATGTCAGCAGAACGTTTTCTCCAAACGTACACCATTCTCGCAGCGCACTCCATGCCTCCTCGAGCCATTAAATGAAGGTTATAGACAGAAGCTTCTTTAAGAAGTCTCTGAGAAACAGTTATTGAGGTATGGAGAAGACCTGCAGATTTTTATCCATGTCATTTATTCCAGAAGGCAGCGCAAAGCTCCAGACGCCGTCAGGATTTAAAGAACATATCAGAGGTCAATCTCGACCTGACAGAGATCTTCAAAACAGCCTACAGAGTACAACAGAATGCCACTAAGCAGAATGGGCTCGGCCTCCTCCGCCATTTTGTCTTAATGAGACTCATTTAATTTGTATTTACTCTTGTTTTCACTTCTTCTCCTATAAGAAATCCCCGAGAACATAATGTAAAGGTTGTTGTTCAGTTGTTCGGCGGTTGCTGTTAGAGGGATTCAGTTCGATTGTGAGAATAGTCTTGGGAGGGAGTTACAGAATAGTTTGTATGTAATAGGCTGGGAGGAGAAGTCTGGACTGTATTAGCCATTGAGCTTAGTGTACATGACTGGTTTTGCATCAAGTAATCAAGCACATTTCACAGGATCCTGGTCTATTACTATTGGTGATGTTTTTCCTAACTCTGTTAATTTCATTTTCATACTGTTTCACATTCTTCTGGTAGGCAACAGAAGTATAACATAGGATTCACCCTTGTTAGGTGCCCTATGTTTCCTTCTCTCCCTACCTTTAATTTTTTCTGCTTTATGTGCTATCTGAGAATTGCCTTCAGTTGATTTAACCAGTGTAGTGGATGATATTGCCTACTCTCTGATGTATGAATTAAATGAGTCACTTCTTATATGTTCTTGTTGGGTTTAAGCTGGAAGGTTTGGGAACACTGGGGATTAGAGTTAGCCCTGTCCACTAGGATCCTTGTGCGACCATCTGGCCCTTCTAAGATCCCTTCTGTTAAACTTATCTATGTTTTTCCCTTGGAGCATGCTAAAGCTGACCTAGAGTTAAATGACCTCTGGTCCGATCTATAAGCTGCCCCTTTTTCCCTCTCTGAGAGCTGCCTTCGAGTATGTCCAAGCAGGTCTGGAGTTAAATGACCTCTGACCTGATCTATAGACAGAAATTGGGTTACTCTCCTTCTTTCACTTTCCTTCCTTAATGTTCCACCCCACCATCTAATCTAAAAAGATCCTTTAGTATTAGATGACTTGCTCTTTGGAAGCCTTGGCTAGTGGATGCAAGTAATTTCCTTTCATGACTCCATAGCCCAATGGATGGCACAGTCTTTACCTATCCTCTCTGCTGAAACATCCTGCTACTTTGTTCCTTTCCTCTCATTTCTTTCTCAGTCTATGATCCCATGATCAACCTAGCAACCAACCAACCAAATCATTTGAAACCCCACTCTATGCTTCGTAACTAGCATAATATCTCATTTGAGCTTCAAATACATATCATTCTTTGCTCTATTTGGAGAGATCCCTCTCCAGGTCCAGGAGGGCTAGATCCTAGGGCCCCAAAGTGGTTTGATGTTGTCTTATCTTTTGGTATTGCCAAATCTTCCAAAACATAGGAACCCAAACATAATGGCGACTCCACTGGGGAACAGACCAAAAGCTTGATTTGGTAAACCACTGTGGTGGACAGTAAAGATGTAAATCATCCACCTTGCGACTCCAAAATTCCTGAATGATAAAAAGACTCCACTAGTGATCAACAGGCCACTGATTATCTATGGTTTCACATAAGACTCCACTAGGAGATCAGTTGCATTACAACATCAACCTCACCAATGGAAGACTCCGAGTTTATTCCCCTTGAATATTTTCATTGCGGAATATCAGATACACTGGCTAAACTCATAAGCGAAGACCTTCCAAAGGCTTTCCATTCCAGCTCAAGATTCAACGATCAACCTGAGCTGAAGGAAGTTTTTTTAGAAGTACTGGCGGAGAGATATAAAGCTGAGATCAAACTTCTGAGCTCACAAGAGATACCATATGAGTTCAGAGACCTGAGAGCATTCTTGGAAAGTCTCCCGCCCCCTAAAGATGAAGAAATTCCACTGCCTGCTGAAATACAAGAAGAAGATGATTGGGCTTTCAAGAGCCACACTGAAGATGCAGTGGAAGACACAATAATCAAAGCTACCCAGGACGTAGATGGCCTACCATTCATGGCAGGCCAGAAAGAAGAAAATGTACATCATCTGTTCATTGATCCTGTGGCAGGATACATGGAGGCCCTAATTTGCTCAAATACTCCAGCACTGATTTTTAGCACGGGCCAGATTCATAAGGATTGGTCACCACTGCTGGTGGCCTCAGTTTTGAGGAACCACACGCAGAGTACCCTGTGGTTATCTCTGATAGGAAGTCAGTGCCCATATCCTTTTTTTCTATTGCTTGACTGGCTGCATTGGCATTATTGTATCACCTAGAACCTCAGATATTTCCTGTAGAGTAGGGTAGGTAGGAAGTCTGAAATAAAGCTCAGTGTGTGAGCATGTAGTTAGATGTTTTTAATCTCTACAAAGTCCAGCAAGTCAGATAGTCTAATCCTGACTTGCCTGTTGTTCAATTTCTATCTTAGAATGTAGAGAAGAAATCTGCTAGACAGTTTAATCCTAGCAAGTAGTAGTATAGGTAGAGAAACATCTGAGACCAACAGTCTAATCTGGTCTCATGGAGCAATAAGGGTAGAAAGTAGAATAGGTTTATTTTTCTGTCTGTAAAATAAAATGATGTAAAGGGTCTGCTAGCTCAAATGCACCCTGAAGGGAAGATTGTTAGGATTGTAGTGTGGGTAGGTAGACTGGTTGGGAAAAATGTTTCTGCTGATGTAACATATTCATATTGTGGTAGCTGATCAAAGAAAGGGATGTGCCAAGCAGCAGGCAACTGGCCTACTCCAAAGATCATTTCTGGTTTCTTGCCTCCTTCAAGAAGAAGCCATCCCCATGTGGAGCCACTGTTAGCCCCCTATAAATTTTTGACAAGCAAACGGGGGGCTAAATTGTTGTTGAGCCTTCAAGGAATGCATTTCCCCTGAAAACACATCATCCTTGAAGCCTCTTTATGCCTTTTGTCCTTTGATAGAATCCCCTCTGCTGATTTCCATTATAAAGCCTCTCTGTTATGAAGAAGAATGCCCCAAAAGGCCCTTTTTCCCTCTTACTTCACCCCCAATTAGCCTCTCTTTTATCCCCCTTTTCTTCCCCTTCTATTTCCCCTCTTACCCTCTAAACCCCTCCAAAATCACCTTTAAATTCTCCCCCTACCCTTTGTTTGCTTTTCCCCCCCTTATTCCTCTATCGTTCCCCCTTTCCGATCATGAAATCACATTATAAATCCTTTTCAATACTTATGCATTGCAATTTCAAACCACTTCCCCAACCATACCACTTAGGACCTTATAATAAACAAATGTTACCGTTTATTATAAGTCTCGCCAGTTATTAACCACTTCCCCTTTTATACCCATAACTTTATAACAAAGTTATATCATATATATAACCCCCACCGCATGCCAATCGCATCGCAAATAAGTCCCAATCGCAATGTTTATGTGTTGACCTCCGATCATTCCGATGCGATTAATCGCGTCACAAACACTTGCGATGCGATTAATCGCGTCGCAAACACTTGCGATGCGATTAATCGCATCGCAAACACTTGCAATTGCGTTGATCGCACCCTCCTCCAGTGACCCGATCGCTCCGATCTCTGATTGATCGCACCCTGTCTGCCAATCCCCCGATCCACTTCTCCGCTGTCGATCTCCCCGCCAGATCGAACGGTCAGCGCTCAATCGCAATCGCAAGTCCCAGCGGTGCCGCCACGATTGAGATCTCCCGATCAAATCATAATCGTCCATCCTCCTCGCTGATCTGACGGCCCGTTCTCAATTGCGCCCCGTCCTCCGATCGCAATCGCGAGCCTTCCTCGTCGTCTCCCGATTTAATCCCATCCGTCCATCCTCCCCTCAATCCAACGGTCATCGCTCGTCTCCGCCAATCGCAATTGGAAGTTTGTTTGCGTCGTCCTTTGTGTCCCCTCCGATTGCGATCTCCCGATCCGTATCTCCATCGTCGATCTCCGTGCCAATCCAACGATTCAAATGAATCGCCCTCCACCGTGACCGGGTCCCACATCCGTGGCTCCGCTTCATTGCATTTCTGTGTTCTCCTTTGTAATTCGCCCAGCGTTTAATCTTTGAGCTTTTACACTTATAACCATTTTCTCCACCTCTCTTCATTATCTTCCCTGCTCTCGACTGTTCCTCCACCACTCCTCCGGCCTCCACAGCATGTCTCCACCACCGCCTGGGTTTTTGTGACAAGTTATTTCATTGCGCATGGGTCACAGAGAGGCCAATTTAGCGGCAAAATGAAACAACAGAGACGGATTGGAGGGACTTGAGCCCGTAATTGGAAATTTAAAGTGCTAATCCCGTGTTCGAAGGATTAAGGCTCAGTTTGAAGACTTAAGCACACGCAATAGTCTTATCTGTGTTTAATGTCAGCAGAACGTTTTCTCCAAACGTACACCATTCTCGCAGCGCACTCCATGCCTCCTCGAGCCATTAAACGAAGGTTACGGACAGAAGCTTCTTTAAGAAGTCTCTGAGCAACAGTTATTGAGGTATGGAGAAGACCTACAGTTTTTTATCCATGTCATTTATTCCAGAAGGCAGCGCAAAGCTCCAGACGCTGTCAGGATTTAAAGAACATATCAGAGGTCAATCTCGACCTGACAGAGATCTCCAAAACAGCCTACAGAGTACAACAGAACGCCATTAAGCAGAATGGGCTCGGCCTCCTCCGCCATTTTGTCTTAGTGAGACTCATTTAATTTGTATTTACTCCTATTTTCACTTCTTCTCCTATAAGAAATCCCCGAGAACACAATGTAAAGGTTGTTGTTCAGTTGTTCGGCGGTTGCTATTAGAAGGATTCAGTTCGATTTTTAGAACAGTCTTGGGAGGGAGTTACAGAATAGTTTGTATGTAATAGGCTGGGAGGAGAAGTCTGGACTGTATTAGCCATTGAGCTTAGTGTACATGACTGGTTTTGCATCAAGTAATCAAGCACATTTCACAGGATCGTGGTCTATTACTATTGGTGATGTTTTTCCTAACTCTGTTAATTTCATTTTCATACTGTTTCACATTCTTCTGGTAGGCAACAGAAGTATAACATAGGATTCACCCTTGTTAGGTGCCCTATGTTTCCTTCTCTACCTACCTTTAATGTTTTCTTCTTTATGTGCTATCTGAGAATTGCCTTCAGTTGATTTAACCAGTGTAGTGGATGATATTGCCTACTCTCTGATGTATGAATTAAATGAGTCAGTTCTTAGATGTTCTTGTTGGGTTTAAGCTGGAAGGTTTGGAAACACTGGGGATTAGAGTTAGCCCTATCCACTAGGATCCTTGCGCGACCAGCTGGCCCTTCTAAGATCCCTTATGTTAAACTTATCTCTGTTTTTCCCTTGGAGCATGCTAAAGCTAACCTAGAGTTAAATGACCTCTGGTCCGATCTATAAGCTGCCCCTTTGTCCCTCTCTGAGAGCTACCTTCGAGTATGTCCAAGAAAGTCTGGAGTTAAATGACCTCTGACCTGATCTATAGACAGAAATTGGGTTACTCTCCTTCTTTCACTTTCCTTCCTTAATGTTCCACCCCATCATCTAATCTAAAAAGATCCTTTAGTATTCGATGACTTGCCCTTTGGAAGCCTTGGCTAGTGGATGCAAGTAATTTCCTTTCATGACTCCATAGCCTAATGGATGGCACAGTCTTGACCTGTCCTCTCTGCTGAAACATCCTGCTACTTTGTTCCTTTCCTCTCATTTCTTTCTCAGTCTATGATCCCATGATCAACCTAGCAACCAACCAACCAAATCATTTGAAACCCCACGCTGTGCTTCGTAACTAGCCTAATATCTCATTTGAGCTTCAAAGACATATCATTCTTTGCTCTATTTGGAGAGATCCCTCTCCGGGTCCAGGAGGGCTAGATCCTAGGGCCCCAAAGTGGTTTGATGTTGTCTTATCTTTTGGTATTGCCAAATCTGCCAAAACATAGGAACCCCAACACCACCACCCTAAGAAGATCTCGATTGATGAAGTGAAAAAAAATGATGTAGAATTTTTCAAGAATCCCAACAAGATCGATAATCTTTCCTTTTTTAAAACCATGAAGAAAAAATTCCATAGTCCTAATGTAACCTCACTCATTAAGTAATAATTATCATTTTCATCTAAAAGCGAGGGAAAGTGTGATGTAGTTCCCAGATGTGGTCAATATTTACTCGTTTGTATTGATAAAAAAGGTGCCTGAAATGAGATATTCTAACCTTAGAAATCTTAGAGAAGGAAGTGGAATTTTTGCCATCTAGTTTGTCAATAGACCATATGTTTTTTACATATTTCTGATTATTTGCATACCAATGGAGAAACTTCGTATTTTCATCCCTATATTGAAGTTAGAGCTCTACTCTTCATGCACCACTATTTTTCCTTGTCCAAAAGAATGGATATATTTTGTGCTTATAGATCTACCAAAGAATTATTTTGTTCATACGATATCATCCCAAAACCCTCAACCTCCAAGAGGAATTTGATCTCCTCTAACCACTTGTGGTAGGATTCCCTTTTCCTCCTAACCTAGGAAGGGGCCACTTCCTTGGCATGCTTTAATTTGTCTTGGAACTAAAGGAGGGGAGCCCAATTACCAATAATAAAACGAATCCATATATATATATATATATATATATATATATATATATTATGCCTTGAATGAATGCTTGATCCTCCAAACAATTCAGATTTAGTTTGAAGGCACTAGGGGATTTTAAGAAGTCGTATCCAGGTCCAAGATGACAAGAAAATGGTCAAAAATGACACTCGGTTCAATCCATTAAGGAAAAATGGAGGTTCTTGTCCAATATGATTTCTAGAATGAGAAATCTATTAAATTTCTTAGCAATTTGATTCATCCTAGTTAAATTTTTTCTCCAAGTTGGAAGGAGATTTATTAGTCCAATGTATAATAGAACTGAAATATAAAAAATGTCTACGAAGAAGTCATATGGGTAGGGTCTAGCAGCAGGATCCTAGACTTTATCATGCCCATGGGAGAGGTTCAAGTCCCCCCTAGAATTAAAGAGTCAAGGGAAGGGAAGGGAAGAGAAATAGTAGATTCTGAAATGGTTGGTGATCTAGAAAAGGACCATAAATATTGTAGATGAAAATATTTCAGTCGAGAAGATGGGACCAATGCTCTGTTATTAGGCCCCCGTGGAAGGAAAGATAAAACTTTCAAGCCAAATCCACCTTGATGTTTTGGAATAGTGATTGATTTCTAGGATGCAAGTGCAAAAGGATTTTTGTCTTCCTTCCCAACCCACAAGAAATGCAGAGACATTTATTGATCTTGGCCAAAATAACTTTGTGGACCCAAGCTAGAGTGGCACAAAAAACCATAATAGCTTCAATAACTAATTTTATGAGAACCAACTGACCCACATGATAAATCCATTTGTGGCACCATGTCTTTATTATATTCCCATTTTTTTCCAAGAGTGAGAACCAATTGAATTTTATATAATAATTTTCCTTAAGGGAGAAACCAATTCTTTTAAAGTTGTTAGCAGGTGTATCATTCCAAGCCTAGAACAATTTTGCAATGCGATCTTCAAGCTCTTCTGAGAAACCCCAACATGTAAGGGTGTATTTTTCCTTATTAATCCTCATTCATGTAACCAAAAAAAACTCTTCAAGGCTATATTTAGGGATATGATACGTTGGAGAGAGGATTCAAAAAAAATAAGAATAGTAATTGAGTCAAGAATTTTTTTTCCCAATCTATATACCTCTGAAAGAGTCATACTTCTTGGCATGTTTGACAAATCTGCTAAGGAGCTCTACTACTAGTAGATAAATAAGAGGAGAAAGGCACTACATAAGACCTTGAGATCCATTAAAAAAAGGTGAGCTTGCATCATTTATTGGAATGGAAGAGGAAATAGAACTAATTTAGTTGGAAATCCAAGAGGAAAAAAAAGGATGGAATCCAAGATGGAGAAGTCAGATATACAACCAATTCACCTTATCAAAGGCCTTAGATAGATCCACCTTATAGAAAAAATAAACTTATTTTTAAACATGTGTATAAAATAAAGGCCTTCTTAACCTAGTCCCAAAACATCATGAGTTTTTGCTCCCTAAGAACCCAAACTTCTGACGAGAGATGTGGTCTGATAAGATGTTTTATATCCACATGCAATTTATCTTGGAAATTATTTTATAAACAAATTTGTAGAGAGAGATCGACTTGTATTGGTAAAAGCTAACATGATTGTCTACCTTTGGGACCAGCGTGATGGAGGTGAAGTTGAAATGAGATAATATGTGTACTATTAGGAAAGATTATTCCACCACCCTAAGAAGATCTCGATTGATGAAGTGAAAAAAAATGATGTAGAATTTTTCAAGAATCCCAACAAGATCGATAATCTTTCCTTTTTTAAAACCATGAAGAAAAAATTCCATAGTCCCAATGTAACCTCACTCATTAAGTAATAATTATCATTTTCATCTAAAAACGAGGGAAAGTGTGACGTAGTTCCTAGATGTGGTCAATATTTACTCGTTTGTCTTGATAAAAAAGGTGCCTGAAATGACAGATTCTAACCTTAGAAATCTTAGAGAAGGAAGTGGAATTTGTTCCATCTAGTTTGTCAATAGACCATATGTTTTTTACATATTTCTGATTATTTGCATACCAATGGAGAAACTTCGTATTTTCATCCCTATCTTGAAGTTAGAGCTCTACTCTTCATGCACCAGTCTTTTTCCTTGTCCAAAAGAATGGATATATTTTGTGCTTATAGATCTACCAAAGAATTATTTTGTTCATACGATATCATCCCAAAACCCTCAACCTCCAATAGGAATTTGATCTCCTCTAACCACTTGTGGTAGGATTCCCTTTTCCTCCTAACCTAGGAAGGGGCCACTTCCTTGGCATGTTTTAATTTGTCTTGGAACTAAAGGAGGGGAGCCCAATTACCAATAATAAAACGAATCCATATATATATTATTCCTTGAATGAATGCTTGATCCTCCAAACAATTCAGATTTAGTTTGAAGGCACCAGGGGATTTTAAGAAGTCGTATTCAGGTCCAAGATGAAAATAAAATGGTCAAAAATGATGCTTGATTCAATCCATTAAGGAAAAATGGAGGTTCTTGTCCAATATGATTTCTAGAATGAGAAATCTGTTAAATTTCTTAGCAATTTGATTCATCCTAGTTATATTTTTTCTCTGAGTTGGAAGGAGATTGATTAGTCCAATGTATAATAGAACTGAAATATAGAAAATGCCTACGAAGAAGTCATATGGGTATGGTCTAGCAGCAGGATCCTAGACTCTATCATGCCCATGGGAGAGGTTCAAGTCCCCCCTAGAATTAAAGAGTCAAGGGAAGGGAAGGGAAGAGAAATAGTAGATTCTGAAATGGTTGGCGATCTAGAAAAGGACCATAAATATTGTAGATGCAAATATTTCATTCGAGAAGATGGGACCAAAGCTCTGTTATTAGGCCCCCGTGGAAGGAAAGATAAAACTTTAAAGCCAAATCCACTTTGATGTTTTGGAATAGTGATTGATTTCTAGGATGTAAGTGCAAAAGGATTTTTGTCTTCCTTCCCAACCCACAGGAAATGCAGAGACATTTATTGATCTTGGCCAAAATAACTTTGTGGACCTAAGCTAGAGTGGCACAAAAAACCATAATAGCTTCAATAACTAATTTTATGAGAACCAACTAACCTACATGATAAATCCATTTGTGGCACCATGTCTTTATTATATTCCCATTTTTTTCCAAGAGTGAGAACCAATTGACTTTTATATAATAATTTTCCTTAAGGGAGAAACCAATTTTTTTAAAGTTGTTAGCAGGTGTATCATTCCAAGCCTAAAACAATTTTGGAATGTGATCTTCAAGCTCTTCCGAGAAACCCCAACATGTAAGGGTGGATTTTTCCTTATTAATCCTCATTCATGTAACCAAAAAAAACTCCTCAAGGCTATATTTAGGGATATGATAAGTTGGAGAGAGGATTCAAAAAAAATAAGAATAGTAATTGAGTCAAGAAATTTTTTTCCCAATCTATATACCTCTGAAAGAGTCATACTTCTTGGCACGTTTGATAAATTTGCTAAGGAGCTCTACTACTAGTAGATAAATAAGAGGAGAAAGGCACTACATAAGAGCTTGAGATCCATTAAAAAAAGGTGAGCTTGCATCATTTATTGTAGTGGAAAAGGAAGCAGAACTAATTTAGTTGGGAATCCAAGAGGAAAAAAAAGGATGGAATCCAAGATGGAGAAGTCAGATATACAACCAATTCACCTTATCAAAGGCCTTAGATAGATCCACCTTATAGAAAAAATAAACTTATTTTAAAACATGTGTATAAAATAAAGTCCTTCTTAACCTAGTCCCAAAACATCATGATTTTTTTCTCCCTAAGAAACCCAAACTTCTGACGAGAGATGTGGTCTGATAAGATGTTTTATATCCACATGCAATTTATCTTGGAAATTATTTTATAAACAAAGTTGTAGAGAGAGATCGACTTGTATTGGTAAAAGCTAACATGATTCTCTACCTTTGGGACCAACGTGATGGAGGTGAAGTTGAAATGAGATAATATGTGTACTATTAGGAAATATTATTCCACCACCCTAAGAAGATCTCGATTGATGAAGTGAAAAAAAATGATGTAGAATTTTTCAAGAATCCCAACAAGATCGATAATCTTTCCTTTTTAAAACCATGAAGAAAAAATTCCAAAGTCCCAATGTAACCTCACTCATTAAGTAATAATTATCATTTTCATCTAAAAACGAGGGAAAGTGTGATGTAGTTCCTAGATGTGGTCAATATTTACTCGTTTGTCTTGATAAAAAAGGTGCCTGAAATGAGAGATTCTAACCTTAGAAATCTTAGAGAAGGAAGTGGAATTTTTTCCATCTAGTTTGTCAATAGACCATACGTTTTTTACATATTTATGATTATTTTCATACCAGTGGAGAAACTTCGTATTTTCATCCCTATCTTGAAGTTAGAGCTCTACTCTTCATGCACCACTCTTTTTCCTTGTCCAAAAGAATGGATATATTTTGTGCATATAGATCTACCAAAGAATTATGTTGTTCATACAATATCATCCCAAAACCCTCAACCTCCAAGAGGAATTTGATCTCCTCTAACCACTTGTGGTAGGATTCCCTTTTCCTCCTAACCTAGGAAGGGGCCACTTCCTTGGCATGTTTTGATTTTTCTTGGAACTAAAGGAGGGGAGCCCAATTACCAAGAATAAAACGAATCCATATATATATTATGCCTTGAATGAATGCTTGATCCTCCAAACAATTCAGATTTAGTTTGAAGGCACCAGGGGATTTTGAGAAGTCGTATCCAGGTCCAAGATGAAAATAAAATGGTCAAAAATGACGCTTGGTTCAATCCATTAAGGAAAAATGGAGGTTCTTGTCCAATATGATTTCTAGAATGAGAAATCTATTAAATTTCTTAGCAATTTGATTCATCCTAGTTATATTTTTTCTCTGAGTTGGAAGGAGATTGATTAGTCCAATGTATAATAGAACTGAAATATAAAAATTGTCTACGAAGAAGTCATATGGGTATGGTCTAGCTGCAAGATCCTAGACTTTATCATTCCCATGGGAGAGGTTCAAGTCCCCCCTAGAATTAAAGAGTCAAGGGAAGGGAAGGGAAGAGAAATAGTAGATTATGAAATGGTTGGTGATCTAGAAAAGGACCATAAATATTGTAGATGCAAATATTTCAGTCGAGAAGATGGGACCAAAGCTCTGTTATTAGGCCCCCGTGGAAGGAAAAATAAATTTTCAATTTTCAATTTTCATTTTGCCCCTATAATAATTCCTCTAGATTTCTCAAATGTATCAATAGCATGGAAATCCTAATTCTTAGGTAGGGAGGCAAGGGTGTGAGTAACCTGAGAGTTATCAATAATAGTTTCTTGTAAAAGAATAATGTCTAGTCCAATATTATCCATGAAACACTTTAGAGTCAATTTTTTTAGGGTACTAGTCAACCCACAAAATTTTGAGGGTGAGAAAAAACATGGCCAAACCTCTTGAAAGGTCAATGCTCTAAGTGCCCAAGTGATTGAGTGTTGTTTTATCACTTGAACTTATGCATGCATAATTGATTGTACCTTTGATAAATGAGATTTACTACCACACCCTAACTTCTTGTGGGGGGGAGATACATAGCTTCCCAAACCCATCCCCTAGGTCAACATTGTGTATCCACATATGAATAAGAGGAAGTAGATTACGAGGAGCCTCAAGATATTATATTATATGATGACAACTTCTCTCGAGGGCAGGAGGGGGGTGGATATTATGTTGTGAACACAGATATGTAACTAAGGGGGAGGGAATAAAAGTAGGTGGTGTATGGGAGACTGGGGGTGTGACCCAAACCATATCAGTGGTGTTAGTAGGAGAAAGCGACAAAATAACCAAATATTCCAACTATTTTACAACTGTGACATTATCCATAGTAGAGGAGAAGAGGGCAATGAAACAATTTGTGATATAGAGATATATTCCAAACCTTCATGTCATGTTGGGAGAGATGTATCATTGAGTTCCTATAGGCCCTACTTCACACCCATGACCAGATCATTAGGGGGAAGAGGTTTCTCCACCACTGCTGATTTTTGTACTTTAACATCGATCTCTAGAGTAGAATTCTTAGGAAATTAGAGCTTTGGTTTAGCCATCAGTGGATAGTTAGCTCTCGGCCATATGTATGGAAACAACCACACCCAAAAAAAATACCCTTGTAATATATATATTGATGGAATTGTGAGTCCCCAAAATCGATAGAGATAGAATCAGCCAAACATTTGGATAAGTTAAACCTAACTAGAAAATAATACATTTGCATATACCTAGTTGAGTGGAATGACTCATCTGCTTCGAATAAGTGCCCCAATATATTCCCATTTTTCATGAAAACATCGTTGGAACAAAATATTAGAGGCAACATTGGTAATCTTACCCATACTGAAGTGACTTCTAGCTTCTTTGAATGGGCATCGAAGTCTGTGCTCAACTGTTTTAGATATAATTCCAAGGAACCCTAGAACCAAAATTTTCTTAGAAAGGTTTCCAAATCCAATTAAAATTATATGGTCCACGTGATACATCCCTTCATAAGGATAATATTCTTTTGAATATAGCCAAGAAATTCTTGGAAATTCTATCCCATCCATATGTGAAGGACCTCCATGCTGATACGACACCCAAAAAATCAACCAAATACTGTACTCTGAACCATGTTGTTGATATAGTGTAGTCGGGTTTCTATTCCAAGAACCAAACTAGGCTAGACCTCCTTTTGTTTGATGCAATTATGTTTGGTCTTTGAGGAGTATCCACCAGCAGGGCCTGAATCATCCATAATCAACTTCCCTTTTAAATCAACCACATTACCACTTAACGTATTCGAGGATAGAAAATGATCAATAAAACTAGACCAATATTCTTGATAGTTAGCAGTTGGTGGTAAAGCCACATCCAATGTAGGATGCAGAGGAGAGGTAATAGTTTATGGAAACTGAGCTACTTATGTTTGTATGCATAGTTGTTAGGATCTACGAAAGTGTTGGAGGGGGCATCCAAGCCCACGAAAATAGATGCTTGGAGACTACCCTTAGGGAATTAATGAGGGTTTTCAGAGATGTCCTTATTGGATAGTGACTAAAGAATTGTAATGAAAGTTGAATTATATGCAAGATCTAGAGCAGGAAATACAAATAGTCCCATAACAATGACATTGATGAATTTAGGAGGTGAGATGGAACCAAACAATTGTTTTGAATTCCAAAAGGATATGCTTGCCTATTGCATCATACAAAAACCCCTTGTTACACAGTATTTTGTCACTATCACTAAACTCCATGTTCCCAAATCCTGGATGACCCTATACAGTGACCTCTGTGTCCCTTTTCCATAATGAAAATATGCCATTGCATCCCTTGAAATCTACAGACCAAACTCCCTATTGATCATTCATGGAGTGGCTCCTTAAAAACCCATATTTTTGGAGTAGCGCGACCTCTCTGAGTCTCACTAGTGTCGATGACCCATCCTATGCTTGTGAGCAGTGCCGATTGGCACTAGTATGGACATCACACCCGCACCGATCCACTTCTAGAAGATTTTTAAAAAGGGAAACAAAGCTTCATGGCCCAGAAGCTTCAAAGGTGGAGAGTTGGATGCTTGTTGGTCAAGAGATGTTCAAGCTTCCTCCCTTGGGCCTCTTGTTCCTACAAAAGAGGAACCTTCCAAAGAGATAAGCCATTTTCCCATCATAAGTGGATCAATGTCCCCTCCTCCATCTCTATAAATTCATCATGCTCCAATGCCTCTGCTAGTTAGAACAAAATAGAAAATAGTAGATACAGGTTTGAAGATTTCCATAAGCTTTGAAGGAGAGATTTGAGCACTTAGCCTTCTCATTCTAAGTTGAAACAAGTGCTTTGGAGACATGCCCAGATTCGGAACCAGTGAAGGAGAGCTTTGACATCAAGATGCAAGTTGTAACTCCTCTTCTATTTATAATGTGACACAACTGATATTTATTTTCCATTCTTATTCATGTTTATGATTGATAATTCTGACATTCCTTGATCAATTAGATAGGTTATATTTGTATATTCATGTCATATTTGTATGATATTTGTTGTTTCTTGGTCACTTGTGCAGGTAATTGAACGTTGGTAGAAGCGGAAATCAGACTCTGGAAAAGTGAAGGATCAAGGAGCTTCGACGAAGAGAAACATCGCAGCACCAGATCGAGGTAGGTCATATATCTCAATCTATGTTTCATTTATGATCTAGGAAAGTAGGTGTTAGTGTGTTTCCCTTGTCCTGTATCTGTGACCTGTCTTCTCCTAACTCTAGAAGTCCATCTTAACCCTGTCATAGGTGATACCAAAAAAGGAATACTACAGACCTTCCTCCCCAAGATTGCTTGCCCTCAAGAAATTAAAATATGTGGGCCACCCTGTTGGCCTGATGCAACTGAGACCCAATTATCGGATCCCATACAAACCCATAGGTGTTGCTATGCATCTGTGTGAAGCCACCCGGAATAGACCCCTCAATGTCGGGATCCCAAACTGATCTCTCACTGTACCTGTCATCAAGAAATCCTCCCGGATCCCAACGCCACCATGGCTAATCATCGCCCAAGTCCCATAGCTCAGACTGCGTACTGCCTCTGGTTATAGTTGTTGCCCCATGAAGCGAAGTCTGCCAGCGAGCATAAATGCTCCATGGCTCTTGATGTGATTTACCTCTAACTACATAAGCTTCCATACCAACTAGGTACCAACTCACCACCTCTCTCCAATCCAACTCCCAGTGTAGGCCAAGGTCAATCCTGATCTGTGGATGTCGAGCTAGTGATACTGAAATACTGATGGATTTTCAGTCCACAATCCAGGGCCGAATGTAACATGTAACATCTCTCTCGTCCAAGTGCTCCTACTGAAATGTACCAAGGACTAAGAATGATACTCTATGAATAGAATACCAACTCATCACCTCTCTCCAATCCAACTCCGAACTCAATCTGATGTCAACACTCCTCTTCTGAAGTCGGGATGGGATTTTGAATAACTATTGGCCTGTGCCCCACTGCCAATGAGAATCTGTAGCATTTGTCATGTCTAAAGGCCCCTACTCTGCTATGCTCCCTATGAAGAAGATCGTACCATCAAGAGGGTACCAAATCATGATATCCCACCAATCTAACCTGGAAGAAGAATCCAATGTAGTGACATCTGCATACATAACACGTCTAGAGTGTTGTCTCCAACCCATACTCAACTTGTGTTGCTATGTCTCTTCTACCAACAAGATCTTCCTATAGAGGAAGGCCCCTCTCTCTATAAAAGGCCAAAGTGGGTGAGATATGCTGGAAGCCCCATCGATGTACTCCTGGAGAGTGGTACTACCTGAAAGCACTGCTACTCTGCTGACTACACGTGCATCTATCTGCACCTCATCTGTGTATTGGCCCGACGATGGATGCTCCACCATCTCCAACAGCTCATTCCTCTCCTGATCATGAATGTCATTCTCATGTTGTATACTAGCCTCCCACAGAACTATCCCATCAACCTCCAACATCTCATAAGGATAAGTATCTGCAACTACTGCCTCCCTGCTATCTGCTCGTACATCCGTCTGCTCCTCACCCATGGCTAACCCTAAGGGTAGCTGTACATCCATCACAGACTCAATCTGAACCTCCATCTAGCTCTCCCCCATAGGATTATCATGCATGATGTGCATAGCCTCCTCCTCTGCTAACTCATGCTCCATCATATGCTGCTCTGGATGAATCATCACAAGTGACTCATCACCCAGAGTATCTCCCATAGAGTCCCCTGACTGCTCACCTTGCACACTGGAATATAGCTCCGGCCTACTGTCATCAACTCCGCATGACTTCTCTCACTCCCCAGAACCATCCTCATATGATCCCATGGACTCATCTGACGAATATTCCTCATACCGGCATACAGAAGGAATGTCCTTCTATTCTGCCTCTTCCACATCATCTGCATCACTCAAGCATAAGTGATCATCCCCCCAAGGTTCTTTGCAGATGAAGCAAAGTCCCTTCCTCCTCAGCTCATTTCTGTTGCCTGATCCACCAAAATGGAGCAACTCCTCCCTGGTCAGCTGTCTCCTGAATAGCCCAATATTCTTCTCAACGAGCCCTTGGGCTAGCTCATAAGTAGCAGGTGAGACCAACTGCTCTCTCCTCCAAATGCTCAATACCCTAGTCTACAACTCTCGGCAAAGGGCCTCATAGTCTCTCCTACATGATGAAATGATGGACTGCATGTGTGTTATGATTGTGTTAGCATGATGTCTCCTAATGTTGAAGAAGCATTGGAGCATCTATAGAATCAAGTCATTACATTCAAGATCAAACATGATGCAATATGTTCTGAATGTGGCCATGCCTCCTAAAACCTCAAGCTTCTTCCCAAAGGTAGAGCCTACAATGTTGTCTAAATCCTGAAAGGTCCCTACCATCAGTATGAAAACTTTCCTCATAATGTCATCATTGTAAGTGGTTGTAGGGATGGTTAGTCTCATGATGTTGTTGATACAAGCTGCAACTAGAAGGGTGACTCCTACACAAGTTTCCTCCAAGAACTTGGGTTGTATGAGAGGAAGCATACATGGTTTTAAGGCCCAAATTAATTTTCTCCCATATGACTATTTTGACTTTGGAAAGGATTTCATTAAGTTCCTCAAGTTTGGAAATAACTATCCATGTGATATTCATGTGTTTCAAATTTGTCCCAAGCGCAAGGATTTTGTGTCCTATCTCTGATTCTTTCTCCAGGACTCTAGATTGCCCATTATGAAGAATGGCATAGACCCCTTTTGAGAAATGTCTATTGTTCTATTTGGTTTCTTGGTCCATAGAAACATTGTGGTTCAAGGCTTCAATGGTTTTGCTGCCATGTGGGTTTAGGAGGTATTTTAAGAACTCCATGTTTATGCCAACAATACAAAGTTATAATAACAATGAAAGGTACCACAAAAACACCCTACATACATTAATACATTATTGAGCCATCAATTGGAAATGAAACTAATGCAACAGAAATGATGCATTATTGGCATGTTGTTACGTATGATACATTGCTCATTACAATAACCTGTCCCAACAGATACATCTAGCTCTAACAAATAATTTAGGCTCTAGAAAATAAATTAGGCTCTAGTAAAATCATTTTTGCACAACAAGATGAATTCATCCTAGCAAAGCAAGATAAAAAATGTTACCCCAGACCCAAGGAAATGATCTCCCTTCAGCTCTGCGCTGAATCTGGAAATTCTGCAATTTTTGGAAATGTTGTTGTTAGCTGACTTCATACTGCCGGTTGGGTTGCTTCTACTGCTCAAAAAATTCTATGAATTTGGGAAGGTGATCCTTTCCCAAAACCCAGAGAAACCCAGAAATGCAACCCAGAAATGCTTTCCTTGAATTCCAACCTTCAAAATCTAACCATTTTTCTCCTAGCTCTTGTAGTTTCTAGCTGAGTATGGACTATGTAAATGAGCTGATATACTACTAAAAACATTTCGGGATTTTAACCACAGAATCTACTCGAAAAACCCAGAAAAACCCAGAAATGGTTTTCTCTAATTCCAACTTTCAAAAATTGCCCTTTTTGCCTAGCTCCTATAATTGTTGCCTGTGTAGGGACTACATAAATGGGATGATCTGCAACTCAGAAAATGTGGATATTTTAGCCACAGACTCTATTAAAAAAACCCAAAAAACCCAGAAAAATATTGGGCAAATTCTAGCTGAATAATTTTGGCCCTCCAATATAAATTTGGCCCAGCAAAATGCTCTCTAGCAGCAATTTTGCACTAGGCAATGGATTTGCCAAAACACCTACATCCAATGCTCAGAAAATTTTCAAAAATTACTCGTGGAATCCTCAAGCTAATCCGACCAAAACCCAGAAATCGTTTGGCCAAATCACGATCCTCCAAAATTAACCCCAATAATCCCTACGCTCTCCCAATAGCTGTTGAATACGTTGTCTACAAAATGATCACAAAAATACTCAAAAACCATCCAAATGTGCAAAAAATAATCCCTCTTGCACTTTGTCTATATCCCTCAACAAAAAAGGCTCAAGTGGTTGAGACCTTCCTTCGCAACTAGGCTGAACTATCCTCTTCTGCGCTGGCCTAGAGGCTCTCACATTGCTCCAGAAATAGAATATCAATCTAAGCCCTTGGAGGTTTTCCTATAGATAAAAATATAATGAATCTTGCAACCAATAAAAAACAAAAGAACCCAACTGCATCCTCCAGAAATACGCACTCCAAACTGAGGCAACCAAATGCAGAAGTTGAAGATAAACAACTCAAGCAACTCAGATCAGAATCAATGGTGCAATAATGCATGCAAAAGTAATAAATCTTTGATCTTATTTTGAAGTTGATGTGCAGTAAAACCCTTGAACTTTGATTTTCCAGTAATTTGGAAAGTAAACCCTCAGGCTTATAATATCACCACTCTGATACCACTCTAATATCCCAAATGGGATATTTTAAGAATTTTGTCGAAAATTATTCAACCATAAAACCACCAGAAGATTGTGATGTAAAATAACTTCAGAAATTTAACCCGTTAGCCTTATAAACAAATGGCATAACATCAACCACAATATTTATGGCAAAAACAGAAATATAATTTGCAACTGAATAATGGACAATATAAGTATGAAGAATATCTCAACCTTATTTTATTAATATAAAACTGTCGGTACAAAAACTAACGGCTGAAATAATGGCCCAAATAGATCTACAATAATGCCGCAACTAGCCTCCAAAACAAACTAGAAATAAACTGCAACCTGTGAATCCTGAATGGATCCACCAGGGGATGAGATGGGTGCTCACCCACTCTCACTAAATCACCTGAGGGTTTCCGTTTTGGGGCTACTACTAAAGTAGAGAATCTAAGTTCTCATACTTCTCTCACAAACAATGATCCAATCCAAGATATCTCCAAATGACCTTCACTTCTCCTTTTATAGGTTTGATGGATAGATCTCCAATCCTCTAGAAGCATCTTATTTTATTATTTTATTATTATTCTAGAAGATTCACCATTGACTATATCAAAGTGACTTTAATTTAATTATATTTCACTTTAGTCACTTTTGGCCCCTTTTCCTCTAAATAATATTTTTCCTTTAATTAAATGACTAATTAAAGTCATTTTTAATTCAGGAAAATAGTATATCACCCATGGTACTGTCTCTGGCCACTATAAGTCACTTCTCAGCATCCCATCCTAAAGATCTCATCATCCTAGTTCCAACGAGCTACTAGACTAACTTATTCTATCATGTATTCCTCTCGGAATGCCACCTTAAGCGTAATTAATTGAGTTAATCCCAAAAATAACTCAGTTTTCTGAAAGTTGTCAAAATGTGCCAGAACGAAAGGAAAATTGTGTGGTTGATGGAATATATCAAGCGAATTCCATCAGTCCTCATAGAAACTCCTCAAAACTCCTCCAAAAAACCCCTGGCCCGTTGATGACACCAACTTGTATCTGTAACCTATTTTCTCCCAACTCTAGAAGTCCATCCTAACCCTATCATAGGTGGTACCAAAAAAAAAGGAATATTACAACAATTGTGGTTAATGATGAAACTCCAACTTCAGAGACAACTCCACAATATGTAGAAAATTATTTATTGCATGTAATTGGAGTGAGGCTTCTACTATTACCATATATTGATATGGTTAGATGGGTGGCTAAGGCTATGAATATTACTAAGTGGATGTTTCACACAAAAAAGGGGACAATTATTGGCTCATTTACACCTAAATACCTCTAGCCCATGTACCATATACCATACGCATATTGCATTTACAACAAGAAGTATGTGTAATAATTCATAAAGAAGCATGAGGAAAAATCTAAGTCTATTAAGGAATGGAGGAAAGATAGGAATAAACATAGGGTTGCGGAAGATGGTAAGTACTCAAGAGAATCATTGGTTTCTCCTTTCAATATGATTGCATATATGCTTTGTAGACTGCATGCCTACCCCAATGTGTTTGAATTCCCTGATAGCTGGGTTTACTTAATTGATGGTGCTTCTGAGGGTGAAAATTTTCACTGGGAAACTATATTATCGAAGCAACTAACCAAGCACATTTTGGATTTTCGTACCTCCCACGGTGTCTCTAAGAGTAAAATCCCTCCATTTAACATGTCAACCTACATCATGGGCTTTCTCTATTTTTATCTTGATTTCCCAACCATAGGATGGAAGTGGACCCTCTCTGACCCCTCACCAATCCATATTTTTCACTGTATACTCTAGGAATCCAATTATTTTGGATATTTTTATTAGATTTGTCACAAGGTCATTATCCCTATTTAGTAAATTATACTTGGAACCGAACCTCCTAGAATGTACCAAGAAGCTATGGAAAATCTCAAGAAAATTGGAAATTGTTTTGGTGAAGATTCATTTAAATATATTAGAGTGTTGGGTAGTTATGTAGAACCCCATATATTGCCCCTATATATTCTAGAAAAGTTGCTATTCAAATAAGTAGCTCATCATACACTTGATCATGGGATTTCCAAGGCCTTGAAATATTCCAACAAGAAGGTTTGGCCTATGTTCCCTCTACCTTTTGTAATTTTCTCTCTGGCCAATATTGACATGCTAAGAAAGAGTTGAAACCTATTGAGGTATTGAAGTTGGACACCATCTCGGCTAGTCCTTATGATCCCAATGGAGTAGCAAAACAAGTTATGGATTTTTGCATTAGAAAATATTTGCATGAGGAGCATAAATTTGATGATCGATTCATTGACCCCTCCACTAATAGTATAGTTTTGAGTCATGTAGATGAGATATTGTAAGTGAAGGAGCGAGATTTTTTTTTCTTTCATAAATGCAAGGTTAGCTCCTCTTGACGGTGATGGAAATATGTCAACAAAGGGGTCTCCCTGATGTGAATTCATAATTAGATCTAAGACCATTTGGATTAGGATCCCCATCTAGAATATCATCTCAATTTCCAGGTATTCTTATAGATATTCCTTGGTTCTAATTGTCAACAAGAGAGAGGAGTGCAAATGTGCCTTCAAAAAGAAAGGGGGTGTGCCTGGTGAGTGTTCAATCGCATGTTCATAAAATTTATTTCACTGTGGAGGGGAGGAAAACTGAGGTTGTAAGAGATAGGTAATAGTACCACCCTAGTAGAGACACACACAAGCAAGAAGGGTTTGTACAACATCAAGTAGAGTAGCCACAGAGATGCAACGGTCATTGTAACTAATATGATAGGGAATATTTGTTTAATGTTCAATGGAATAGTCCATGAGGATGTGACAACGATAATAGAAACTACAACACGTTCTCAATATGATAAGTACCAAAATAACCAAAATAGTTCAATTACTTTAGCACAGATGAAAGCAAACATGAATTACAAATGTCCACAGAATAGTCTTACAAATATCTGTAATACATGCATGAAGAATGTGTTGGCCCATAGGGATTCTTGTATTAAGTAAAATTTCCAAGACACGTGTATACAATGAATGCCACTAGCTCCAGTAGTCGAGTGTTGGAACCATTCCTTGCTCCTCAAAAGAACTAGCTTATCTCTCTAATGCCTTGTGCGAGGATCCAAGGTGAAAATTCATTTACTCATACAAAGAGGGTGTATATATAACCAAAGGGTGATACTTCAACCTCCTTGTGACTCTTTGCCTTCCCTCATGATTGGTTGGCTTATTATGACTTTTCAAATTTCATGACTCTTCATATTCCATGTATGTCCTTTGTACTTCCACTTTAAAATACATTGTGAATACAATTTACATGATCCACAATCATGATGTGCAATATGATGACTTCTAACAGTGCCAATTTGTCCTTATTTATTCTTCTTTATTTTTGTATTCTTGAAAATATGATAGATGTCCTCTTGTTCCTCCTCCTTATGACTTGAATATAAGGAGTCTTTCATGTGATCTTGATATTCTTAATTTTTTATTGTATGGTGTTCCTTCATCTTCTTGCCTGCTAATAATCTTATCTCTTTAGCTCCATGTGTGTCTTATAGCATGTCCTCATTCTCCATCTCCTTCTTCATCATCTTGTCATAGCATGATAAAGTTCTTGCATCTGAAATTCACTCATGACAAGACGACATCAGTCTGATAAACCCCTAGTCTAAGATGGTGCATGATGATCCACAGACTGAGTTGGAATTAGGTGGTAGGCCAAGGGAGAGGCTAAGTGACTGTGAAGTTGTGCATCTCAGGAAGTCAGGAGTGGAGCTTGGGCTTTGAGACTACGTAATGCACATTTTAGGATAGATTGAGGAAAAACACTGTGTAGTTTTAGAGCTCAAGGTGACGTACTGAGGGATTTTTCACAGTTTCAGCCAATTTCATAGTTTTGGAGGGAAGATGATCACAGGTGATTTCAAAATTGTGCAGTTCAAGAGCTTAGGGATGAGGCTTGAGACTTGAGGTTTCGTAGTTCGCACTTTAGACAGGACTAGGGAGACAAATTACACTTCAATGAGCTTAGTTGTGGCATTTTGCACTTCTTGGGAAACTGTGTAATTCTAGGAGGCAGACGAGGCTGGACCATTGCGCAGTTGAGACTAGGCTATCAAGATGAATTGCATAAATATGGGAGGTAAGTTTGGGCTTGAGAATTAAAATTGCAAAGTGCACAATACTGGAAAGAAGGAACTGCACATTGCACAATGTCAATGGAAAAAGATGCAGTTTTAGGGTTGGAACTATGTAGTGTGCAGTTGAGGAAGGTTGGATGAGGTTAGGTTTCTGGGTAACTTCTGAGAATTGGGTAAGTGTGGGACCGAAGAGATTGATGTGAACAGTGATATGACTTGATTGTGATCACACACTTGAAACACTTTAACGACACAACAACATAGATCATCCAGACACGTTGATGACATATATCCCTCAATATGACAACCTTGTGATGACTTCATGATAAGTGTGACACTAAATATATACTTTGCGATGACTGTGACGACACTTGTGCGGCAGTGCTTAAATTTTTTGGAATGAGTGTCATTGATGTTTACATGTTTATAGCAACTCATTCACACAAAGATATTGTAATATCCAAAAATGGGAACTGCTAGCTAGGCATGTCTGAAAAACACATTTTTTAGAAATGGATGCTACAGAACATGAAATTAGCCCTTTGATTCCTTATATCTGATAATCTAAGACCCAAATCCAAGAGGATATCAGAAACAAATATTTCTAGGTGGGTTAAACAGATCTCCCACACCTAATACAGCTGGAAAATACCCAAGAAAAGGACTCCAGCAATGTATGAACAATACAACAATGAAATAACACAGTTCACTTATAGCAGGGGCAGGAGGCCAATAAAATGTTCTTCAATAGTATTTACAGCAGCAAGATATTTGTATAATAAGGCTCATGAGATACATAGCTGGAAATACAAGACATAAACAGAAGAAATTCCCTCAAAAGAGGTGTTGCAACCACATGAATGGACTAAAACTGCCTTGACAATGTTATTTTATTAGACTACAAACTATTGTGGATTACATGTCAGGTCTAGAGTAGATCTGTGCATAAAAATTCAGATCCAAATCAGATCCATGCACTAGAAAGGATCCTCTTTCAGATCCCCTTGGGGTTTTGAGCATTACACCAAGGATAAGCAGTATATCTGAGATCTAAGAAAGAAGATCTACAAAAATATTCAGAAATTCTGAAGTATTCAGAATATGTAGATCAGATCTGAAATATACAATATGTATATCTCCTCCAATGGACCTCAAAGTGTAGGGCAGATCCCCAACACTCAGAAACCAACTCTCCAAATAGTGCACCCAGGTCCCAAACTCCCTGCAACAACTCCTACAAAAATAATGCAGATCTAGGATAGAAACTGCACTGTAGGGTATATATAATAGTTGGCCGCATGCCAAGATCAAGAAATGAAGCTCAAGCACTTCAATACACTTCCTCCAATAGAGAAGAGGATTCCTCCACTGAAAAAGGGCACTGAAATGTCTTAGATCTGAATAGATCTAATCTCCACTTGTTGCAGCTTGCAAGGACAACCAAACCCTCAAGATCTGAGTTGTAATTGAAAGGAGAAGCTTGGCCTTCAAGCCAGATAGTGGACTATGCAGTACAAACTCTCCCAAGAGCTACTCAATGGGAAGAGGAGGAACTCCTAAACAATAAATTCCAATGCTAAACAACATTTGCAATCTAGGCTAAACAACCAAAGAAAGCTATATGGTCTAAACATACAATATATCAAAAGATCATATCCTCAACAACCTCCTCATGCTACTTTCCCCTTCCTTTTATAAGATGAGAGTGTGCAAAACCCTAAACCACCTTCAATGGACTCTCCCTTTCACACAAGAGATCTTCAACTAGAATTACGTTGTGCCTTATTGATGAGCACTCCTCCAATACAACGCTGTAGATTTGGTCAAGGTTGACCCATTCAAAATGATTAGCCCCTTTCACACCTAAGGGTGCTTATTTACATAGCAAATATTTATCCTTTTTCATATTTGGCATTGGTTTATTCTTCATTAGGAGTTTGATTAACCTCCTTTGCACATTTATTCATCTAACTAGATTTTTAAAGAAAAAATAATATCCCTATTAGCTTCATGCTAATTTAGGGATATTACAGTCTTCCCCTCCTAAATGTTGCTTGTCCTTAAGAAACTGCAAGGGTGTTGCAAAATCTCCCCTTCTCCTCTTGTGGCCTCCTCATTCAATATTCTGCACCATTGCCTCAGATTTTCTGCAATAATTATGTCTCCCAATGGTTCCTCCTAAGTGTGCAAGTTGGCCTTTGGTGGATAAACCAAATGGATCTCATTAGGAAAGAAAGGAAGGTATATATGGAAACCTGCTTACTGATCAATGGCCTCCTCAAGATAGAAGTGATGATAATCATAGGGAGTTTCATCCTCAATGAAGGACTCCCACCTCCATGCTATCATCCAAATGAAATGAATCACCTCCCAGCTTGGTAATTTATAGTAAAGCTCCTCCCAATTTCTCATGAGAGGCATGCCCCAAGTGCTCCAACCAATCATATGGTCCACCTCATAAAGAAACAAGTGATCCACTATAGTGGCCATATACTTCCCCATGCTCCCCTTAGAACATGTAGTGCAAAAAATTTAGGGAATTTCTTTCCCCAAGGACACATCCAACAAATGTGTCTCTCCTCCAACCATGTTCCCACAAAGATAAGAACATCTTCAGCATATGGGATCATAATTAAGGTCATGCTAGCTGCCATATGCAATAAAGGAGAAGGACAATGGTCCCTCATGTGCAACCAGTGCAGTTTTACTCGTAATTGCCATAGAATATGATATGAAAAGTGTTTTCCCCAACACTTGTTTGCTTCCCCATCCTTCTTGCATGCTTGGAGAAAGTGTATGATGGTTGGTGTTAATGAATCACACCATGAAGAGTACATCATCTCTCCAAGATCTCCCAAGGAGTGACCATCATCATTGTTCATGACCCAAGGTGGCTCATGAAGCCCATAAGAACAAGTGCCCCCTCTTGGAGAAAAGCCCTGCATATGAGTGTTAAGAAAATGCAAGTGCATAATAAATATATCAGCTATACAATGTTTATCATACACCTAGTTTAAATCAGCAAGGTAGCTCATGGATGAGCTCCCTCTCACACCCAATGAAATACGATGTGGTAATGATAACTCTTTCCAAGAGCTATGTTCCTCCTCAACCAACAAATGATCCATGCACTTCTTCATATGAGAGTGCACCTCCTCTTTGAATTTTTCCCACATGAATCCATCTAAGATAGTATGATATGCTCTAATGAAAACACTGGGTTTTGAAAGCAAGATATCATAGGCTGCATTAAGTAGTTTCTCCTTGAGCTTGGAGTCTCTAGCCAAATATATCTGATCTTGGGAATAAATGACTCCCTCAACTACTTTATACCTCCCATCCAATGCGTGCCCATCAAGAACATTACATGTGAAAAGGCCCTTGGAGTATTCCATCAAAAGTTGGAAATCCCAATAAGGATCAAGGCTCCCCAACAATGACAGTGTTGTAGAAATTTGAAATGTAGCCCTTGTCATAGCATGGCTCTCCTCTTTGACATGCTTGATGTCAAAGTCACATGTTGGAGTACTACCAACTTCATTTTGTTTCCTCCTTTGCAGCTGATCTTGCTCAAGACAAGATTGAAGTAGATGGAAGTCAACCTCCCCTTGGAAAGTCCTTGACCACCAAAACTTTCTCAATGTGGCCCATGCATGCAAGAGTGTTGATATCCTCTTGTCATGTTCAAAAATCTCTTTTGTGAATGAAAATATCATTGGCTGCCCCAAATATATGGAGTTTCCATCTGAAATCATGTCCATGCCATCATAGAATTTTGAATTCTCCTTTTCCAGCACAAATAACTGAGTGGGAGATAGCAATGTCCAATTTAGAAAATTGCTTATCTCTCTTTTGAATCCATGAAAGATTCTCTGCGCTGTGATAGTTTCTCCCAAAGCTCCTTCCTTAGCCAAGTATGTATATGTTGCCCATAGTTGAGAGAAAACTTTATTTTTCCTCCCATCAGGAGGTCTCCCCGGTGGAATTCCTCCATGTAAAGAGACATCAAGGCATAAAGCAGGATGTGGAGGTGTGTGGACTGATTTGTCCTTGCCTTTCTTGCATAGATCCTCTTGCCTTCTTTGTGCATCAACCTTCTGAAATAAAGAGGGGTGTATTCTCCTCATCATGTGGTGCTTGCCCTCTTCTTTTCCTTCTTCTATCTTCAAGATCTCCCCATTTGATGAAGATGGAACATGCTTCACATGGATTGTGCCACAATCTCCATATCTGAGTTTCTTTGGAATCCCTTGCAAGAGTGCAAGAGTTTCTCTCCTTGGAGCAAGTGCTCCTTCTTCCTCTTCATGAGGTCTGAGATGTGCTCTTGTTATGACTGTGTTATCATCTCCAGCCTTCTCTTCCATAGTTGAAAACACCTCATTCATCAATAAGAGACCTTAGATCTTGGTCTTCTTTTGAAGGAGGAATCTCCATGTCTTCTTCTTGAGAAGAAAGATCTTCATGCAATGGGGACTTTGCCCTTGGAAAAACATCATACAAGTTTATGTCCCCTTGAATTGGAGCTGAATTTAAGAACCCTTCCAATCCATGCAAATTTTTTGTTTGATTTGGTTTGATAGACTCCATAGAAGGTGTTTCATAAGATCCTTCATCAAACCTTTCCACTACTCTTTTAATGAACCTTGCATAGGTAGATGTATTTTCATTCTTTAAGGAAAAATACTCAAACAACCACCAAGCATATGCCTTACCCTCAAGATGCAGCGCTGCTATTTTGATGGCTTCCTTTTCTGAAACTTGATGTTGTTGCACATAGGTGTCTAGCTCCTTCACCCAAGCCCTAGCTGGAAATTTAGGAGATCCTTCAAAAGTAGATAAGAAGAATCTACTCACACCATGTTGCTTGCTCCTTTTTTCCTCCTTGATCTTGCAAAACCCTTGGAAGTTCAAGTGATATTTGAACTCCTTAGATTGAGCCTCATACACCTACAAATAATCACCAAGAGTCTCGCTCTTTGGCACATCTCCTTTCTTCTTCCTCTTCTTTATGAAAAAGTGGCTAATAGAGCATTGTAAATCTGATGATGTGGTTGAATGCTCAGACCATAAGATGAGGAATTAGAGCTTTCCTCATATATAGGTCTTACATATATTTTTGAGGGACTTCTATGTCTATCCATCTTCATTCCCCAGATTTCTTCCTTCAGCTCATTCATAACTTGAGAAAGAGTCTTAGAGAACTCTTTCCTTTGCAAACTTCCACTTAAAGGGACCTTACCCTTTTCTTTTGTGTCTTCAATGTAACCACTCTTCTTCATCGGTCTTGTCTTTTCATGAAAAGACATTTCGGCTCCTCAATAAGAAAATCACACGTTGTGCCAAGATAGTTGCTTCGATACCACTGTAATATCCCAAAATGGGAACTGCTAGCTAGGCATGTCTGAAAAACGCATTTTTCAGAATGGCTACTATAGAATATGAAATCAGCCCTTGGATTCCTTAGATCGGATAATATAATACCCAAATCCAAGAGTAGATCAGAAACAAATATTTATAGGTGGGTTAAATAGATCTCCCACACCTAATACAGCTGGAAAATACCCAAGAAAAGGACTGCAGCAATGTATGAACAATACAACAATGAAATAACGCAGTTCACTTATAGCAGGGGTAGGAGGCCAATAAAATATTCTTCAATAGTATTTACAACAGCAATATAATTGTATAATGAGGCTCATGAGATACATAGCTGGAAATACAAGAAATAAACAGAAGAACGAGGTGTTGCAACCACATGAATGGACTGAAACTTCTTTGACAACGTTATTTTATTAGGCTGCAAAATGTTGTGGATTACATGTCAGATCTAGAGCAGATATATGCATAAAAATTCAGATCTAAATCAGATTCATGCACTAGAAGGGCTCCTCTTTCCGATCCCCTTGGGGTTTTGAGTATTACACCAAGGATAAGTAGTAGTCTGAGATCTAAGAAAGCGAATCTACAGAAATATTTAGAAATTCTGAAGTATTCAGAATATGCAGATCAGATCTGAAATATACAATGTGTAGATCTCCTCCAATGGACCTCAAAGTGTAGGGCAGATCCCCAACACTCAGAAACCAGCTCTCCAAATAGTGCACCTAAACTCCCTGCAACAACTCCTACAAAAATAACACAGATATAGGATAGAAACTGCATTGTAGGGTATAGATAACAATTTTCCACATGCCAAGATCAAGAAATGAAGCTCAAGCACTTCAATACACTTCTTCCAATAGAGAAGAGGACTCCTCCACTGAAAAAGGGCACTGAAATTTCTTAGATCTGAATAGATATAATCTCCACTTGCTGCAGCTTGCAAGGACAACCAAACCCTCAACATGATTTGAGTTGTAATTGAAAGGAGAAGCTTGGCCTTCAAGCCAGATAGTGGACTATGCAACACAAACTCTCCCAAGAGCTACTCAATGGGAAGAGGAGGAACTCCTAAACAGGAAATTCCAATGCTAAAAAACATTTTCAATCTAGGCTAAACAGCCAAAGAAAGCTATATAGTCTAAACATAAAATATATCCTCAACAACCTCCTCATGTTGCCTTCCCCTTACTTTTATAAGATGAGAGTGTGAAAAAACCTAAACCACCTTAAATGGACTCATCCCTTTCACACGAGAGATCTTCAACTAGAATTACGTTGTGCCTTATTGATGAGCACTCCTCCAATACAATGCTGTAGATTTGGTCAAGGTTGACCCAGTCAAAATGATTAGCCCCTTTCACACCTAAGGTTGCTTATTTACATAGCCAAGATTTATCCTTTTTCATATTTGGCATTGATTTATTCTTCATTAGGAGTTTGATTAACCTCCTTTGCACATTTATTCATCTAACTAGATTTTAAAAGAAGAAATAATATCCCTATTAGCTGCATGCTAATTTAGGGATATTACAAATATCCCCTTGAAACCAATAGAACAAGCATGCATACATTGTGTGATAGCTAACATTAAAAAATATGCCAATTGCTAGATTGTGAATGACTCTTGCGATATGTGGACAAAAATGAAAGTAACAGATTCTAGAGCAAAGGTAACATGAAAAATACACTAATTTGACTTGAGAAAAAAAGGTATGTGAAAGCAACAGTTTGAAAAAATCACCGAAATGGAAGTATGAACACAACTAGAATGTGAGAAACTCTTGTTGTCGGCGTCCACTGATTGTCAAAATGGATTGGACATCACACATACACAATCATGATGGAACGTGTTATGCTTTTCCAACATTTCATAGAAGAATGTGCTCATGAACTTATTGCAGACTAAGCATGTGTGTGTAAGTGACATCAACATTTCCAATCCAAGAGGGAGCTCAAAAAGCATCAGCTTACCAACAGGTGACTATGGAATGATCGATCTTAAGATCCACAATAGGCTCCAAAATTTGAGTATGAGAAACAATTTGGAGGGTGTTTGTCGCAGCGACAACATTGGTGACACACTGGTGGAACTGAAACTTCTCTGCCTTGGTCAATTATTTCGTGCAGGGTCTAGTTCTCTAGGAAGTATTGATTCATTTTTCATATTACCACAACTTCCCTACTTGCCCCATGCATAAACACAGTCCCCTTCATTCCTCTAATTGATTCAACACAAACATAAGATCAATGATCACAAAATGTTTTGAATCAAGATAGGAAATGAATTTCACAAGCTTTATAATTTCAGAGTATATTTTTTCATCTATGGTGTTTCTTCACTACCAGTAGGCTTGGACAGTACCCCAACGGAGTCACTTCAAGGACACAAATATTTCTCTGCTGCTAGCGACCCTGGATAGTACCTTGGTGGATATTATTACCTCTGCATAGAAATCATTTCTCTTCTTTTGGATTATTTATTTATTTAAAGAGGACTTTGAATCAAAACTTATTTATTTATGGACAGAATAGGGATCCCAAATTATTGAGAGAAAGATAGGTTGTCCCTTAAGAGAAGCATATATAAGACCTCTGATATTGGTTTTTTCATTTATATTTTCCCCTTGTCCTTCTCTACTTGATTGGACAATCTTAAAAACACTGAAGCGTAAAACCAAGTGCATGCATGATTTTTCCAGCATAGACAAGGAGGTTATGGTTTGACACAAGGATTTCTTAACGCTGTAATATTCGTTTTTCATGAATATCAACAATGTGGCCCAGAGGGATGTTGTATAAGGAAGGCAATGTAAAAATAAGCTGAAAGGGGGCTTGGATCCCTTAGTTAACACACCATACATTAAATTCCCAGCATTTGAGCCCAATGAGATAACTCTATGTGGGTTATTCAGATCTCCCACACCTAGATCACTTAGAAAATGCTCAAAGAGAGAGACTACAACAGTACATGAACACAACCATAAAAATCTGCAATTCTGAATACATCATAAGAGGGAAATGTTATGCAACCAACATTATATCATTATATCAACAATAATACACCATAAATTCATGAGGGACAAGCCACTCAAGCTATTGGAATCAATCTCCAATGATCAAACTATGAAATACATGAGATACTGCAACTGCACAAAATTCCAGAGAGAAGTGACTGCACAGTATCTATGAGAAAATCAGCTACTGAATACATGCAAAATGGTAATGTGGCTAAAGGATACAAATAAATGCCCAAAAATGGAAATATGGGCTCCAATACAAAATCTCTAGCCAATCCAAGAGGGATTGCTAGGGATGCCAGATAAAAATACAATGTGATAATTAACTGCTAGGGTTAATATGTCACTGCAACACTGAATAGATATGATGAGGCTATGGCAGATCTGAAATATGGATTTCCCTCCTCCAATTTTTCTCTTTAGTAGAAGGTTGATCCCTCAACTCAAGAACAATCCTCCCGATGAGCTCCATGAACTCTCCCAACACTGCTGCATGAAAATAATGTAATTCCAGCCCTAGACTGCGCTATGAGAGATGGTGAATGGTTGGCCTGGAGCCAAATATCTAAAAATAAGCCCGAGAGTCTCCCCTGTTTCTCCTCAAATGAATAGACAAGATCTCCATTGAAGAACAAGCCAAAGAATGACTCTATGAGTTTCTCTGTTGCTGCACCCAGCAACACAACATTTTCTGCCCAATAGGAAAATGTTGCAGCTGCAGGAGGAAGCTTGGCCAAATGCCAGAATGAGGAAATGGAGCTCAAAACTCTCTCCTTCCTTCAAGATGAGGTAGGGATTCCTGACCAAGAACACCCTTGTGCTCAAGAACACTACAACCCTGCTAAACAGCCCAGGTATGCAAGTCTAAGCATACCATATGAAAATGATAAACCAATAACATAAAGAAAATGGGCTGCCATCTCCTCCTTATAAAGCAAATGAACTCCTCCCACCATGGGTCCCATCCACACTTGCCATCTAGCTCATGCAAGTGGAGCCTCCTCTAAAATTTTGTTGCCTTGTCATGGAGATTCCTCCTCTTGGATAGCGTTGTTGACTTAGTCAAAGATGACTAAATCAAAGTGATCCCGATCATATACACATCCTTAGGTGCTTAATCCAGCTGCTTATTCACCCTCCTTTCACACAAGGAGTGTTATTTCTCCATCTAAGGGGGTTAAGGAGTCTCCTTACCCATTTTATTTAACAAAATTAAAATATGCAAACTATAATGTTCCTTTTTGCTTGAGGCTAAAATTTGGGAACATTACAATCCTCCCCTCCCACATGTTGCCTATCCTCAAGAAACTGCATAGAGAGAACAAAATTTCTCCCCCTTTTCTTTTTTTGCCTCCTCATCAACAATCTCCACCACTGCTCAAGATATCCTGCAACAAATCTGTCCTCCAATGCTTCCTCCCAAGTATGCAAACCGGAATGGTGCACATCATGGAAAGATATAAGGTGTAGGTGGAAACCTTCTTGCTATGCTATGGCCTCCTCAAGGTTAGAGTGATTACATGCATGGGAAAAAAAATTCCCCAGTGATGATCCTCTCATCCATGCTATCATCCAAATAGAAATCTCAACCCCTGGTTTATGCAATGTGTTGGGGTTGAATGGAGAGTTGGGCTTTTGATTCCCAAGATGTTTCTCCCTCCATTTTTGGTACATAGGGGGCTGCCTCCGTCCTTGGGCTGAAATGGTATGGCCTCCAAGAATGGCCCAAGCTTCCCCATCAAGAAAATCAGCCATGAGATGCCCCCTCAAATTCTCCAAGTGGTTTTTCCCACAAGAAGAGAAAAGTAGCAATGTGGCAATCATGGTTTGCCCCTGGTGTCTCCTGCAATTTAAAAAATGTACAATGGGGATAATCATGCTCCAAATGGGCTATCAAAATACCTCCAACACTCTCCAAGTAGTGCTCCCTATAAATGTATAACCATTAGCAATACAAGGAAGTGACATGCGATGAGAACAAGCTGTCATAAGACAACTAGAGAGTGGGTCACTGCTCCACTCATGGGACCAACGCAGTGAGGCTCCTGCCTGCATCAGAACTAAAAAAAACAAGTGCTTTCCCAACCACTTGTTTGCTACCACAAACATCTCATAAGGTGAAAACATGAAAGTACAAATTGGTGCCAATGGTGCACACCAAGAAGTATGTGGCTTCCCCCACAAACCAACATGAAAATAGCCACTCCCATTGCTGCAATGGGCCACAAGTACATCATAATAAGGATCATAAGGAGATGTGATCATGTTACACTGAAATTTGTCACCATGAAATTTTAGTACTCCCTTGGAAGTCTACAATATCAAAGTTCCTAAAGTCAAGCCTTGAAATTGAGAGAAAAGCTCATAAAAGTCTTAAAAACACTTGTACCGCACTTTCTCTTAAATTTTCTTGCGGTGCTGCACTTTTTTTCTCTAAATCATGCGGAGCTAAATGCAATTTTTATTCATTAAAGGTGCAGACCCCTGTAAAAGGTAAAATGAGGGTGGAAATTAATGTTTAGAAGCCTAGCAGTCAAATCTGGAAGCTTCTAGAAGCAGTTATCCAGTCGAAGGTTCGCTCCTATCATGTATGTTCATTCCTCCATTATGGGAGCCTACCCCTTGATTTATGGAGCCCAATCCCTTCAAAAGAGAATTCTATCCCTTCTTATGTGGAACCATAACCCCATCTCTTTTCCTATAAATTGAAGCCATAGTGCAACTTCAAAAGTTAGATAGAGAGTTAGAGAATTAGACTTAGAGAATTTTTTAGGAGAAATGTTGTGAAAACTCAAACTCTCATAGCTGATCATTATATGGGAATGATTACACACCCATGTGCTTTTAGCTGAGAGAGTGCAAGGCTTGTCAGAGTAAAGGAAACGCCTGTTTCGGACCCCAGGAAGGCCTGTATGACATCAAGGTGGACACAGTTGTAAGGAACTTCTTTATTTAAGTTAATACAAATGAATATTATTTTCTCAATGAGTTTTTTTAGTTAAATAGCTTTTATCATGTTTTATCAACAAGTTATTTAATTAATTATCTCATTTCTTAAATTCCTTGATCATTAATATGGATTTGTGATTTGTGAATTAGTATATGTTGCAGGTGCTTTTGATTCTTTTCCATGTCTTTGCTTGCAAGTTCGAGGTGACTTCTTAGAGCGACAGGGAAGAAGAATTCAACTAGCATTGGATCATAGGTAGGTCCTTTCTTCATCATAACAAATTCCAAATTGCATATAATCTAGAGAAAGCAGTTTGCATCTGTCTTGTTTGTTGCTAGCTGTCCGTAGGACACTTGGGAGGTCAGTCTTGTCCGCAAGAATGACTTATCCGTCCAACAAAATGGCGAATCCACTGGGGAATGGATTTTGAAATTTGATTTCTTTTATTTTTGACTTATGGATTCATTTTTCCTGATTTTTATTGATTTATGCTGGCTTGGGTAGTTTATCGCTATAGAATCCCTGAGAAATGATTTAGAGTTTTTTATTTTTTCTTTTAGTTTTCAGGTGTCTTCTCTTTTCTTTTGGAGACAATGCGGGCAGCTCCACACTTTTCTTGTATAAACAGTGTGGGACCGCACTAGTTTGCACTGAATCCTGCAAACCTTGTGAAATTTTTTGGAAAATCTTAAAATCCTCTTTTCTGGATTAGTTTGTTAGATTCTCAGTGAATACCCAAACTTGTATCTTTTGTTAGAAAGCTTTGATTAAGAGTTTATTTCAGCGTTTTTAGTTTTGAATGATTTTCTCAAAGATCTACATGTTATAGTGATTTTTGCTTTGTCTTTATCCTGATCAAAGATTAGAAACGTTGGTATGCCTTTAGATCACTGGTATTTCTTTTCTTTCTTGTTGAGTCTGACATCATAGCAGAAATTGTTTTATGAGATTTATATCCCATTTTTCTCATTTTCAAATCTTTAAAAAACTTTTGTTATAAGTTTGGAATTTCACTTAAAAACCAAAATTGGGTGTTTTTGAGTTCTTGTTGATCCAGACAAAGAATTTCTTAGTTAGATAACAAGCTAAGCAAGACATCCTCAAAAAAATTAAATTTTAATTCACATTTAGTCTTTAGAATTTTTAGATTTCAAAATTAGTGTTTTTAGTTTTAAAATTATAATGTTCTTTTGAAGAAAAACTTTTCTTGTAGTTTCAATCTTGAATGACAAAGGGATTTCTTATTGAGCAATAGATCATTTTGAGTTCTCATGAAATTAGATTTCTTTTCATTTATTCCTGTTTGAAGGAAAGGATTGTTTTAAAAGATTTCATTTCTCAACTCTTCCTTTAGATAGAATTCATTGAAAGAAAAAGAATTGTTTCTCATAATAGATGCATTTTTAGTGTGTTTTGAGTCAGGTCACTACATATCATCAATTTAACTTTCGCACCTATTTTCCTAAGCAACAGCCTATTAAAATCAACGCTTAATCTAAAATCAATCTAGTAATTTTTATATTTCTAGGGCTCTTTTCACCAATATAGCTTAGGCTAGTGTCTTAGAGTAGGGAGTAATTTACTCTCCAAGACAATTAAAACAAACAAGTAGTTGATCTTGCGTTAGGAAAAATCCAGTAGTTGCTTGTATGCTCTGGGAAGCTCCTCTTAAAGGAGTCAAGCACGAGGTCATATCTGAACCAGTGGGATAATCAATTCTATCTCATTGGGAATGATAGTAGATGTGCACGTATTTTAACGGTAAACCTCGAATAAACCATTGTCGAGGAGCCTAGGATCACTTGTCGGTATACCTTGGATTATATCAAGGAGCCTTCAAGGGGATTGAGCTTTGTTACTCTGCCCTTGCGCATATGTCGGATCGTAGACTATTCCCCCAGGTATATTAGTTCCTGTTGGTAACCATAGTGGCCATAATATTTACGATTTTTTCCTAAGGTGACGGTGGAGGAAAGATCCCACTGTACCTGGAGCAGACGTCAAGTAGACTCATTTGGACTCTCTAGAGGGCTATCTTCACTCGAGATGGTTTAAGTGGAGAAACTTGCACCGGTCTATTTCATTAAGCAGGTTGTCGGGGTAACTGTTCCAACCACCCTTTCTACATTAAAAAACTACGATGTTGGATTTCATCACCAATTAGTGTTTTTAGTGTGGGAAGTTATTGTTTGTGTGTGGTTTGATCTCCTAGATTTTTAGGCGTGTGATTCATTTTTTTTTCCTTAGAGACTCTAGGAGTTTTTATTGAAATTTTATTTGATTGCGTGTGATTAATAATTTTAAATTGTGGCTGAATTACCAAGACAATTGCGTATACTCCAGGGAAAGCCCCCTGAGTATACACGAAGCCAATTTGAAGGGCTGCAAGCTCTAGTATCGCCTAGTGTCAGTAGAATTAGATCAAAAGAAACAGGAGAATCATCTATAGTTATTCATCCTGATTATCAATCACAAACAGCATAACATATTCAAGAGCCAATTTCAATTTCCAAAGTTACTGGTAGTATTTCTCCTTCCAATGAATTAGCTGAAGAACCTGAAATTTCTGAGCCTGAAACTGAACTTGTTATATTGGAACCATCTTCAGGATTTGTTACTTTGACTTCTAGTGACCCTGGTTCACCTAGGGTAAGACATTGCATTACTAAAAATCTTCCTTCTGACCTCATATCTATTGAAGAACTTGTTAGTCCAGACAAAGACGTAACTCTTCCCGAAAACTAAGAAACTTTGAATCTTAGGGAGCGTGAATCAATATTCTACAGTCCTTTTAGAACTAATGCTTGGTATTTATCATTGACATATTTTTTAGAAAACTCGGGTCTTAGTTATTCACCACCTCGAATTCCTTTTCATCCTATACCAAGAGGTTATTATCCTTCATCAACTATTTCAGGTGAGTCATCTATGTTTTCCCAATCTCTGGAAACATTTTTATACGGTGGTCCTTCTGTTCCTTCAGGGTACCAGTCACTCTCTGGTACTTTCTCAGGAGAAACTCCTCAACCAACTGAACAAATATTATCATCTGGTACAACTAGAAATAAAACTGAAACGTTGAATGCAAAGAAAATTTTTATGATGTCTGGTAATATTTCAAATCCTCAACCTCAAGGTAGTCAGTTACTGCCTGGGGGGAAACCTCGAGGTAGTCAATTACCTCCTGGGGGGAAACCTCAAGGTAGTTAGTTACCACTTGGGGGAAAACCTCAAGGAATTTAGTTACCGCCCGAGGGGCAACCTCAAGGTAATTTTTTACCAGGACAAACTGTTGGACAATATTACTTACCTGGAGAACAACCTCAATGACAGCACATACCTCAAGGTTATCAATCTCAAGGACAGTACATACCCCAAGGTCAACCCCAGACTCAGTATATTCCTCAGGGTCAATATCAACCTCAGATTCAGTACATGCCTCAAGGTTATCAACCTCAAGGTCAGTACCCCACTCAAGGTTTCCAACCTCCTTCCGGTCAACCATTATTACAAGGAGCTAGAAATTTGCTAGTTAATTATCAATCCTACGTTCAACCAGGTTATGGTCCTTCATATACACAACCTTCTATGGGTCAATACCCCGAAATGAATATGGTGTGGGATCCATCTCAAGTTCAGCAGACTATGCAACCCAATGTGAAAATACCTAATCAACCTGGACAGTCCATAGGTTCTGGTCTAACCCAGCAACCTGTCCAGCCTATCGTTCAAATCCCTGCACCTGGTTCTGTTCAGTAGCCTGGGCCTAGTACACATCAGACTCTGCCTCAAACTTATGTTGTTGCTGCAACTTCTGTTCAACCTACCACACCTATTTCTAGAGTATCTGTAGCTCCAGTTTCTTCTATCCCTACATCAATGCAAATTCCTCAAGTATCTGTACCACAGTCAGGACCTACAATTCAGACTACGGTCCAGATGCCTACAGGACAACCTGGTACTAGTATAGTTGTTGTTAGTCAACCACAATTTACTTATCAACCGTACCAGGGACAGTATCAATTTGGATAGGCTACACAAAATCCAGTATATCAGTATCAGTCATACCCTGGCTATACTTATCAAGTACCTCAACAACCCCAGTGTGGTCCGGTTAATCCTGGTTATCCAGGAGGTTTTAAGATCCCAAATGTGCATCCAATTCCAGGGTATCCTGGATATCCTCCTCCTGGAACTGGTTTGATCACACAAGGTTATCAAGACCCTAGCCATCGGTTACCATTTACATCAACTTTAGATTTACTGGATCTATCGTGCCTTACAAACGATCCTATCTTTTATCTTCCATATTTGCCGCTGATGCCTAACAAGTTGCCTAGTGATATTCCTGCATCCTCCCAACTACAACCAGGATTACTTTTTGTACCTCACTGCTTCCGATTCCACAATAGGGATGGTTCTAGTTTAGCAAGATGAATTCCATGGTGAACATGTGATTTACTATCTTAGTCACAACTTACATCCAACTAAAATCAAGTATTCACATGTGCAGAAATTGGCCTTGGCAGTCGTTCAAGTTGTCCAACGTTTTTGTCATTACATAATTTTACGCAAAACAACGGTGATTTCTTATTATAACCCTATGATGTATATTTTGACCAAACAATTTCTAGGGGGGGAATACTCCAAATGGGTTGTTATCCTCCAGGAGTTTGATTTGGAAATTGAAAAGTCCAAATCAAAGAAATCATTGATCTTTACTGAAATTATGTGTGATTTCCCACGTACTGATACAGAAATTGTGGCGTACAACCAATCACAGACGAATCCTTGTTTCATATTAGTACCATTGATCCTTGGTATGGAGATATCATTGTCTATATTTAGACCCAATCTTTTCGGCCTGAACTTTCACGGTCACAACGACGTAAAATCCATTTCCAGTCTCAACAATATCATATTGTTGGCGACACACTATACTGTTGCAGTGCAGACTCTGTTTTTCGACGTTGTCTCACCCATGAAGAAGCCGAAAAGGTTTCAAATGACTGTCATTCTGGAGCATGTGGTGGTCATATGTCTGGGTACGCCATAGCCCAAAATATTTTGTCCGCAGGTTATTTCTGGTTGTCCTTATTTAAAGATTGTATTTATGCGGTCCGAAAATGTCATAATTGTCAAATCTTCAATCGAAAAATGTGTGCACCACCTGCTCCTCTTCACCCTATAATTGTTGTCGGTCCTTTTGCAAAATGGGGCATTGACTTCATTACATGTAACCCTCACTTGACCGGGGGGCATGGGTATATTATTTTAGTAGTAGATTATTTTACCAAATGGGTCAAGGCAATGCCTACATTTGCGGAAGATGGAAAAACTGCAGCTACTTTCATGTTCAATCATGTAATTGCTCGTTTTGGTGTTCCCCAAGCGATAATTACTGATCATGGGAGCAATTTTCGAAACATCATGATGACTGAACTGACTGATCAACTTGGCTTGCGCCATGACAGTTCTACACCATATTACCCGCAAGCCAATGGTTTGGTGGAAGCCATCAATAAATTTTTAGTCACCATGATCAAACGAATCATTGGAATTCATAAGTCGAATTGGCATACCATGCTCTTTTCAGCAATTTGGGCATATCGAACCTCGACAAAAACATCGACAGGCTTTACCCCTTTTCAACTAGTTTACGGTTTAGAAGTGGTATTACCCATTGAATGTGAGATACCGTCACTCCAACTAGCCATAGAGTTACTACCAGCCACTTCTGAAGAAGAGAAACATTTTTTATACTTAGCTCAATTAGATGAGAATCGGCGCACCACTGCATTAGCTATTGAGACTCATGCGAAAAGAATGAAAGCTCAGTATGATAGAAGTGTTACGCCTCGTAATTTTTCAGAAGGAGACCTAGTTTTGATTTATGATCAAGCCAACGATAAACTAGGGGCTGGGAAATTCGAACCCATGTGGCATGGTCCTTATATCGTCAAGCGACAACTTGCAAAAGGGGCCTATGAATTGATTGATTTTGACGGGGTCTCTTTAGGTAAACCCAGAAATGGACTTTATCTGAAGAGATATTATGCTTGATTCTTGTGTGGAGAACTTTCCTGTATATTAGTTATTCTTAGCTGGTGTGTTGTAGATTAGAAACGTGTGCCTAGTTTAAGTGTGTTTTACTACTATTCCTGCTTATCTGGATTACTCTTGACATTGCAGATTTCGACGTCTTTTCAAACATACATTGGTTTTGCTGATGATGCTTTTTGTAGTACATGGAATATCTCTTCCGCGGCTTGGGTTATTTATTCACCCACTGACGAGTTAATATCTATGCATGGAGTAAGCCTCAGTTAAACGATGAACAATATTGCAGAATATAGTGCAGTTATTGAATTATTATCTAAATCCATTTCATTTGTAATTTGGAGTTTGATCGTTAGGTTAGGTTCTAAACTCATTGTATTACAATTAAATCAAGTATATGCAATTAGAAACCCAGTGTTGTTAAGGTTATTTTTAAGGGTTCGTCTCTTGGAACGAGAATTTGATTATATTGAGTATCAACACATTCCAAGAAATTTAAACCTATTAGTAGATGCAATAGCTTCTAGTGTGATTAACAGACATTTGTGATAGTAAAATCAGTAAATCAACATTCGATAACATGTTAGATAGGTAACTGAAAATATTAGTATATCATAGCATAAAATAGTGTTTCAAAAAATGGTACATCGTCCTCAATCATAGGTTCAAAACGCCTTATGATCGGGAAAAAGTGATACAAAAAATGATAAGAGTTTATACAATTGATCATCTGCTATCCGTGGTAATGATCATGATAATACACTATTGCTCGTGCCACTCTACTTAGAAATCTCCTGAATCTTCCAGGAACACCAATGACGTATCTCTGTAATCAAAGAGGAATGTCATCTATAGTAGTCTTTGGAATGTCCAGAGGCAGTCGCTCCAAATGGTGTTCCAAATCAGTCAAGATCTCTACTGTCTGATCCTGTGGTGGTCATGCTGCTGCAGCTGCATCCCTTTGCCTCCGGTCAAAGGGGTGGAGAGTGGCTGGTCAACATGGACCCACATCTGCATTTGAAATTTTTATTATCAGTCTTGGATGATTTTAAAAACAAAATAAAAATTAGAAATTAGAACATGTCAAAGAGATTTTTTACCTTACTCATCCCACTGAGCTCCTGGAGGAAGTGGCATATCTCAGTCGCCGCAGAAATCTATGCCCGCATAAGGAAAATCCTCTATCACAAAAATTTGGTGTGCTAACCAATGAAAATAAGTCTAGGGAAATCGAAAAATCTCCCCACCCTCGCTGTGACGGGCCATCAAAGAAACCTATCGAACCATCTGAGGCTCTTGAGGTCTACCAGCATCAACAGGAATATGTTGTGCGGCTAATAGAGGAATCCTCTCTTAAGAAAAGGTAACCATGATAGATCCATATCCGAAGTTGTTTAACTTCCCATTTTTTCTCTAGTTAGTTGGCCTTTGACATTAGCCAACACTGCCTCGCACCAGTTGAATATAGTGCCTCAGAATCAATCTACTGCAATCCACATTTTAGATCCAGTAGCCACATGCAAAGTTGCACTTCTGCACAAATTGTTAATGGTAAATGCAATCACTTTTAACTCGGGATGGATGATATTTTTAATATCAATCCGTTTGTCTCTAGGATTGGCTTCATCATTACAGAACTCTAATTGTAGGCTAGTGACGGACTGGCCACCTGGCCTAGCCCCAAACAGAGAAAGTGGTTTGCCTCTTTTAGACAAACCAGTCAAAAAATATATGTCCTCCAGCTCAATTTCTAGCTGGTGGCCTCCAATCATGAAACACTGGTCTTGAACGTCCCACTTGTTTACTAACCAAGTGAGAAGATCTACTTGAGCTCTCATGCCACTGATAGCCCAAAATTTGAATAGCCCGCATGCTCTTAAAACTTGCAATGTAGGTTGATGAATCATTGCTACTTCATCTACCTTCTCATGTTCACGTTCCCGCCAAATGAGCATTGTAAATATCCTACAATGAGAAAAATGAAAGATTCGAATCATTTTAAAACAAAAATTTTGGGTAATTTGGGAAGAAATTTTGTTTTTAAATTCATTATGGCGCCCCCGCACTTTACATTCAGAGACAGTGCGTAGCTCCGCATGGGCTCTATGATAAAAGTGCGGGGCCCCGACATTTTCCTTTGTAATAAAATGTCAAGGTCCGCAGGTACCATGTGTCTTACTTGCAGACCCCTGAGGGTGGATTTTTGAACCAATTTTCCCTCCAAAAATGAATTTTAAACCCTAATTTAAGGAAATGAATGGATGAAAAGCAAGGAAAAAAGGACGTGGATTACCTGGAGTAGACGATTTTCAATTTCAACGGTCGGTTTGTCCGGAATCTTCTCCGAAGCATTTTTTGCCAAAAGCTCTAAAATTTTCACTCCAAACTCAAACGGTAAAAATGAACTTGAAAAACTCCTTTTTATAAGTTTTTTCGAATAAACGAAATTTAAATTTGTTTATTTTTCACTTTAAAAATATGGTTTTTCAAAATATTTTTATTATTGAAACAGGTACATTTAATTTTTTGAGATTTTTGTGCAGAATAGCAGATTTTTCAGACAAAATGATCATTTTTGATGAAGAGTATACTTTTATCACTTTTTCGGGCTCTTTAAAATTTACGAAAAAGTGAAACCATGGAGTCCTCTTTTAAACACTTTTCAGACTCCTTAAAAATGAAAAGATTGCCGAGTACTTGACTATTCGAACTCGTTAAAGGAAATGAACAGTCGTCCCTTCAGTATAAGTTTACCCCTTTTCCGGACTGAAATGGAATATTTACGAAAAAGGTATATGTTGACTAATCATGGCCAATAGAGTTCTCTCTTGCATTATTTTATCCTTTTTTGAGCCTGAGAGACTAAAATTACGAAAAACTACACCCATGGAGTTTTCTTAAGTTTTTTCTTTTGACTCCCTAAAAATGAAAAACACCAAGTTTCTCCTATACTAGACTCGTTAAAATTTAACAATAAAGGACGTGTCAATTTCAAATAGGAACGATCCACTCTTTCTTAGGGTTCGATTTTAAACTAAGTTGGACTCATCCGAAGGATGAGCTTATAAACAAGCAAATGTTATCCTCCTCAGGCTTGTCAAAAATAAAGAGGTACTTGCCAGAAATGATGGGGGAAAAGAGAGAAAACAAATTCATTTGTTACACTTTGATTTATAAAAGAATTACACCACTCTTCAACACGACACTTTTTATCACATTTCCACCTGGGTTGGGAAAACCCCTTGCCTATCAGTTAATCAAACCAATTGAAGGTCTTCAACCGGTTTCTGGGTATTAGCTTAGGGAAACTATCACCAAACCATCTGCAGTGTCGTTATGTGTTCAAGAGGACAGTCAAACAAACCATTCATTTGCAAATATTTGTCTCCATTCGCTTTGACCATGCCTGAGTTAGTCCTTGCAAAACATTTCCTCAAAACTTGATCTATGGTTTCGTGTCATAAGATCCCTTACGACGGATCACTTTCTATCGACGACAGCTCATCATCTGGGAAGTTGATCTAGAATTCGTCAGTACCTTGGAATCTGCATGCCTTAATGGCAGGTTTCTCGCCTTCGACGATAGGTTGCATCATCGACCTTTGATCGAATGATTCCGTGAAATGTTCGACTTTAGATCACTTATTCACATTTTATGGATTGTACTGAGTACTTTGAGAGCCATTGTCATTTGGTGGTTTCTCTCACACTTGTTAACAGTTCACATCATTGATTGGTAATCAAGTGGATTCTACCATGTTCGACTTCAGCACATTTAATCACATGAATAGAATCGTACTAGTTCGGGTAGCGGAAATCAAGACCCTGGATCTAGTTTCCACCATCCAGGCTATGAGGAGTTTTATTATTCATTATGCAATAGACTATCATTACAGATGGCTGCATCCATGTTATGTCTACAATATTGATGTAATATTAAAATCATTTCTGTATCAGACCAAGTTTATTTAGTTTTGATCTGAGCATGGGAATGCCTACCTCAGTGATGATATATATATATATATATATATATATATATATATATATATATATATATATATATATATATATATATATATTATTTGCATTGAATGTTTTTACAGGGTTCCGACTGGGGTGTCCACAGGTTAACCCTTGAAATGATAAAGCATATCACTCTTTGAATTATCTCAGACTTTTCACTTTAGGGGGAAATTTGTTACACTAAAAATTTTCACCATGACATTTCAGTACTCCCTTGGAAGTCTGCAACATCAAATTTCCTAAATTCAAGCCTTGAAATTGAGAGAAAAGCTCATAAAAGTCTTAAAAACACTTGTACCGCAATTTCTCTTAAATTTTCCTGTGGTGCTGCACTTTTTTGCTCTAAATCATCTGGAGCTAAACACACTTTTTATTCATTAAAGGTGCAGACCCCTGTAAAAGTTAAAATGAGGGCGGAAAGTAACGTTTAGAAGCCCAGCAGTCAAATCTGGAAGCTTCTAGAAGCAGTTGTCCATTCGAAGGTTTGATCCTATTATGTATGTTCATTCCTCCAATATGGGAGCCTACCCCTTGATTTATGGATCCCAATCCCTTAAAAAGAGCATTATATCCCTTCTTATGTGGAACCATAACCTCCTCTCTTTTCCTATAAATTGAAGCCATAGTGCAGCTTCAGAAGTTAGATAGAGAGTTAGAGAATTAGACTTAGAGAATTTTTTAGGAGAATTGCTGTGAAAACTCAGACTCTCATAGTTGATCATTATATGGGAATGATTACACACCCATGTGCTTTTAGCTGAGAGAGTGCAAGGCTTGTCAGAGTAAAGGAAACGCCTGTTCCAGACCCCAAGAAGGCCTATATGACATCAAGGCGGACAATGTTGTAAGACACTTCTTTATTTAAGTTAATACAAATGAATATTGTTTTCTCAATGAGTTTTTTTATTTAAATAGCTTTTATCATGTTTTATCAACAAGTTATTTAATTAATTATCTCATTTCTTAAATTCCTTGATTATTAAGATGGATTTGTGATTTGTGAATTAGTATATGTTGCAAGTGATTTTGATTATTTTCCATGTCTTTTCTTGCAGGTTCAAGGTGACTTCTTGGAGCGACGAGGAAGAAGAATTCAACTAGCATTGGATCACAGGTAGGTCCTTTCTTCATCATAACAAATTCCAAATTGCATATAATCTAGAGAAAGCAGTTTGCATCTGTCCTGTTTGTTGCTAGCTGCCCATAGGACACTTGGGAGGTCAGTATTGTCCGTAAGAATGAATTATCTGTCCAATATATCATCCTTTACTCATAAAGCTTCCCATATAAAGTAAAGAATGGTAAATCAAAATGAGATTATATACCTTCTTTACCATGTACTCTAGTCCTTGAGCTGAAATGGCTCATCTAAATGCTCTCCCTCACCTCCAATGAGTAGGGAAATGGTTGTGCCAACCTCTATAAAATCATCCGGGATATGCATCTCTCCATATGTTGATATATATCATGTTGTATGCCCTCCCAAGTGAACTCCTCTAGCAAAGCAAAATATGTATCAAAGTGCATAGCTAGAAAGCCCTCATGTGCTACATGCAGCAGTTTCTTCTTGAGCTCAAAAGCTTTGGTTAAGAATATTCTGCCATATGAATAGATGACCACATTCTCTACTATATATCTGTCACCTCTTCTTGGGTCATCAAGAATCATGCATGCATCCAGATCCTTGGAGTACTCTACTAAGAGTTGATACCTCCAATCTGGATATATCCTCCTCAGAGACAAAGCTGGTAATCTGCAATGTGGTGCACCCCTCATGCTGCTGCCTGCTGCTTTGACATTCCCAATGCCAAATTCATCCTTCAAAATTCTTCCATGCCCATAATACAGCTGCTCATGCTCAAATAGTGATGGTTTCCTTTGGAAGTTGGCCTCCCATGAGAAGCTGCCATCCACAAGGAATCTCCCAAGCTGGGCCAAAGTAAGCATGAGTGGCCTACATCCACTGCTATGTATGAAATAGTCCTCCCTCAAAGGAAATATCCTCTTCCTCTCCAAATATATGGATCAGTCATCCTACATCATGAAGATTCCATCTTCCATCCCTGCGGCAAACTCTGTCAGTGCAGTATAACTGATGAGAGTGGGTGATACTAAAAATGAGAGAGTGTCTCCCTCCTCTTTGGGCTTATCCCAAACTCTCTACGCTGTGTTGGACTCCTCAAATGTCTTCACCTCTCTAGAATCCAAGGGTGGTGAATCAAGTGACAAGATGCCCCTCATCAACTCTATATCAGGTGGCCTCCCAGGTGGAATGCCTCCATATAATGAGACATCTAGTTCAGAAGTGGACTGTGTATATGAGTGGACTGATTTGTCCCCCTCTTCACTACATTGTACAGTCTCTTTATCTTGTGCAAAAAATTTCCGGAATAGATAAGGGTGGATCATCCCTTGATGTTGATCCTTCTCTTCCTCCTCCTTCTCACAATCCCCAATAACTGCTACATATGACTCCGGAATTGTGCGATGGTTCCCACATGCTAAAACATTTGGAACTTCTTGCAAAGGTAGAAGGGCTCTTCTAATGGAAGCAAAGGCTCCCTTTTCACCTCCATGTGGTAATGGATCTCCTCCCAGTATGACAGCGATGTTGGTTCTCTTGTGCTCATCCCCTCTATCAATAAATGAGAATACCTCATCATCAAGGAGAGACCCTAGATCTTGGTCATCTCTTGAAGGAAGCACCTCCATGTCTTCACAAATGGAAGAGGGCCCTTCACATAATAGGTATATTGCCCTCGGCAAGCCATCATACATGTTTTCATCCCCTTTGGAAATAAGGAATGGAGTTTGTTTTACGGTTCCATCCAATGCATGCAAAGTGTTTGAAGTTATGATACATGATGATTCACATTGACTTCCATCAAATTTCTTCACCAAACCCTTAGTGAATTCATGTTGGGAAACCAGCTCCAAAAAGAGAAGAAAAGAGATATCAATGCCTTATAAATAAGCCACTTCGAGGGGGAAACCTCCAATACATTACATGAATGAACAATTCTTGGATGATACAATTCACAAAACCTCCTTTCTATATATAGGAGTCCATGGGGCCATAATGTAATCCTAGTGGGCCACAATGTAATCCTAGCCAACCTAACAATAATAATTTAAGGGCACAATAATAACAAAATGGGGGTTACAAGGGTACAATAATAACAATAATGGGTTTACACTAACAATAATAAGGGACTATATTAGTGATATAGGGACCTAACATGCCCCTCTCCTTCAAAAAAAGTGTTGTCCTCAACGCTTGAGTAGCTCCGGGTGCTTCTGTATAAAATTCTCATCCTCCCATGTAGAATCTTCAGTGGGTAAGTTCTTCCACTTGATGAGATACTCTGAAATTGATCGATTCCGTAGCTGTCGAGTTATTGTTTCCATGACCGCTTCAGGTTCCAATATGATTTTTCCTTCCTCATCAAGTTCTAGCAATATTGCTTGAACTGGAAGATTTTCACCTATAACCTTCTTTAAGCATGAAACATGGAAAACTGGATGTACTTGCGAAGAAGCAGGAAGCTCCAATTTGTATGCCATAGATCAAATATTTTGCAACACCTTGTAAGGACCATAGTACTTTGGTGATAATTTATTATCCTTCTTAGCTTGCTTGAGGGACATTTGTTTGTATGGTTGTAGCCGTAAAAATACCCAATCTCCTACATCAAAACTTCTCTCGCTGCGATGTTGATCTGCCTGTTGTTTCATTCGATTTTGTGCCAAATTCAGGTTATCCTTTAAGAGTTGGAAAACTTCTTGCTGATGCTCGATGTGATCTTCCACTGCTTGAACCTTCGAATTTTCCCTTAAAGATGATGTGATCGATGGTGGATGATATCCATAAAGTGCCATAAATGGGGTCATTTTTGCTGCAGTATGGAAGGAAGTGTTATACCACCATTCGGCGAGAGGTAACCACTTGACCCATTGTGTTTGTTTATCAGATACAAAACAACGAAGATATCCTTCCAAACATTTATTTACTATCTCTGTTTGACCATCAGATTGAGGATGATAAGATGAGCTATGAGCTAATTGAGTACCCAAACAAGAAAATAACTCCTTCCAAAAATTTCCAGTAAAAATGGGATCTCTGTCGCTCACAATAACCCTTGGGCTTCCATGTAGCTTTTGAATTCTATCCATAAATGTAGTAGCAACTGTACTTGCTTTAAATGGATGAGATAAAGCACAAAAGTGTGCATACTTTGTAAGTCTATCAACTACCACCATGATGACACTCTTTCCTTCGGACTTAGGTAAACCTGTGATAAAATCCATTGAAATCTCCTCCCAACGTTGACTTGGAATGGATAAAGGTTGTAGAAGACCCGAGGTCTTAATTGTCTCAACTTTATTCTATTGGAAAACCAAACATTCTGTCACAAAATTTTGAATATCAGATTTAAGGCCATCCCAAAAAAATTATTTCTTCACCCTGTGGTAAGTTTTTAAAAATCCTGAGTGTCCTCCTAAAGGAGAAGTGTGCAATTCCAAAAGAATATTTTGTTTTAGTTGGGAATTCTTACAAAGATATAAGCGATCTTTGTACCATAAGAAATCATTTTTCCAACTAAATGTATCAGATGTACTAGGATCTTGCTGCAACTTTTGAATGAGTGTCCATACATCTTTTTCCTTCTTCCATTCATCTCTTGCTTTGGTTATCCAATCTGGTTGGATAATAGAAATGGCACAAAGCAATGCTTCCACCTCTTCATTCTTTCTTGAGTGTAGATTATTTCAAAGTCATAACCCAACATCTTTATGACCCATTTTTGATGCTCTTCTGAAGATAGTCTTTTTTCCAAAAAGTGTTTAAGACTATCATGATCATTTTTTACCTTGAAGTGTCTTCCCATTAGGGAAGTTCGCCATTTCTTTAGTGCATGCAGTATTCCTAACATTTCCTTCTCATAAATAGGTTTCTGTAAATACTTTCCTTTGATGGGACGACTTTCAAACGTAATGGGTCTTCCTTCCTGCATTAAAACAGCACCAATTCCATTTCCCGAGGCATCACATTCCACAATAAAGGTTTTTGTGAAGTTTGGCATAGCTAAGACAGGCGCTAGACACATTGCATCTTTAAGATGTTCAAAAGCCTTAGTTGCTTTAGGAGTCCATGAAAATGCATCTTTCTTCAATAATGTTGTTAGAGGTGCTACTATTCTCCCATAATTATTAACAAACTTGCGATAATATCCTATTAACCTGAGAAATCCTCGCAACTGCTTTATGGTTGTGGGGACTTTCCATTCCTTAATGGATTTAATTTTGTTAGGGTCTACTTTAACACCCTCGTGAGATACAATATGACCCACATATTCCACCTCTTTTACTCCAAAGAAACATTTGGATTTTTTTGTATATAATTGTTTCTCCTGCAATATTTTGAGCACCCTGTCAACATGTTCAACATGATCCTTCCAAGACCTGCTGTAGATTAGTATATCATCAAAAAATACTAGCACAAATTTTCTAAGGAAGGGTTTGAAAATGGAATTCATCAACCCTTGAAATGTAGAAGGTGCATTGGTAAGGCCAAAAGGCATCACCAAAAAGTCATAATGACCCTCATGAGTTCGAAATGCTATTTTTGGAATATCTTCAGTCTTCATTCTAATTTGATGATATCTGAACGAAGATCCAACTTGGTAAAATAAATTGCTCCATGTAATTCATCCAATAATTCATCAATCACAGGAATGGGAAATTTGTCTTTAATGGTGAGCTTATTGAGCTCCCTATAATCCGGACACATTCGCCATGATCCATCCTTCTTGTGTACCAATACTACGGGAGCAGAGAAAGAACTTTGACTAGGTTGAATTATACCTGCCTCTAACATTTCTGCAATCATACGTTCAATTTCGCTCTTTTGGACGTAAGGATATCTATAAGGCCTGATGTTTGGAGGAACACTTCCTGGAATCAAATGAATAGCATAATCATGATCACGAATAGGTGGGAGTCCTTTGGGAGTTTCAAACACCTTGGAATGATTGTGCAAGACTTGTTGGAGATCTGCAGGAATAGATGATTTTGACGTTGGAACTTCTAGTGAGCATAATTGTGCAATTACGCCTCGTTGTTCTTTCTTTAGAAGCTTTGTCATGACATTAGAGCTTATTATCCTTCCTAGCTTCCCTGTAATACCTCGTAATTCAACTTCCTTTCCTTCTAAAAAAAATTTCAAGAAAATTTCTTGAAAATTAAAAGCTACCATTCCCAAAGATTGTAACCATTGTACTCCTAGTACAACATCAGCACCTCCCATAGGAATGGAAAGCATTGGACTATTCAATACATATTCCCCCATGGTTAGCTTGATATTATGGCATTTTCCAGAGAAATTTATAGTTCCTCCATTCGCAACCATCACTTGACATTCTGGTGCTGGGTATAGGAAATAATTTAATTCCTTGGCTACCTTACAATGAGTAAAATTATGGGTGCTACCTGAATCAATCAACACTATTACCTTTTTCTTCTTGATCCGTCCTTGTATCTTGAGAGTTTGAGGAGTGGTAATTCCTGCCAGCGCATTACATGATATGGTCGGATTCATTTCTTCCTCTTCTAGGGTTGGTTCCCGGTGTATATCCTCTTCTTGTTCATTTTCTTCTTCCTCTTCACAATCTATGTAAAATAATTTCTTCTCAGCACACTTATGACCTTTAGTGTATTTTCTATCACAACTGTAGCAAAGCTCTTTTGCTATTTTTTCTTCCAATTGTTGTGGTGTCAACCTTGTAGGTTGTGGAAATCTAGGCGTAGCAACACTTCCTTCTTTATAGAATTGAGTGGTAGGCTTCCTTGTCGCCATAATTTTACATTCAAATTTTCTTGCCAACCTGAATGCCTTCTCCAATGAATCAGGTTCTAAAACACGAACTTCATGTTGGATGTTATCCTTTAGAGTGCCTATGAAGAGATCAATCATGTTTTCCTCTGGAATATCAGTTACCCTTATATTCAATTTTTGGAAGTCCTCAATGTGCTGCCCCACTAAACCCTTTTGTTTGAGATTTATCAATTGGCTAAAGAAGGTGTTGCTCTTTGTATCCTCATAATGTGCTATCATTTCCTCCATAAAAATTGACCAAGTGACAATTTTTTACGGGAGCAAAGCCATTGATACCATACAAATGTATTTTGTTCTAAATGTAAAGTTGCAATGCGTACCTTTTGTGTGTTTTGTACGTTATGGAGATCAAAATATTGCTCCATCCGTAGTATCCATGTTACAGGATCCTTTCCATCAAACTTCCTCATATCCATCTTTGGAATATGGTGGTTCTTCCCGCCAACATTAGAGTTTATGAAATCACGATTAACATTTATTTTGTTCTCATCATGAGGTTCTTCTAATATCTTTTCACCATTAGGAAACCTTTCTTGTATCAAATTTGTCAAACCTTCCATGTCTGCTTTTAGAACATTCTTCATGTTTTCCATTTTCTCATCGATCTTAGCTTCCATGTCATCCATCTTAGATTCCATGCCAGCCTCCATGCCATCTATCTTAGATTCCACGTCTTTATTCAAAACTTCCATGTCATTTTTTGTTTCTCTTTGCGAGAGCGAAATTTGTTGCACTTTCTCTTGTAATTTTCATATGTCATGTTTCCATTCTTCGTCTTCATGAGTCATAGTAGAGCCTTCCAAAGGCTTAATGGGTGTTGAATTCATTTTAGGGGCCATTTTATAATCCAATACTGATATCTATTCTACAATATGCCCTTGCAATCAATTCAACTTGATTCTTCAAACAAGACTTATGCAATTCGGAAAAAAATACACACCTTTTACTTGATTTTGAGGAGCTCGATATTGAAATTGTATTATCTCTGTGATTGCAGCTCTTCAATATCTGAAATTAAGCACTGAAGTAGCCCTCTGAAATCTCTTTTGAATGCCACAGGTCTGACTTGATTTGGATTCTCCAAGACAAAGTTATGTCCAATCTCGCACAATGACCTAATTATGGACTAGTTCAGTATAGCGAACTTGTACGACTTGCCATGTGTCACTGTTTCGTCCTTTGCCTCTGAAATTGATAGCCACGAAACTAAAGTCTGTGTAATTTTGACCACTTTTTACGGCACTCCAATCCGATGCTCATAGAGAGATTTATTGAAATTTTCCCACGATCACCTTTTTGAGATGAAATTCGAGAGCCTGAAAAAGCACTACCTTCCACAGATCATATCTCCAAAAATATTGCAAACCAAGCTCTGAAATTTTTTGACAAGTTTCCTTAGGATTTCAGCTTCGCACCATAAAAATTTCATATTCTTAACCTCAGTAGAAAAAAAATTTATAGCGCAAATTCCATGATGACCTGTTTAGGAGCCTGAAAAAAGACCTAACTTCCACAGATCATATCTCCGAAAATGTTGCGAACCAAGATCTAAAATTTTTAGAAAATATTCCTTAGGATTTCGGCTTTGCACCCTAAAAAATTAAGCTTCTGACACTTCGTAGGAAAAAATTTATAGCTAAAATTCCACGATGACCTGTTTGGAGCAGCGAAACCCTAAAATCCAAAGCTCTGATACCAAATGTTGGGAAACTAGCTCCAAAAAGAGAAGAAAAGAGATATAAACGCCTTATAAATAAGCCACTTCGAGGGGGAAACCTCCAATACATTACATGAATGAACAATTCTTGGATGATACAATTTACAAAACCTCCTTTCTATATATACAGGAGTCCATGGGGCCATAATGTAATCCTAGTGGGCCACAATGTAATCCTAGCCGACCTAACAATAATAATTTAAGGGCACAATAATAACAAAATGGGGGTTACAAGGGTACAATAATAACAATAAGGGGTTTACACTAACAATAATAAGGGACTATACTAGTGATATAGGGACCTAACAATTCATCATATGTATTTACATTTGCATGACAATATGAAAAAAAAAATTCAAACCAACAATCATGAGCCATACCTTTGAGTTGCAGTGCTGCTACTCCAATGGCCTCATCTTCTTCCTCCATTCTTCCTGCAGTGCAAGTGGGCAATGAACTGCGTTGTGGATCTACATGTGTGGCTGAATGTCCACACCCATCATGATAGTAGCTAGGGCTTGCTTCATCTTCAAACCCTCTTAGAAACGTTCTGCAATTATCCCTTTCTATCTCCTTGAGATCTTCTATGATAGCTTCCATAGTTTGGAAAAGAAGCAGGGAGATCTCCTCTTCCGTAATTCCTCTTTTCTTGTTTCCTTTGTAAATCTCCTCTACTAAGTGAGGAGCTTCTCCTTCTAATGGCATATTATCTTGGGCTGCACAAGCTGAGCCAAGATTGATGCTCCAATACCACTGTAATATTCTTTTTTCAGGAATATCAACAATGTGGCCCAAAGGGATGTTGTATAAGGAAGGAAATGTAAAAATAAGCTAAAAGGGGGCTTGGATCCCTTATTTAACACACCATACATTACATTCCCAGCATTTGATCCCAAATAGATAACTCTATATGGGTTATTCAGATCTCCCACACCTATATCACTTAGAAAATGCTCAAAGAGAGAGACTATAGCAGTACATGAAAACAACCATAAAAATATGCAATTTTGAATACATCATAAGAGGTAAATGTTATGCATCCAACATTATATCATTATATCATCAATAACACACCATAAATTCATGAGGGACAAGCCACTCAAGCTATTGGAACCAATCTCCAATGATCAAACTATGAAATACATGAGATACTGCAACTGCACAAAATGTCGGAGAGCAATGACTGCACAGTCTCTATGAGAAAAGTAGCTACTGAATACATGAAAAATGGTAATGTGGATTAAGGATGCAAATAAATTCCCACAAATGGAAAGATAGGCTCCAATACAAAATCTCTAGCCAATCCAGGAGGGATTGCTAGGGATGTCGGATAAAAATACAATGTGACAATTAACTGCTAGGGTTAATATGTCACTGCAACACTGAATACATATGATGAGGCTATGGTAGATCTAAAATATGGATTTCCCTCCTCCAATGGTTCTCTTTAATAGAAGGTTGATCCCTCTACTCAAGAACAATCCTCCCGATGAGCTCTATGAACTCTCCCAACACTGCCTGCATGAAAATAACGTAGTTCCAGCCCTAGAAAATGCTGTGAGAGATGGTGAATGATTGGCCTAGAGCCAAAGATCTGAAAATAAGCCCAGGATTCTCCTCTGTTGCTCCTCCAATGAATAGACAAGCTCTCCACCGAAGAAAAAGCCAAATAATGACTCTATGAGTTCCTCTGTTGCTGCACCCAAAAAAATAAATTTTTATTTCCAATAGGAAAACGTTGCAGCTGCCCAGAATGAGGAAATGGAGCTCAAAACCCTCTCCTTCCTTGAGGATGAGGTAGGGATTCCTAACCAGGAACACCCTTGTGCTCAAGAACATTACAACCTTGCTAAACAGCTTGGCTATGCAAGTCTAAGCATACCATACAAAAATGATAAACCAATATCATAAAGAAAATGGGCTGCCATCTCCTCCTTATAAAGAAAATGAACTCCTCCCACCATGGGTCCCATCCACACTTGCCACCTAGCTCATGCAAGTGGAGCCTCCTCTAAAACTGCGTTGCCTTATCATGGAGATTCCTCCTCTTGGACAACGCTATTGACTTAGTCAAAGATGACTAAATCAAAGTGATCCCGATCATATTGACACCCTTAGGTGCTTAATCCAGTTGCTTATTCACCCTCCTTTCACACAAGGAGTGTTATATCTCCATCTAAGGGGGTTAAGGGGTCTCCTTACCCATTTTATTCAACAAAATTAAAATATGCAAACTATAATGTTCCTTTTAGCTTGAGGCTAAAATTTGGGAACATTACAAATGCAAGGATCATATTTTCCATTAGAACATCATCGAAAAAAAAGATGTAACCTAGACAAGGAAGGACAAATAGTTAGCCAAATGTTGTAGTGTCACAAAGTCCTTTTCTATTTTTCCACATTCCCTTTCAAGCCAAAAAATAATCTTCATACAAGGCCTTCCTGATAGAATAGATAGAAAAGAAACAATACAACAAGAAAACAAAACTAAAGAACAAAAAAAAAAAATGGCTAAAGAAAAACATGATGTGAAATAAAAACTAGAAAACATAAGACAAGCTACAAGATACAAATGAAGGATGGATGTGCAAGTAAACTACAATGCAACTTGACCTACTCCTAATCTAACCAGCTATAAGTTCGGGATCACATATAATGGAATTTCCAATGTAGCCACCATAGTCATTATTGACTTGTAATCACAAAGATATGATTGATTAAAACAGATATCAAGTAACATGCAATGGAAAGATAAAAACTTGAATAACTTGTACAAAATTTTGAAGGTATTTCCTATGGGTAGAAAGATGTGTCACAACCACTACTTTCATCCAAGTCATGTTCTTACCTCACCGAAGGAAATCATAATAATAAAAAATTCATAAGATTCTCGCGGATGAGTCTCCATCTGCAACGAACTTCTTAGCAAGCGTGAGAAAATATTGCAACTTGCTATTTGCAACAAAGCTTTCCAGGTAAGCTTTTTCCAACCATTCAGTGAGTGGATCAAAAAATTGATGATGATCCTCTTGAAAACCTTGAAATCTTTGAAAATATGAATTTTCAATTAGAGGCGCAAGATTACGATGATAATATTGTGAGGTAAATTGGATCTCATCATATTCAACAGTTATGTCAATACACTGAGGACCTGACATAACCATCAATGCAGGCTAGAGTGCCTCAACTACTCGACAAAAGTCTGAATAGTGAGATGTTGAGCGATGAAGATAGAAGGATGTAAAAATACTTTCATTGGATATGTCAGTGGTATGATGATCAAACAAATGACAATTATCAAAGAAATAATGATGATCATATGAGTTGATTAAAGCATCAGATTCCCAGTTTGTAGTAAACAAAGATAGATCAATTTGAATAGTTTTGCAAATTCTATGAATAATAGAATCATCTTCCTTGCATGATGAATGTGACAAACTATTTCTTTGTAACCGGTAACACACCACACTAGCATCATAACCATCGAAAAAAGTGAGAAGGATTTTCAATATAGAAAACACTTGAAACCAGTTAAGATGCAGTGAATGAAGAATATTTTATTTGCACGATAAGTCATGCATTCATTATCACTCAAGAGGATTTCAGGTGTGATGAAGTGAAATATCTGCAATATACCATTCACAAAAAGAACCAGGATCTGATCATTAAGGAATGATTTCGATAATAATGATTCCTTTGACCGAAGATATTCCTTGGAATGATCAAATTCGCAATTCCATGACTCTATGAGAGATGCACTCCAAACCCTAGTTTGATTCAAGAGATTTGCATGAAGATGAATGTGCTAAAAAATATTCTTGAATTCGGAAAAAAAGTAAAATCTTGGAAATTTGAAAGATCACATCCAAGATATCCAATATTTTTCAAAAATAAATTTTCATCGAGTGAAACCATGCAAAAATAAGGATTTCATAGGATGAACCAAATCTAACTTATTTCGGGGTGCTTACCAGAGTCACAAGATCCTGACATAACAATCAATGGAAGTTGAAGTGCCTCGAATCCCTGATAGGTCCCAAAACTTTCAGGATTATAAAATATCATTTTGAGGATTGAATCAAATCATGCATGGCTTGAGGATAGCTACTACCACTCGCTTCAATAAGGCCATTTCTCACATGATGGCAGTCATCTCTACCACTGATTTGATTTTCCAAATTCAACAACCAAATTAATCAAGTCAAAATATTCTTCTGATCACAAATTCAAAGATGAATAAATCGGGAAAATTTCATGAGCAAGATTATTTGAAGAGTTTTCTTCATGTGAGAGAAAATATGATGGGGGTTGGGAAGAGTATTCAAATATTTGTTTGTTTTCATTTCCATCATGGATAACCTCACCAACTTTTTCCAATTAAGAGTTTGAATCATTGGATGAAGGACTTGAAGAACATGGAGTATCTCCGATGCAAGTAGATGCATCGCAGATAGTAGAGCACAAGAGATAGTGAGGTGAAGTGGAAGTTTCGATAAACAAATATTATTTGATCGGATCAAATTCTTGATCTAAATTAAAATCTTCATGAGAAACCAAAATATCAGATGATGCACTTGGGAATTCGTCACCACATACATCAACAAAATCATCTTCATCATAATGATTGTTTCCCAAGGTTATGAATTGATCAAAAGAATTGATTACATTTGATTTACTACCGGGATTAGTAGATTGAATATCATCCAAGAATGGGAGTGCATCCTCTTCACATGGAGGATATTTGAAAATAGAAGAAATATTGAAAGCATATTCTCCTTCCTACTCCCCTACATGTGTAACGTGACGGCTTTGTATCTAATCACAATTTGAACCAGCAACGCGAAAATAAAGAGAGTGTGGAAAACTAGTTGGTGGAACAAATTGCTCACGCATATCATGGTAAAAGTGTCATGGAATGTAGGTGATAGGGGATAACAAAAATCTAAATCGTATTCAAGACTCAAATTACAAATAGAAACATCACCTTGTGGAATGGAGGAGTTAGTCTTCACTTTAGGTTTCATGATCCATTATGGAATTTCCTCCATTGAATTTGAATCATGAAAAGTAGAATAAGAACAAGAATATAGATTAGTAATTTTATTTTTATATGTTTCAACTATATTACCATCACACGGAGGCACCCTCATTGGACATAGAAAAGGAGGACAAAGAAAAAAAAGAACAGTAAATTACCCCTATGAAATTAGAGATGTCTCATGATTCACAAGAGTTGGAGAATTAGGAAAATCAGGGGGTTCAGATTCCCTGTGTAAAGAGATAAGAACAAAGAGCTCAAACTTTTGTTTCAAGAAATCCAAATTCGTATCTTGTTTAGGAATTGCATAGCAAAGGTGAAGGAGTCGATCAAAAAAATCCTCAATTTCATCATTAGGCTTAATTCTTAAGAGATTGATTATTTCACAAGAATCTCGGTAATTATACTTATCAAAGGCTTAATGAAGCTCCTCGAGGAAATGATGAAGGGAATGAATGGAATAAGGTGGCAAGGTATGGCACCATCAATAAACTCGACCTTCAAGAGTGAGGAAGAAAAAGACACAAGAAATTTTTTCATCGACGATTTCGTAAGATTCATAAAATTCAAAAAAATAAAAGATGTGCTTGGTTATGGATGCTTTGTCCTCAACATCAAACTTTAACTGAGATAAGTGATAGAGAGGCTTATCAGGGATTGAAAATTTATAAATTGAAAAATTATAGAAACACCCCAAGAGAAATATTTTAGGATGAGCCATTTTAGATAAGAGGTTCAAATTAGATTCAACAGGCTTAGCTTGTCATTTTTCCCTCTTTATAGCACCATTGTTAATGGTGCTAGAAATACATCAACCAAGGGGTATCCCCAATGTGAAGTCCCAATTAGACCTCACACCATTTGGAGTAGGAGCCCTATACATAATATTTCTCCGATTTTCATGTATTCCTATATAGATGCATTGGCTCTAACTGTTAGCAAGAGAGAGGAGTGAAAATGTGCCTTCGAAAATAAAGGGGGATGTTCTTGGTGAGTGTTCAATCGCATGTGTGTCAAGGTTCATTCACTGTGGATGGGAGGAAAAGTGAGCCTCTAAGAGAGAGTTAGAAGTACCACCCTAGTAGAGACACACACGAACAAGAAGGATCCATACAACATCAAGCGGAGTAATTCACAGAGATGCGACGGTCACTGAAACCAATAGGACAAGGAAGATTTGTCTAATATCCAGTGGAATATTCCATAGTGATGTGACAATGAAAATCGAAATTACAACACATTCTTAATATTATAAGTACCAAAATAACCGAAATAGTTCAACTAATTTAGCGTAGATTAAAGCAGACATGAATTATACAAATTCACATAATAGTCTTACAAATATCCATAATCCATGCATGAAGAACATGTTGGCCCATAGGGAATCTAATATTATGTAAAATTTCCAAGACACATGTATACAATGAACAAAATGACCTCCAATAGTGGAGCCTTAGAGCCACTCCTTTCTTGTCAAAAGAACTAGGTTATCTCTCTAATACCTTGTGGGAGGAGCCAAGCTGAAAATCTGATTTCTCATACAATGAAGGTGTATATATAACCAAGGGGTGATGTTTCACCCTCCTTGTGACTCTTTTACTACCTCATGATTGTTTGACTTCCTATGACTTTTCAACTTACATGAATATTCATATTCCTTGTGTGTCCTTTGGACTTCCACTTTACAATACATTTTGAATACAACTTACATGATCCACAACCATGATATGACGTATGATGACTTGTAACAAGACATGACCTGAAACAAATGACATGGACTACATGATGATGTGACAGCTCTAAGCTATCCTTCTTGTTGTTCCTTTCTTTGTGTCTTCTTCAAAATATGATACATGTCCTCTTCTTCCTCCTCCTTATGACTTGAAGATGAGGAGCCTTCCATGTGATCTTAATCTTCTTCTTATATTATAATCTAGTATCCCTTCATCTTCTCACATGCTGATCATCTTATCTCTTCATCTCCATGTGTGTCTTATAGCATTCCCTCTGTCTCCATATCCTTCTTCATCATATTATCATATCATGTTCAAGTTCCTACATATGCAATTCCCTCATGACAAGATGACATTGGTTTGATAAACCCCTAGTATAAGATGGTGTGTGATGATCCACAGATCAAGTTGGAAATGGGTAGTAGGCCAAGGTAGAGGCTCAGTAAATGCGCAATTTTTCAGCTTAGGAAGTTAGGGGTGGAGCTTGGGCCCTGAGACTGTGCAATGTGCAGTTCAGGTTAGAATAAGGAAAAATATTGCACAATTTTAGAGCTCAAGGTGATAGGCTGAGGGGTTTTGCATTATTTTAGCCAATTGTGTAGTTGTGGAGGGAAGATGAGCCCAGGCGATTCCGCAATTTAAAAATTAAAGAGCTTAGGGACAAGGCTTGAGCCTTGATACTTCGAAATGAGTAGTTTATATAGGACTAAGTAGACAAAATTCACAGTTTCTGAACTTAATGAGCTTAGTAGGAGGGTTTTTCAATGATTGGGAAAACTGTGGAATTCTAAGAGGTAGAGGAGGTTGGGCCATTGCGTAGTTTTGTAGCTCAAAATCTCAAGGGATGAGCTTAATGTTATAGATTGTGCAGTGCGTAGTTGAGGCCAGGTTGGGAAGATGAATTGCGCAATTTTGGGAGGCAAGGTCGGGCTTGAGCACTGAAATTGCGAAGTGCAGAGTACTAGAAAGCATGAATTGTGCATTGGGTAGTGTCAAGGGAAAAAGATGCATCTTGAGGGTTGGAACTTTGTAGTTCACGACTGAGGAAAGTCATATGAGGCTAGGTTGCTGGGGAAATTTTGAGAGTTGGCTAAGTGTGGGACTGAAGAGACTGATGTGAACAGTGATATGAATTGACTGTGATCACACACTTTAAACAATTTGAAAACAAACAACATAGATCATTCGATCATGTTGAAAACATATTTTCCTCAATATTACAACCTTGTGATGACTTCATGATAAGCATGACACTAAAGATATACTTTGTGACGACTGTGAAGACACTTGTGCGACAGTGCTTAAAACTTTGGGAATGAGTGCGAATGATGTTTACATGGTTACACCAACTCATTCACACAAAGATAACCCCTTGAAACCACGATAAAAGGCATGCATATATTGTGCGATAACTAAAATGCGAAAAAATACCAATTGCTAAAGTGTGAAGGACTCTTGTGATATGTGGATGAAAGTTAAAGTAACACATGCCAGAGAAAAGGTAACATTAAAACAACATTAATTAGAGTAAAGGAAAGTGAAAGCGTCAGTCGAAAACACGAAAATGGCACTCACGAAAACAAAGGTGCGCAAAAGCGATAGTTTACAAAACTCACTGAAATGGAGGTACGAAATTAGCCAGAATGTGAGAAATTGTCATTGTTAGTGTGCACTGACTATAAACATGGATTGGAAATCACACAGGAACAATATCGATAGAACATGTTATGCTTTTCCAAGCTTGCGTAAAAGAATGTGCTCATGAACTTATTATGGACTGAGCATGTGTGTTCAAGTGGCTTCAACACTTCCAATCCAAGAGGGAGCTCAAAAAGCATAAGTTTTCCAAGAAGTGACTATGGAACAACCGATTGCAAGATCCATGGTAGGCTCTAAAATTTGAGTATGAGAAAATATTTGGAGAGTGTTTGTCGCAAGCGGAAATAACTCCTCTACCATTAGATTTATTGCAACTTCCCTTACAAATACAAGCATCTCTAAAGGACACCAGGGTATCTACTCAATAGGAAGTTTCCTCTCAGCCAGTGGTCCCCTCGTAGCAAAAAAAAACAACAACAACTAGTTCTTCAAACTCTGGAGGAGAGATTTATACAGTAGACTCAAGGATAGAACAATTTTTGGAACAATTTGATTAGGCCCTGAAATATCCCAAGGAAGGGGAACAAGAGAATGTAATCCTAGGAGGAGAATCTACTTCACAACAATATAATCCACAAATTAATACCTCTTCTAAAATAAATATCATACTAGAGAAATCAATAGCTGAGAAGACACCATTAGTCACCCAACCTGAGGTAGATATTATTCCTGTTAATCATACTTCTAATATCTTCCTCAATATTAAATATATCCCTCCAATCGACATTTTTTATAGCCCAATGCACAAATTTGTAGTTAAAAGAGGAAGTAAGAAGAGGAAGATTGATGAATCCTTGGCTCTAGTCCCAGGGAAAACCACAGAAGCCACTTCTCTTGAAGTTCTTTGGAAAGGATCCTCTACTACCCCTATTGAAGAGCTTGGGAAATTAACACAATTTACTGGTGTATATGCCTTTACAACCATGGATAGAACAATTAAGGTGTAGGAATTTCTAAGAGAAAATTATGTGAATATTGACAATATGGAGCAAGAATTGATGAATGAGAAATAAAAATTGAGAAGACAGTTGCAAGTTCAATTGGATCAAATGGGAAATGACATTGAAAAAAATGCAAAAGAAGTTCAATACAGTACAAATCCAACATGTAGAGGAGATTAATATAAAATGTGTATGCGTCAGGGAATTTCAACAGAGATTGGAGCAATTGTAAGTCAAGACTCCGCATATAGTGAAATTCAAATAGGAGGCCTATGATATTAATGCATAGCTACAAAAGAAGAAACAACTATTATGTGAGAAACTAGATTTGATTGACGTGCAATGAAAATTGGGTAATAATTTGGCTGACAAGCTGGTGGATATGATAAAATGTTATGCTGAAGCCAAAAAATATATGAATGAGATGTTGAAGTGGAAAAACAATGTTGAAGGGAAAAATTATGACTTTCCTAAAATATATGAAATGCAAAATTCAATCATTTTTAAAGTATGGAAATGCCATAATTCCTTTGGTTAAAAATATCATCAATGATGTTCGTGAATTATCAAATTCCCTAGTTGAATGAATTAATGATTATTCACTTAGATAAAATCTGGTTTCTAGTTGTCCAGAAGATTCCCTGCCAAATGTAGAAAGGTTTCTCAAGAATTGGCTTGAATAGAGGGTAGAATTCACTAAAACAATTGACCAATTGACTAAAGCTAATACTGAACTCAATTGGAAATTTTTTGTCAAACCCCATAGCCATTGGTTGGTTTTAAAGGCATTCGCTAACATCTTCATCCAAATGTTTCCACCATTAAGAGAATTTATCTTCAATTTTTAGGTGCACGTCAAGCCTCATTCCCCTCTAGAGCTGGCAACACTTCTAGATATTCAAAGGTTATGGAAAAGAACAACTCGATCATCTTCAACCAACTAAGAGTTGTTACAACCATTTTCTTTTTTTGATAATTTTGTTATACTTTAGTTGAGAATTTTTAGAGAGAGAAGTTCTGCTCTATAAATTTCCCTCTTGAACTCGTTGCAAAGGGTTTTGAATTTTGGAAAAAACAAAGCTTTTGTTGCACTTTTGTACTCAAATTTTTCTTTAATATAAAATGAACCAACATCAATTCTAGCATGCATAGGTTTCCAATAGTATGGGTACTTTTATGTGCTTTGTATGCATTCTATTTTTAAAAAGGAATTGTTTCAAATATTTAGATATTGTTCATGTATGTGCTTTAATTAATTCTAACATTATCATTTTTTATGTGTGTGGATTAAATTACATAAAATATTGTGAATAACGAAAATGTTGTTTATATATGATTAGCTTGTAATTTATTTTTTTAACTATTTAATCAAATGAAGTATTTTATTGAAATTTAACATTGACGATAATTCATGAGAATCTTCATTATCATGAAACAATGTTACTTTTCTAGCACATATAACAACATATACCTGGGTAAAATAAATCAGATTAGATTTGTTTTATTTTATATCAGTTATTTCATTACTTTATTAGTGACCATGACCATCCATTTCATACCCATACATAATTAGTTTTCACGGGTAATTGGACCCATAATATCAGTCGATACCACCAATTTCAATGGAAAAGAATGTGATTTTGGGCTCTGACCCAATGGATTTGCAAATGTTGATGCTATCAGTTTTGGCCACCAACACTTCCCAAGGGTCAGAGGAGTATTCCATTTCCTCGTCCACATATGGTTTTTCCATAAGTCCTAATCCACTTCATTCGCTAAATGACAAGACTAACTACTAGAAAAACCTAGTCTGTAGTGTTATAGAAACCCTCGCTCCATAATCCTAAAATATGAACCCACTTGGTTCATATTTCAGGGTTATGGAGCAGGAGTTTTTGCAACACTATATGCTAGGTTTTTTTGCAGTTTATATATATATTATAAAGTAATTTTATAATCATAATAAATATTTATTAAAGTGACTATAATTTATTAAAGTAATATTCAGAGGGTAAGAGCAATTTTTTAATATTTTTTTCACTTAGTATAAATAAAATTTTCCTCCACAAAAGAAATAAAAAATAATTGGATATTTGTGTTTATATGGTATGGGGGTTGATTATAAGTCATTACACAATAATGTAGTGGATATACATGGGTAATTTAATAGACTACAAAATAACAATGTGGTGACTTGGGATTCTACTTGATAAAGGTGGCAGGTTGAGTCGAGCGACATCAAAATTTACTGATGCGGAAAACAAAGTATGGTTGGTAACAAAATTAGGTGTACAAAATTTTTTATAGTTTCTATAGGGTGATGGCTACACAGTTTTATAGCATAAGTAAAAATGTGGAAAATTTTGAATATACAGTAGAAAAATAGTAAAATAAGCTATGCAATGGAGGTAGATGTATGGAAATTGTACATTGGTAGATGATAGGTGCAAATTACAAAACTTTAAATTATGTTTGTATCTATGTGAATAGTTGTGGGGTATGTATTTTGACCCACAAAAATTGGTCTGAATTGGTTCTAATACCAATGTAAAAAATAGTTCTTGTTTGTATCCCAAATATAGAATTATTTTGTAGATAAATAATATATTGATTGATAAATAAATGATGTTGATACAACCCTAATGATGATTTTCTTATAGTATTGACTAGTTACAAGGTGAGAGGATATGTTCCCTTGCTCATTTCATTTAATTAATTAACTTATTATTATGTTTATAAAACTTAATTTGCATATTACAATTAATCTATTTTTAGTAACCCTTAGTGTCCTAAATTTAGAACTAACATTCTCTGCATACTACCTTATTTGAAATTGTAATGGTTATCGACTCCAAGGGAACCTTTAACTCTTAAAATATATTCTAAAGGCTATTTTTAAGTATCATGTCAAAAATTTTCATAAATTCAATGAAGCAACATAATGTTGAGAAATTAGGGCGTTTAATTCAAATTCTCTTTCTTGATAATTACTTCTGAACTTGTTATGCTTCGTTTACTTAGATATTTTCTTCATTAACTTATTATGTATGTCATCAAATCAATTATCAAAACATAAGAGACATAAAATTTAGGCTCTTCAAGGCAGGGCCAAAACATCTCCCTCTTGGAGAGGAAAACCCAATAGTAATTGTTCTTATAGATCATCAATTGACAAGTACCAAGACCATGACAAAAACCCTTGACACAAATATTTCTCCAAGACCATTGTCACTAGCTCTCCTAGGCTCCTTGTGTTTATATTCCTTTTATGCACTGTGTTGCACTAACACTAGGAAATCTTGGTTCCTAGCCCTAAACAATGGTCTTCATTTTCTTCCTTTCCTTGATTAGACATCCTAGAGACTTTTCCTTGTTGTGATATCTTTGTTGTGCTATACCTTGTCCTGTTGAAGTTTGCAACAAGAAACAATGAAATTGGCATACGGAAATAACATCCATGATCCTAGTGAAAATTAAGCACCTACACTAGGGTGAGGCCCACACAGGCTATTTTTAGGTGTATGTCTACTTATAGATGTATGTGAATTTCTTTTTATAGATGCATGTATATTTATATATGCATGTCTATTTTTATTATCCTTTAATATTAGATGGACATTAAAATATAATATATTCTCAATGTGGACTTGAAAATAGTTAACTAAAGTGGCAAATCAGTTAGCTAAGTGAATTTCGATTTAAGAGGTTGGTTGGTGGGACATGCAGGTTGAATTTAGTTGTAACTGAGTAATTCTAGTTGTAACAAAGTTGGAAGTGTAGTGGTGCGTGAGTTGTGCAAGTTGTAAATCATTTTAACTCAGTTAAGTGAGTTAAAGTCAGTTGTGCTAGTTGTAACTGCAGATACACTAGTGAGAGATCAAGTGAATTAAATATTAATTAATTCACATGTAGTGATCTCACATGCAACTGATGTTCTTACTATTATTAATTGCATGCATGTCAGATCCAGTGGAGACCCAGTTGAGTTCTAGGTGAAAGGGAAGTAAACTATTAATTTTGACATTATTTGCTTGCACCAATGCAAGCACACACACATTGGATGATTCCATGATATTTACACAGTCAAGGTAGGCAAGGCATCCATCATTTAGGGTTCTTTACCATCAAGGATTGCGCAGTGGAAGCAAGCTTTTTGGAGACAGTAAATTGAGTAAGGGATTTGCCAATTTTTTGTATGATAGTGTGATATAATTAGCTGATGTACTGAGAGCTCTTGTGATTAGAGTTTTTTATGCAATTTTTTCATGATCTACGATATAATATACAATAGAATATAGTGGGTTTTTTAGCTATAAGCTTTCCCCAGGAAATTATTTGTGTTGTGTGTGATTAATCTTTCTTCATGCTTATGTAATTGGCGATTGTGTTTTTAATTCTGCCAAGATTTGTAGAAGTGATTCAGTATTTAACTTTAGCACATTGTTATATTGGGTGAATCCAAGATATACATGCATATTGTATAATTTCTACATGTCTTTCATGAATATCGGTAGCCCAAAGCAAATCTCCTTTTACTGTGGTATTCTTTGTTCTTGTTGTTGTATATATATCACTAAACTTATACAAGGATATGAGATCAATGACAGAGGCTAGGACTACCTTTCCTCCGCATTGATCTCAGTCACCTTCTACACATATCATTCCAGACAAGATAGCCTTCTTTATATCCTCTTACGCATTGTTGTCTTCGGATTACTGTGGAAAACTTTGACTTGAAGATTGCTATCCCAAAACAGAGTTTCGAGAGGACCTTTCTTCCTTTGCTAGAAAGACCCTTCTTCTCACTGCATTGCCTTTCTTTTGATCACCAAACTGCAGAATTATATCAACACTTCCATCACACACTTGTCTGACATGACTTCTTGAGGGTGAGTTGACTTCATCAAGGAGATCTTCCAACATCTTCTAGGTCGACTTCTTGGAGCATAGTGACAAGGGTTTGGAGCATATTTTTACATCAATAAATTGTCCCTTACAAGTGTAACAACACTTCATATACATGACTCTAAATTATACATATATGACAAGATGAAAAACCCCTAAAGACATCAATAATAAGACTTTGACCTATAATAAAAAATTCTTGCTCATGAAACCCATGCGGAAAGCATTTACAAAATACATTTTATTATATTTGTCTTGTTTATTACATAAATTCATAATTACAAGTCATTATGAAGACCAAAACTATTTACACTTTTCAACACTTCCTCTTAACTAGGGAGCTATTCATAATGGTACATGGTCACTCTCAATCTAATGAATCTCATAAGAATAATTTGATTGGAAATCCCATTTGTATAGCGTCATATCAACCAGAATTGTCATAGTGCAATGCCTTAACTAACAACTCCATCTCTTCACAAGATATTTGATCTACAATGTTGGCGATACCAATGATGAATATAAGCCCTCATCATTGTCTCTCTTGGATCATATCCCACCCAGGTTCATTCGAGATATGTCCACCAGGACTATTCTTACTTTTGGATTCCCATTCCTCAAAGAATATTCGCCCTTCCATGACTACATTTTCCTTGGATGACCTAATACATCCACAAAAGAGTATTAGATGTCATATGTTTCCCAATCCTCCATTCTTTCTTCCTAGTTGAATACCATAATGATGTGTCTATCTATTCTCTCCTCATGGCCTTCACTAAGACTTACGACCGTTATTCCTGGTCAAGTGAATGATACATGAAGTATAGAATCATGTCCATCACTTCCTTTCAATTATGAAATACATACTCCAAGTTTCTTTCAAGTAAGAAACTTAATACCAAGCTTCCTCTTAACCAGGGACCTCTAGCAACAATGGTTGAAATCCTAGTTTCTCATGAAGAAATCCTTCCGTTGATGTCATAAATTTCTTTGTTGTTGTGGAGCATTCATATTTTGGATATCTTCATTAGGGAAAATATCATCCATCACTCTCATCCATGAATCATGTATTCGTTCTTTCAGAAAGTGATCCATCAATCTTCTCATTTGGTCTAACCTCGTGTCATGTTTATTTCCTTCGAACCATATATCTTTCAAGGATATTTCATCCTTCCATATGGTTATCAACCTATGGAAGACATATACTTCCCTTTGGAAGCCCTGCATAAACTCATCCAGATATTATTCAACTATAAATATAAATACTTAAATAAAAAGGTACCTTAGTGATGATCTTTCATCATGACATCTTCTTGTAGGCATCAACATCCTTCATACAGATTGACACATCTCCTAAATATATGTATTTCCAAGGGTCTACATCTTTTCCGGACTTCATAACAGAGTCTACATATCTTCCCAGGAGATTTTCTAGTCAAGTCTTCTTAGCTTTCTTGGATGTTGACTGCCTCTAACTATGGTTCATGATCTCTTCCTTTCTTTCTCCACGCAATTTTATTTCATTCCCAGGAACTTCCAATATGAAATTCCTTGATAATGTACAATCACCTCATATTCTATATGAGGACATATTATGTTGATTTCACCTAGTGTGGCATCTGTGCATTGGAATATTTTCTTCTTTATTTGATCATACTTCTAAAGATATAAGTATACTACCTGCAACCATATGACATGACTACATAGAATCCAGTGTCAGCATAAATACATATATGTACCTGATTTCCTTCTTTTGAGTTGTCCTACAACAGTTTTTCTTGGAGTGAAGAATTTCATTCCCTTGACCTGCTTTATCAATATGTCATCATATCTAATCCCAGAATTCTGCAATTTAGAATTCTCGATGAAACCTTTTTCTTTCTTTCTAACTAGTTAATCGAAAGAGGATTCCCATTAGAAATTTTCAGCACCCGTTTCCATATTTATTATTGAATGATGATTTTTGATCTATTTAACTACTTTATTATAAATTTTATACACAATGAGGTTCCTAGGAGGCATTCATAGCATAGATGTCAGATAATTTTTTTCAGGCATTCTCCTATGACAAGTACTCCTACTCTTAATACTTCTATCATGATGCCAATTTTAAAATGATGCATATATTTAATATACAATTCTTCCTAACATATTATTTTACAACCAACAAATACCTCCTATAGAGGAAAATGGTCTTATTCATAGTAGATATCTTTCACTTCTTCTTTCTCTGAGGCTTCTTTGAATCAGGTTCTTCTATTTCTCTAGAAACATGGGATTCTTCCTTTTTCCTCTTGTCCTTATTATATTTGGAACAATTCCTTTTAAATTTCCCAAGTTCATAACATTTGTAGAATCAGATCTTAGCCATGTTTCTTATTTTCTTCTGAGGACCGAACGTACCAAATTTTCCTTTCCTTATTGACATGGTATCATAGGCTTCATTTGATCCTGTATTGATATTGATCTAGTTTCTTCTGTTTTACATAAATACCATAGATCATGGAATGGCATTGCTTCTTTCTTCCCATAGATTCTTGAATATTCCCCATTCCTTCGGTAGAGAATTTAGTACCATAGTAAATATTTCTCTATCATACATTACTTCTACCAATTCCTCTAGTTGATCTCTTATTTCGAAAATCTTCATAAAGTATGAAGTGATTCCTTCCTCTTTTGACATATTCAAATTGTATATTTCTTATCTCATAGATATACTTCCCATTTCGTACTTACGGATAATAGCTCCACCAATTTGTCATATATTTCTTTTGAATATTCTAGTGTTTCTACATATGGGATTAGAGAGTCCTTTATGGATTCTATAAGAATCCTTTGGGATATTATGTTTCCCTTAATTTATTTGGTATAATATTGAGTGTATTATTTTGAAGGTTTATTTAGTGACACTTTGATGTAATCCATAAATTCATTTTCAATCAAATTTAAATCTTTCTTTTTCTTCCATGCAAAAAATTTGGAGTCTCAAACAATTTGTTTCTTTCTTTGAAAAAACTCATATTGAGATACTTACTTGAGTAAAAACTTTCTACTTCTATCATCTTCTTTGATGATGATGTAAATAATGACATGAGCTCTCTTTTAGATTAGGTTCTTCAGGAGTAGTGAAAAGAGCTATATTACCTTGGATCCTTAATGATAATGATGATCAAGGATGGCTTGATAATAGTTTTAGAAGAATAATGATTTGATGAATAATTGAATAGTGTTGAAGGATGTCTTCAGCAAACAAAATGGTGGCATGATGATGTCTCCAACAATGTTGATTTGATTTTAACACCAAATAGTTTTTTATGGTGATGAATTCAACACAGTGTCCTAGATTTTGATCCTTTTGAGATGGCTTGAGGGTTTCTTCAATTTCTGCAAACTTCTCCTACTTAGATTAATGAAGGCCTTCTTTAGATCAGAAGTGTGACTCTTCAATGTATATTTCTGACTCTCAGTTTGGTGCCTTCTGGAAAACCAATTTGATCTCTTGTGTCTTCTTCTCAAGTAGCTCTTTCTTGTCTTTATCACCTCAACTTTGATACCATGTTGAGAAATTAGGGTGTTTAATTCAATTTCTCTTTCTTGATAATTAATTGTGAACTTGTTATACTTATTTTACATAGAGATTTTCTTCGCTAACTTATTATTTCTTTCATCAAGTAAATTATCAAAACAAAAGAGACATAGAATTTAGGCTCTTCAAGTTAGGGACAAAACCTCTCCCTCTTGGAGAGGAAAACCCAATAGTAATTATTCTTATAAATCATCAATTGATGATTACTAAGGCCATGACAAAGACCCTTGAAACCAATATGCCTCCAATATCCTGTTACTATATCTCCTATTCTCTTTTGTTGATCTTGTTTTACTGCACCATGCTGCACCAACACTAGGAAAGCTCGGTTCCCTTAATAATGATCTTCATTTTCTGCCTTTCCTTGATTAGACCTCCTAGAGACTTTTCCTTGCTATGATATCTTTCTTGTGCTAGACCTTGTTCTTCATTAATACTGGTGGCCCAAAATGGATATCCTTTTACTGTGGTATTCTTCGTTCTTGTTTTCGTATATATATCACTGAACTTATACAAGGATATGATATCAATGACAAAGTCTAACACTGCCTCTCCTCCACATTGATCTCGGTCACCTTCAACGCATATAATTCTAGACTAGACAACCTTATGTATATCCTATTACGCACAATTGTCATCAAATTACAGTGGAAATATTTGACCAGAAGATTTCTCTTCCAAAACAGAGGTCTGATAGAACCTTTCTCCCTTCGCTAGACAAACCCTTGTTCTCACTGCACTATCTTTCTTTTGATCACCAAAATGTAGAATTATATCCAAACTTCCATCATAGACTTGTATAAAATCTTATCTTCCTAATGAGGCTGCAGACCACCATTTATATAGAGAATATCTCATACTTCAAGGCTTACATGACTTCTTAAGGGTGATTTGACTTCATCAAGGAGATCTTCCAGCATCTTCTCGGCCAAACTTCTTGGAGCATAGTGAAAAGGGTTTGGAGCATATTTTAACATCAATAAATTTTCCTTTAAAAGTGTAACAACACTTCATATGAATGACTCTAAATTATACATTTATGACAATATGAAAAACCCCTAAATACATCAAGAAGAAGTCTTCGACCTATAATAAAAACTCCTTTCTCGTGAAATCCATGAGGCAAGCATTTACAAAATACATTTTTGTTTATCTTTGTCTTCTTCATTACATAAGTTTATAGTTACAAGTCATTATGAAGGTCGAACCTAGTTACACTTTTCAACACATAAGATATTTATTTTATTATCTTGAAATTTTCTTGCGATAATCATAAGAGTAACTAAGTATCCCATGATTGAATGATAATTTCTAAATCGTGCCTAGCCTTTATCCATTGTCCCAAACTTCTTAACCATGTGCTAATATTCTTTTCCAGAATAATTGATCCGGATTTATGCAGGAATGCAACAGAATACAGAAATAACCATAAACATAGAAACACAGTGGAAATAAGGCTTCATTTCATTAATATCAAATCACATAAATATGCTTACAAACATGATGGAAATAAAATAGCTAGGGTGCTGGTAGCGAATCTCTGAGAAGAGATGTGGCGACTACAGACCTCTGAACTGTATTACAATGAGGCTCGAGGGCCTATTTGTTATGGAGAAACAATGGAGAATTCTAAACGTCCAAAAACCTAACCCTAGGAGATGAAGCGCCAAAACTATGGGCCCCGTTTGGGTAAATTGGTGTTTCAACTTCCCAGGGACGTAACTTTGGCATACTATCTTCGTTTGGGGCTTCAAAACGGCTCCGGAAGTTCAGGACCTGAAAAACTGCTAAAAATAGTAAGTTGTGAAAAAAACTGAAAGAGACAATGGTGGGGCCCCAAGTGGAATAGGCGGGTGGCCACCAATATCCACCTGGATCATTCTTCCCCCCTTAGGAAGCAATAGTCCCCATTGCATTGAGTTCCTCCATGAGATGAGGAAACTTCTGTTGAACTTGGTCCCTGGTGAACCGCTTGCCTTGGTGCAGGAGTTGGCCAGCTTTGATAACCCGATACAGTTGGATCTTCTGTCGGCGAGTGTTCTTGATTTTCATGTCCATGATACAGTCTGTGGTGGCCTGCTCCATGCAGTCTGGGTTTAACTCTTTTAGTGTGAGTTCTTCTGCAATGTCAGAGGTGTCCAATAGAGGTGGGAAGTAGGGATGAAGGCGGTCTACATTTAATACTGAGTGTAGACCAAGGAATGGTGGAATACTGAGCTCGAAGGCATTGTTCCCTACAACCTTGGTGATGGTGTACGGCCCATATAGGAGCGGGCGAATCTTGCAGTGGGGTCCAGTGAGGCGCTCCTTCTGCAAATGTAGCCACACTTTTTCACCCACCTAGAAGTTGCGTGGGACCCGATGTTGATCATGTCGTTGTTTGTACTTAGCATTGGCTCTGTCCAATATGTCATGAACTTGTTGGCGGATGTGCTGAATGCACTCGATGAAGTTGTTTGCTTTGTCAGCTTCAAACTGGACATGAGCTGAATTGGCCTGAGTAGTTGCAAATGGCATGGCTACGTCAATGGGAAATAGTGGTTGGAATCCCAAGCCCACCTGAAAGGGGTTGTGATCGGTTGAGCTATGGAGAGCCTGGTTATAACTATGTTGTACATAGGGAAGGCTCTCATCCCATGTGTGTGGATGCTTTGAATTGTACATGCGTGGAATGTGTACAATCATCCTATTGACAACCTCTGTCTGGCCATCAGTTTGGGGATGGAAAGTTGTGGACTTGGTGAGCTTGGTGTCCAAAATTGACCAGATGCTAGACCAAAATGTGTTGAGGAACCTGCTGTCGTGATCTGATATGATAGATTGCGGGATCCCAAAGTGCACCCACACTCGTTCAAAGAAGAGTTTAGCAGTGGATTCTACTATGATATTCTTCTTGCAGGCCGCCATAATGGACATATTTGAGAATTTGTCGACGACCACAAAAACATAGTCATTTCCATGCTTAATAGAAGGAAGTCCTGACATGTAATCCATGGAGATGGATTCCCAAGGTCGAATAGGGGTAGGTAGTGGAGTATAGAGCCCTTGCTTCTTGATGGTCGGTTTGGCAATGTCGCACATAGTGCAGGATCTAATGTACTTCCCGACATCTTGTCGAAGGTTCAGCCAATAGAAATACTTCTGCAGTACTACCACTGTTTTCTCGACCCCAAAATTCCCAGCGACTCGACTGTAGTGCGCTTCCCATATCATCTTGGCACATTTGCTTGAAGGAACACAAATATGTCCTAGGTGACATAATAGTGCATCTTGGAGGTGAAAATTTGGAACTTTCATACCCCCCAAGAGTGCCTTGTATGTGTGGCTGAATTCTGGATTTCTCTTGTAGAGAAGCAGCCAATCAGAAGTCTCATGCCCACAAGAGTTGAGAACGGTGGTTATGGCCACGATCGGTGATCGGATGAGGTAATCTGCAACATTATTGGTGCTACCCTTCTTGTACTTGATGTTCAAATGAAATTGTTGCAGATATGTGGACCACTTCTGATGGCGATCGTTCTGCAGCTTCCCTTGTGTCTGTATGAACTGCAAGGGTCGGTGGTCTGTGTGGATGATTATCTCCTTCCCCAAAATGTAATGCTTCCATTTTCAACAAGCCTGCACAATGGAATACATTTCTTTGTCATAAGTGGGATACTTTCGAACTGTGTTGGACAATGTCTCACTGTGATATGCCACTCGATGCCCCTGTTGAGTAAGAACTGCCCCAATAGCATAGTCAGAGGCATCTATCTTGATCTCAAATGGTTGTTGCAAGTCTGGTAATGTGAGCACTGGGGCAGAACAGAGGCGATGTTTCAATTCTACGAATGCCTTCTGTTAAGATTCCGACCAACAAAATTTTTCTTTCGCTCCTCCCTTGGTGACTTGACTCAAAGGCCAAGTGATATGAGAGAATCCCAACACGAACTTGCGATAGAAATTAGCAAGACCCAGAAAGTTGCGAAGCTTTGTTAGGGTGGTTGGGGCTGGCCAATCTCGAATGACTTGGATCTTGGCTGGATCCACATGCACCCCCCTTTCATCAATAATGTATCCTATATATTGAACCTGGGTCATGCCAAAAGTGCACTTCTTCAAATTGGCACACAACTTGTGTTACCGTAGTGTTTGGAGGACTTCTCAAATGTGGTGGAGGTGCTCTTCCCAAGTCTGGCTGAAGATAAGAATGTCATCCAAGTATACCACTACAAATGAGTTGGTGAATGGACGCAAGATGTCGTCCATCAACCTCATGAAGGTTGCGGGAGCATTTGTCAATCTGAAAGGCATGACGAGCCATTCAAAAAGGCCCTCCTTGGCTTTGAAGGCGGTCTTCCACACATCAGAGGGTTCGATTGGTACCTGGTGATACCCAGACTTCAAGTCGATCTTGCTGAAATATTTTGCCCATTTGAGTTGGTCCATAAGGTCATCAATCCGTGGGATTGGGTACCTATTACAGATAGTGATCTTGTTCAACGCCTGATAATCAATACAGGGTATCCAAGTCCCATCCTTCTTCTGTACCAACATGATCGGGCTCCCACAGGGCGATGAAATTGGCCGGATGTGACCTTTCTGTAGTAGCTCTTGAATATGCCTCTTGATTTCATCATTCTCCAGAACAGAGCGCCTATAGATTGGTCCATTGAGTAGTGGCACATCTGGGGTCAGGTCAATGGGGTGCTTGACCTGACAATGTAGAGGCACCCCTATGGGTGAGGTGAAGATGTCCCTGTACTCCTCCACAACCTTGTCCATTTGTTGTTGTCGTGCAGTGGATCCATGTCTGGAGGTCGTGGCCACAGTCTTCTTCTTGCCCTGGGGGTGGATCATCAGGAAAAAAAATTTCATGGTTTGGGAAATGAGCTTACTGCATTGTTTTGTAGTAACCAAAGAGATAGTGGGAGGCGGTGGTACCTTTGGTATCCTATACAATTTATTTCCCAAAGTAACAATAATAGCACGAGGTCGGGACTCATATACAACATGTCACTTCCACAAGTATGGTTGGCCTAATAATACATCAGAAACATCAATAGGATCAATGTCAAACAATACCTCATCCATGAAGGGCTTGATACTATAGGGAAGGCGGCACTGTTGGCTGACGTGAAGATCTCGTCCTTGGTGAAGCCACCCAATGGTGTATGGTTGTGGGTGCGCTATGGTCGGTAAGCCCAACTGATTCATGAAATCTACTGAAATGAGGTTCTTTTGGCTCCCATTGTCGAAAATGAACCATAGCGGGGAACCCTTTACCCACATATGGGAGTGGAAACGACGCTCTGCCTCCTGTGGATCTTCTGGTTCCTCCTTCTGGATCTTCATAGTGGCAACAATGGCGTTGGGCTCTGCATCAATAATATGCTTCCCTTTTTCATTCACCTTGTCAGGTTTTGATTCAGATTCGGAGCATGCATCTGATTCAGAAGCCCTCATCTCGGCCACCAGCGACTGCTTGGCCCGACACTTACTTGTGTTGTGAGTGGAGCTCTTATGGAACTCACACCACTTTCCCGTGTTCTTCTTTGGCTTCGCGGTGTTGTTATTTGCTTGTGTCTTTGGCAGGTTGTCTTAGGCCACCATGCCTTGGCTTTGTCCTTTGTTCTGTGGTTTGGGGGCACCTTTCCCTTGCTTTTGATTCGCAGATCCAAAGTCTCACTTCTTCTATTTGAATTTCTGCTCAATCTTGGCAGCATACTGGTATGCCGTACCAAGCGAGGAGATGTCGAGGAACTCCATTTCCTCCTGAATGTATCTATGTAGACAACTGCAATACTTTAGCACCAAATGTTTCTCTAAATATTTGATACCCAACTTTGTGCACAGGGTATGGAACAGTTTTGTTAGCTCATGCACATCTTGATCCCTTTGTTGTCGCAGCGTGGTCCATTATATGTACTTGTCCTCATAGCTCCCCACGGGATAGTATTGTTCATTTATGGCATCTTGGAATGAATTCCAAGTGGGTACGACTGAGAACAGAGAGGGTTTTGTCTCGTCTGTTTTCTCACAGTAGGTTTCCCACCAGTCCTTGACATGGGGGGTAGCTTTGAGGTGCAAAAATAATCTTCTCCCGGTCAGAAAAATCATGAACTGAGAAATATCCTTCTAATAGATTCAACCATATATCTACGACATCTGCATCTATTTCACCCTCAAATATGGGAATGTCAAATTTTACTTGTACCTTAAAGGGAGTCGCACCTCCAGAGTGGCTGCTGGATGCAGATGCGCCACCGGTGGGCAATCGTTGAAGGATATGGGCAAAGTTATCCGTCATCGCGTTCCTTTGTTTTTCGAAGGCCTCCTCGAGAAATAATTTGATAGGATCTCCTGCTCCCTCATCTTTCTTTTCATCCCCCATGGGCATCCATCAGGGTTTGCGAGGCTGATCTTGCAAAGGTTCCACCAGATCGAGCCCTAACTCCTTATACCCTGACCTCTTTGGGGACATGCAAAGAAGGATCGATAAAAAGCAGACCCCTCTGATACCACTAATCCATATTTATGCAGGAACGCAACAGAATACATAAATAACCATAAACATAGAAACACAGTGGAAATAAGGCTTAATTTCATTAATATCAAATCACAGAAATATGCTTACAAACATGATGGAAATAAAATAGCTAGGGTGCTGGTAGCGAATCTCTGAGAAGAGATGTGGCGACTACAGACCTCTGAACTGTATTACAATGAGGCTCGAGGGCCTATTTATTATGGAGAAACAATGGGGAATTCTAAACATCCAAAAAACTAACCCTAGGAGATGAAGCGCCAAAACTATGGGCCCCGTTTGGGTAAATTGGTGTTTCAAATTCCCAGGGACGTAACTTCAGCATACTATCTCCGTTTGGGGCTTCAAAACAGCTCTGGAAGTTCAGGACCCGAAAAACTGCTAAAAATAGTAAGTTGTGAAAAAAACTAAAAGAGACAATGGTGGGGACCCAAGTGGAATAGGCGGGTGGCCACCAATATCCATCTGGATCATTATTCCCCCCTTAGGAAGAAATAGTCCCCATTGCGTTGAGTTCCTCCATGAGATGAGGAAACTTCTGTTGAACTTGGTCCCTGGTGAACCACTTGCCTTGGTGCAGGAGTTGGCCATCTTTGACAACCCGATACAGTTGGATCTTCTGTCGGCGACTGTTCTTGATTTTCATGTCCATGATACAGTCTGTGGTGGCCTGCTCCATGCAGTCTGGGTTTAACTCTTTTAGTGTGAGTTCTTCTGCAATGTCAGAGGTGTCCAATAGAGGTGGGAAGTAGGGATGAAGGCGGTCTACATTTACTACTGAGTGCAGACCAAGGAATGGTGGAATACTGAGCTCGAAGGCATTGTTCCCTACAACCTTGGTGATGGTGTACGGCCCATATAGGAGCGGGTGAATCTTGCGGTGGGGTCTAGTGAGGCACTCCTTCTGCAAATGTAGCCACACTTTTTCACCCACCTAGAAGTTGTGTGGCACCCGATGTTGATCATGTCGTTGTTTGTACTTAGCATTGGCTCTGTCCAATATGTCATGAACCTATTGGCGGATGTGCTGAATGCACTCGATGAAGTTGTTTGCTTTGTCAGCTTCAGACTGGACATGAGATGAATCGGCCTGAGTAGTTGCAAATGGCATGGCTATGTCAATGGGACATAGTGGTTGGAATCCTAAGCCCACCTGAAAGGGGTTGTGGCCGGTTGAGCTATGGAGAGCCTGGTTATAACTGTGTTGTACATATGGAAGGCTCTCATCCCATGTGCGTGGATGCTTTGAATTTTACATGCATAGAATGTGTACAATCATCCTATTGACAACCTCTGTCTGGCCATCAGTTTGGGGATGGAAAGTTGTGGACTTGGTGAGCTTGGTGTCCAACATTGACCAAAGGCTAGACCAAAATGTGCTGAGGAACCTGTTTTCGTGATCTGATATGATAGATTGCGGGATCCAAAAGTGCACCGACACTCGTTCAAAGAAGAGTTTAGCAGTGGATTCTACTGTGATATTCTTCTTGCAGGCCGCCATAATGGCCATCTTTGAGAATCTTTCGACAACCACGAAAACATAGTCATTTCCATGCTTAATAGAAGGAAGGCCTGACATGTAATCCATGAAGATGGATTCCCAAGGTCGAATAGGGGTAGGTAGCAGAGTATAGAGCCCTTGCTTCTTGATGGTCGGTTTGGCAATGGCACACACAGTGCAGGATCTGATGTACTTCCCGACATCCTGTCGAAGGTTCAGCCAATAGAAATACTTCTGCAGTACTACCACTGTTTTCTCGACCCCAAAATGCCCAACGACTCGACTGTAGTGCGCTTCCCATATCATCTTGGCACGCTCGCTTGAAGGAACACAAATATGTCCTAGGTGACATAATAGTGCATCTTGGAGGTGAAAATTTGGAACTTTCATACCCCCCAAGAGTGCCTTGTATGTGTGGCTGAATTCTGGATTGCTCTTGTAGAGAAGCAGCCAATCAGAAGTCTCATGCCCACAAGAGTTAAGAACGGTGGTTATGGCCACGATCGGTGGTCGGCTGAGGTAATATGCAACATTATTGGTGCTACCCTTCTTGTACTTGATGTTCAAATGAAATTGTTGTAGATATGTGGACCACTTCTGATGGCGATCGTTCTGCAACTTCCCTTGTGTCTATATGAACTGCAAGGGTCGGTGGTCTGTGTGGATGATTGTCTCCTTCCCCAAAATGTAATGCTTCCATTTTCAAAAAGCCTGCACAATGGAATACATTTCTTTGTCATAAGTGGGATACTTTTGAACTGTGTTGGACAATGTCTCACTGTGATATGCCACTCGATGCCCCTGTTGAGTAAGAACTGCCCCAATAGCATAGTCAGAGGCATCTATCTTGATCTCAAATGGTTGTTGCAAGTCTGGTAATGTGAGCACTCGGGCAGAACAGAGGCGATGTTTCAATTCTACGAACGCCTTCTGTTGAGATTCCGAGCAACATAATTTTTCTTTCACTCCTCCCTTGGTGACTTGACTCAAAGGCCAAGTGATATGAGAGAATCCCAACACGAACCTGCCGTAGAAAGCAAGACCCAGAAAGCTGTGAAGCTCTGTTAGGGTGGTTGGGGCTGGCCAATCTCGAATGACTTGGATCTTGGCTGGATCCACATGCACCCCCCTTTCATCAATAATGTATCCCAGATATTGAACCTGGGTCATGCCAAAAGTGCACTTCTTCAAATTGGCACACAACTTGTGTTGTCGTAGTGTTTGGAGGACTTCTCGGATGTGGTGGAGGTGCTCTTCCCAAGTCTGGTTGAAGATAAGAATGTCATCTAAGTATACCACTACAAATGAGTTGGTGAATGGACGCAAGATGTCATCCATCAACCTCATGAAGGTTGCGGGAGCATTTGTCAATCCGAAATGCATGACGAGCCATTCAAAAAGGCCCTCCTTGGCTTTGAAGGCAGTCTTCCACACATCAGAGGGTTTGATTGGTACCTGGTGATACCCAGACTTCAAGTCGATCTTGCTGAAATATTTTTCCCATTTGAGTTGGTCCATAAGGTCATCAATCCGTGGGATTGGGTACCTATTCCAGACAGTGATCTTATTCAATGCCTGATAATCAATATAGGGTCTCCAAGTCCCATCCTTCTTCTGTACCAACACGATCGGGCTCCCACAGGGCGATGAACTTGGCTGGATGTGACCTTTCTGTAGTAGCTCCTGAATATGCCTCTTGATTTCATCATTCTCCAGAACAGAGAACCTATAGATCGGTCCATTGGGTAGTGGCGCACCTGGGGTCAGGTCAATGGGGTGCTTGACCTGACAATGTAGAGGCACCCCTGTGGGTGAGGTGAAGATGTCCCTGTACTCCTTCACAACCTTGTCCATTTGTTGTTGTCGTGCAGTAGAGCCATGTCTGGAGGTCGTGGCCACAGTCTTCTTCTTGCCCTGGGGGTGGATCATCAGGAAAACAAATTTCCTGGTTTTGGAAATGAGCTTACTGCATTGTTTTGTAGTAACCAAAGAGATAGTGGGAGGCGGTGGTACCTTTGGTATCCTATACAATTTATTTCCCAAAGTAACAATAACAGCACGATGTCGGGACTCATATACAACATGTCACTTCCACAAGTATGGTTGGCCTAATAATACATCAGAAACATCAATAGGATCAATGTCACACAATACCTCATCCATGAAGGGCTTGATACTATAGGGAAGGCGGCACTGCTGGCTGACGCGAAGATCTCGTCCTTGGTGAAGCCACCCAATGGTGTATGGTTGTGGGTGAGCTGTGGTCGGTAAGCCCAACTGCTTCATGAAATCTATTGAAATGAGGTTCTTTTGGCTCCCATTGTCGAAAATGAACCGTAGCGGGGAACCCTTTACCCACATATGGGAGTGGAAACGACGCTCTGCCTCCTGTGGATCTTCTGGTTCCTCCTTTTGGATCTTCATAGTGGAAACAATGGCGTTGGGCTCTGCATCAATAATCTGCTTCCCTTTGTCATTCACCTTGTCAGGTTTTGATTCAGATTCAGAGCATGCATCTGATTCAGAAGCCCTCATCTCGGCCACCAGCAAATGCTTGGCCCGACACTCACTTGTGTTGTGAATGGAGCTCTTATAGAACTCACACCACTTTCCCGTGTCCTTATTTGGCTTCGTTGTGTTGTTCTTTTCTTGTGTCTTTGGCAGGTTGTCTTAGGCCGCCATGCCTTGGCTTTGTCCTTTGTTCTGCAGTTTGGGGGCACCTTTCCCTTGCTTTTGATTCGCAGATCCAAAGTCTCACTTCTTCTGTTTGAATTTCTGCTCAATCTTGGCAGCATACTGGTATGCCGTACCAAGCGAGGAGATGTCGAGGAACTCCATTTCCTCCTGAATGTATCTATGCAGACAACCGCAATACTTTAGCACCAAATGTTTCTCTGAATATTTGATACCCAACTTTGTGCGCAGGGTATGGAACAGTTTTGTTAGCTCATGCACATCTTGATCCCTTTGTTGTCACAGCATGGTCCATTATATGTACTTGTCCTCATAACTCCCCACGGGATAGTATTGTTCATTTATGGCATCTCGGAATGAATTCCAAGTGGGTACGACTGAGAACAGAGAGGGTTTTGTCTCGTCTGTTTTCTCACAGTAGGTTTCCCACCAGTCCTTGACATGGGGGGTAGCTTTGAGTGCAAAAATAATCTTCTCCTGGTCAGAAAAATCATGAACTGAGAAATATCCTTCTAATAGATTCAACCATATATCTACGGCATCTGGATCTATTTGACCCTCAAATATGGGAATGTCAAATTTTACTTGTACCTTAAAGGGAGTCGCACCTCCAGAGTGGTTGCTGGATGCAGATGCGCCACTGGTGGGCAATCGTTGAAGGATATGGGCAAAGTTATCCATCATCACGTTCCTTTGTTTTTCGAGGGCCTCCTCGAGCAATAATTTGATAGGATCTCCTGCTCCCTCATCTTTCTTTTCGTCCCCCATGGGCATCCATCAGGGTTTGCGACGCTGATCTTGCAAAGGTTCCACCAGATCAAGCCCTAACTCCTTATACCCTGACCTCTTTGGGGACATGCAAAGAAGGATTGATAAAAAGCAAACCCCTCTGATACCACTAATCCGTATTTATGCAGGAATGCAACAGAATACATAAATAACCATAAACATAGAAACACAGTGGAAATACGGCTTGATTTCATTAATATCAAATCACAGAAATATGCTTACAAACATGATGGAAATAAAATAGCTAGGGTGCTGGTAGCGAATCTCTAAGAAGAGATGTGGCGACTACATACCTCTGAACTGTATTACAATGAGGCTCGAGGGCCTATTTATTATGGAGAAGCAATGGAGAATTCTAAACGTCCAAAAAACTAACCCTAGGAGATGAAGCGCCAAAACTATGGGCCTCGTTTGGGTAAATTGGTGTTTCAAATTCCCAGGGACGTAACTTCGGCATACTATCTCCGTTTGGGGCTTCAAAACGGCTCCGGAAGTTCAGGACCCGAAAAACTGCTAAAAATAGTAAGTTGTGAAAAAAACTAAAAGAGACAATGGCAGGGCCCCAAGTGGAATAGGCGGGTGGCCACCAATATCCACCTGGATCAATCATTCATATAATTTGGCTGCAATAGGGTTAGTTATAATGGTCATATTATTTTAGAGGTTATTTTTTTCCTTCTAGTGCAAATAGAAACAATAAGTCTATAAGTCTTTGGTTTAGGGAATACTAGCTTGAAGGCTACATGGAAGAGCTTATGAATGTGAAGGATAAGAACACGTCCTCCAATATTCAGGATTTATATTTGATGCACTTCATTGTCCTTATATTTCCCTATTACACTTCATTTAACGCCAAACTCTATGTCTTTAAAAATAAGAAATTATTTCTTTGTAATAACAGTTGGAAATTTATCCTAGATTGGTAACTTGAATGGTCAAGAGCACAATTTGTTCTCCCATCCTCCTGTGTTCAATTCCAAGGGACATGTTTGGCCTATTGTGATAATTTTTGAAGAGTAGGTGCCCCACCCATGTGATGTCTAGGCTCTTGCTAAGTCATAAGTTATTGGTATATTTGGCTTGTAGTTTGTTAAATATACTCTTGGTATTATAGTGATAGTTGGAATATTTGACCCTAAATACTCTTGGTGTTATAGTGGTAGTTGGAAGATTTGATCCAAATCTTCATCTATATTACTCCAACATGTTATCAATTCACCATAGTTAAGAAAAGAGAAAGATGAAAATTTTTCCCACAAAAAATTCATCAAAAAATTCATAATACTTGTTAAAATATAGACTCTAAACCTCCTAAACAATCACATACTTTTCTTTAGTTTTTCAAATCAAAATTTACACCTAGAATTTTATTTAATTGAATTTAGAAAGGGATAAAGTTTATATTCCTTTACATTGTTAAATTTTAGGGACTTGCTAAAAGCTTCTCAATCACCTATATAGCAATTTTACAACGTTTCATATTAAACGTTATCCATTAATCATTTAATTTTCCTTTTTATCATAATATTTTAAAAAATACTTAATTATATAAGTTGAAAATGTTATTATAAAACTATGATAAAGATCTTTAATATTATTTATCAAAAAACAATTCATTTTTAAATTAATAAATTAAAGAAACACATCATAAAAATTACAAATATATAAACTTATACTTATTTTTCATAAAAATGTATAAACAAAGTACATATTACATTTATACTTTTACTCATTCTCATAAATAAAGAATTTAATTACATTGTTTTCCTTTTTCTACTTTATGGAATTTATAAAATAATAATATAAGTGTAAAGTAACAGTTGAGTTAAACATAAAATTGGTATATGAGAACTTTTTGTCCAAGGGATAAGAGATCCATCTATATATAGTAATTTGGTTGTTAAAATTTATAAAAGTGTATATATTTCAATCTCTTTAGATTTAAACATGTAACATCTTATGAAAAATATATACTAATTATAGAATTGTTTCGGTAATAATCACATTCAAATGAGCATTTTCGACTTGTTTCTAACCAAACAGTGTGGTTCATCATCAAGATTAGGTGAAATATCAGATACGGTTATTGAGTTTAAAAAGATCTACAAATAGCTAAACTAGCTGTTAGGATAACAGCTAGTTTGACTTTGAAAATTAAAATCGAATAATAACGAGTAGTTTTATTTAATGATTAATTAATTAATTATTTAATAATAATGATAATATATATGGAGATATTATTATTTAATTTAATTTAATTTAATTAATTAATTATTCATTTATATATATATATATATACTATAATTATAATTTATTTATTTATAAAAAAAAATACATAAATATAATAAACAGGTTGTTGGACAGTTCCTAAAACACCATGGAGGGAAAGGATCTGCCATCTTTGTGAGAATATGAACATCAAGGATGAAAATCACTTCCTCTTAGAGCCCTGCGTACAACCACATTAGAGCTCAATTTCATAATTCATAATCTTTGTTGCAATACTGACCTTCCTAACCTTTTAAGATGTCAAAATTATAGTGAGCTCGGGAGGCTTCTCTCCAAGCTTTTTGAGCATAGGAATAAAATCTTAAATCAAACTAAATAACTCTTTTCTTTAGGTCCGAAAGACCAAAGATTGGTCTTAATGGACAGTCGTCGTCGTCGTCGTCGTCGTCGTCGTCGTCGTCGTCGTCGTCGTCGTCGTCGTCGTCGTCGTCGTCGTCGTCGTCGTCGTCATCATCATCATCATCATCATCATCATCATCATCATCATCATCATCATCATCATCATCATCATCATCATCATCATCATCATCATCATCATCATCAAAATAAATAAATAAATTAATTAATTAAATTAAATTAAATTAAATGAGAATATATATATATATATATATATATATATATATATATATTCACTATTATTAAACAATTAATTAATTAATTAAAACTTGTCATTATTAATCGATTTTAATTTTCAAAGTCAATCTAGCCGCATTTCTACATCTATTTAAATTCAACATCAGGATCTGATTTCTCCACCTAGTCCTGATAATGAACCACATGACAATATTCATTTGAATGGGATTATTACTAAAAGAATTCTATAATTTTTTAAGATGAGTCACAAAATCCAAAATTCTAAAAAAACATATATTGTTAACAAATAAATCAACTTCAATTTTAATGATTAAAAATAAATTATTTTTTCCTTTTTATTCAAAATTAACAAATCATTTAAAGCAATCACAAATTCGTAATGCTTTTTATTACATATAATAAACAAAAGCTAGATGATGGCAATGTCACTAGTCTTTGTTTTTATGCACATCGTCCCGAGGTGGCTTTTGTTTATTATGCAATAATGATATAGATTTATGTTTGAACATAATATTTTTAAGAGGTTTGTATTTAAAAAAAAATGTTTTTACAAGTTAAAATGAATATTATTGATAAATTTATTGCACACCAACAAACAAAATAATGTTTCAAAATAAACTCTAAGTAATGGTTTTAGATATGTATACAGGGTAAACATTAAATAACATGTAGTGTTGTAAAAATTAGTGTATTATTTTTTTAATTAAATAAAAACAATATAATACGGAAACCAATTATTGCCTTGTGTTAATATATATTTTGATTTTTCAAATAAATACTTACCCATAATTTAAAATGGGTATATACACTTTTATAAATTTTAATAATTAAATAATTAATTTAATATTAATATTAAAATTAATTTAATATTATTAATCTAAATATTTTTTATTCAATTTTAAATTAAAAGTGCGTTCTCCAATATTTCTTATATTTTAAAATATAATAAATTATTATTATATATTTAAATTATTATTTATTTTATTTTATTTTATATTTTAATATATAAAAAAATATACATAATATATTTAAAATTTTATATATATATATATATATATATATATATATATATATATGAGACCCACTTTACATTTGTGTCCATTTACTTATTTAATATGACCAATTTAAATGGTGTCACTTTGGCACATTGTTTAAATATAGGAAGTACAAAAGTTAGTTTCATAAAATCAAAAGAGTTAACCAATGTGATGTCAATGAGGATGCGAATAAAAGTAAGTTTAAATTTGGATATGCTAATATATTTAAATGTTTATATCACTTTACATATAGATTTTTTTTTTAATTAATTTTATAAAATGTAACTTTAATCCATTTTTAGTATAATATATATGTGTTTTTTTTAATATTAAAATATTTTTATATTTTCTTTATCGTGTAAATTAGTTGGAGATAAAGTGGTACTTTTTATATATATATAGTAAGTTCAAGCTCTCATTAATAGTGTAGATTATGATGATAATAATGTAATTAATATCCACTCAAATCAAAATGATTTATGAAGTTTAAAACAATACTTTTACATTTTTACTTCAAATTGTTTATATATAAAAATGCTTCCAAAAATATATTTTAATTTTTATTAATTTTTATATTTTTATTTATATATTTACTTTCTATATAAAAAAATACAAATTTATTTTCTAAATTACAATGTTGTATTTTCTTATATAATAATCAAAATATTTGTATCTTATATTTTATTGAAAAAGATCAAAGATGATATATCCAAAGTCATGCACCCAAATATTATTTGAAGTCGAAACCATCAAGATGTATTAAAATTACAATTAAAATATATTACATGAAAAGTTTAACGGGAAAGTTTATATTGATTAAACCAACTTCATATTAGGTACAAGGAATTGCTGGACTTTATGATGGCGGCGAGGAATACGTCAGCCATTATGCATGGAATGTTTAAATCTAAAGTTCACATTATAAAGAATAAAAAGTATTTTCTAAATTTGTTTGCACGATCAAACCATTAATCCAACTTAATCACATAATAAAAATTAAAAGAACCTATACAAATGACATTTTCCGAAGTTATAATTATATTAGGAAACCTAAACAAAAATTATATGACCAGCCGACTCTTAAGTGCCTCGAGGATCATAGAGAATAATCCAAAACATTTTTTTAAAGATGTGAACAATTAATTATTTTCTAAATTTCGATTGAACTTGTGTGTAGTTCACAACTCTTCCGCTTTAGCCTTTGTTCACATGAAAGGGTAGCCTTTATTCGCGCATGAAAGGGTAACGAATCTTCAAAAATCAACCTTGAAAAAAGCAATGGATATATACAAAATCACATCACCTTAGGAAAACAATAAAAATGTGTTTAATTTTTACTAAAATTTCCACGTCAACCAATAGCAAAATGCTTGTGACTTGTCCTCAAATTTATGGGTGAGCTTCTACTGAATATGACTATTGCTATCACTAATTCTAAATGAATCAATTATTAAATAATTGTAATTTCGCTTTAAGAAAAATATTTTAATTTTTATAGGGTTTGGAAAGATGATTATATATCTCAATTTATAAGGTAATTTATATGCATGGCTTATATGCTTAAAATTTAAAAGTTTAAATAAGAGTTTAGACTTCACTGATGAGTTAAATTCATCATGCAATTTGAGCATTTCACTTTTTCAACGAATTAAATTTTGAAACTTTGAAGGTATATGAATAAATGAATGAATGATATTTTAACGTCCACGAAATTAAAAATAGTCTATGGGATCACCAACTTTCTTGTTTTTTTCCTTTTGTAATTTAATCTTTTTCTTACTCAAATTGATGATGAGCCGACCCAACCTTCTAACAGTTCCATCACTAAAAAGACAATGCCACAAAATTGATGCTAACATATTACGGTAACCGTCCCTGATGTCTCTGAAAGCGTCACATTCCAAAATGAAATGTTTTCTAATTCCATTGCCCCAGAAGTGCAAAAAGTACAAACCCTTTCTTCCCAAGCTTCTTTAGGTCTCTTCCACCGTCTTGTTTCACACTGAAGTTGATGTGAGTTAGTTCTTAATTGAGCAATAAGAACCTTTGCTCTCCATGGAATGCTAGCTCCAATGTATTCTTTTTGTTGGAGATCGCAATTGGTGTATATTCTTAGGTCGAATGGCATGACATTCTATTCATAATGTTTAGTTGGGAATGTTGAATTTAGTTTTGAATTTATTTTATTATCTAATAGCTACTGGCCAGAATCTTGATTTGAGGTCAAATTTTGAAAAAATCTTGGCACCAACAAATTTATTAATCAAACTAGAATTATTTGGCATGGAATAAGTATTACCATTTAATACTTTAGTCAGGAGTTTATAATTGATAACTAATCTAGGAACCCCTCTAATCCCTCTAATTTGTTCTAAATGTTTATTTACATAGAACCCATAACAGTTCTAGGGGCTAATGGATTCTATGATCAAACCCTTTTTTAGAAAATCCTTTATTTCTTATTCACATAATTTATAATATTCAACAATCATAGGGATTGCTCGACTCTTGCAAGGTTTACCTTCATAAGATGTTTTATAAGGGAGCTCAAAAAATATTTATTTTTGTTCAAAAAGGAAATAGGGTTTTATGAAAATTCTCTCGAAAGAATGGAATGCCTCTTCCTCCTAGTGGCCTGGTTATAACACAGCTAGATAGCCTACTAGTAGTTAATTTTGACTACATCAACTCTTAACTAGAGTTATAATATAGACACTTCTATAACCTTTTACATCACAAACACCTGGCTAGCCCCTTTTTCATGAATAATGGGGGTTGGTGTGGCATCCTCTCGAACTATAGATGTGAAAACAGGAAGGTCAACTTCTAAGTGGCATAAATTTTGCATACGGACTCTGATTAACGTGCTTATTACACAATTGGAAATATATTTGTGTGTAGAATAGAATGAAAAGGTGATGCTCTAGAGAAACAATTTTTTATCCCTTAAAAACGTTGTTCAATGCCTCAAAACTCTCTCGAAAGATTTCAAACCCTATTTTGCCAAACTGTGTCCCGCAGGTAAAAATGGTCCTATGAGCTGATTCCTCCATTTTTTCCACTCCAAATGCATTGAGATGGACAAAAAACAATATAATGATCCAATTTAGATCACACCACCCCATTTTGGAGGCTTTTTCTCCCCAAAATCTCTTACTGAATGAGGTGAGGAAATATTTCCTCCACCTTCTCTCTGGTGTACCATCTAGTTTTTCTTGGAAGTTGTCCCTTCAACCCAATCTATGAAAGGTGATGTTGCCCCTATATTTTAGTTCTATAGATCTTTTGCAACATTGTATCTTTATTCAAATCTTCTTGAATGTCTGGTGCCAAATCCTCCACAGAAGGTAGGACATGTTCCTCTTCCTGATCTAGCATAGAAGGCTCATATGGTTTCAAATTCTCTACATTCACAATCGAGTAAATGTGCATATAGGGTGGTAAACTAAGTCAAAAATAATTATCACCCACATTTTCCAGTATCTCAAAAGGACCATACCTTAGAGCCTTGATTTTCTAACCAGGCTCCTGCAACCTCTCCTTGTTGAACTGTAGCCATACTCTATCTCCCACCATGAATGATTTCTTTGTTCTGTGCTAATCATGCTTGGCCTTATACTTCTCCTAGGAATTCTAAAGTGTTTAATGTACATGTAGATGGATCTACCTGATCTTCTCTATACAATTTTCAGCCCTCAAAGCACCTCCTGTAATATCTTCCCTCACTCTCCTTGCTTCCCATATGCAATATCTAAAGGTGAAGGTGGAAAATAGGTAAGACAAGTCTCAAATGGGGACTTTCCTATAGAAGTGTGGGCTCATCTGTTATAATAATGTTTTATATATACCATATTTTCATCCCAGGTCTTCGGATGCTTCTGGTTGTATCCCCTTAGAAGTTGCACCAAAGTCATGTTGACCACTTTTGTCGGCCCATCTGTCTGTAGATAGAAATTTGTAGATCTATTCAACTTTGGGTCCATATTCTCCCACAATGTAGTCCAAAATGCGATGAGGAATCTTGTGTCCTTGTCTAAAATTATGCTCCTTGGTATCCCAAAGTGCACCCAGACATGTCCAAAGAAAAAATTTGTTGCTTCTTGTCCACTGATGGTATTTTTATAGGGCATCAGAACACACATCTTGTCGAACCTGTCAACTACCACGAACAAGTAGTCATGTCCCTTCTTGGCTTTCAGTAAACCTCCCACAAATTTTATGGAAATGATTTCCCAAGGATGAGTAGGTACATGTAATGGATGAAATAGATCCTGTTTCATATTGCTAGGCTTGATGGTACAACAAATCATGCATCCTCTTATGAACCTAGCTACATGTTCTTGCATCTTGGGCCAATACATATTACATATACCTTTGCAAGTTAGCCATGGTCTTCCCTACACCAAAGTGCCCTACAACCTTGGATGTTTGATCCTCTATAATCATCTGCAAAAGATCCCCTTTAGGAACACATAGCTTATCCAGCTTGTAAAGTAACCCATCCTGGAGATGGTAGTCAACGGTGTTGTTTCCATCATTCACATGACTCTGACTCTGCAACTGCTAATAGTCCTCCTTGAAGTCATCAGATTCTGAATATGCCTCTCTGTATGCATCATGGGTGAAGGGCTCCATGTGCATAAGAGTCCCCAAATTTGTAATCTTTAATGTGGGTGGCCTTGAAAGCATATTGGCCAACTTTTTTTTGTTGCCCTTCTTATACTTGATCACCAAATGAAACTGCTATAAAAATCCCATCCACTTGTAATTCCTCTTCAATTGTAGCTTACTCTGGGCCTGCAAGTATTATAAATATTGGTGATTTGTGTGGATTATTTTCTCCTTTCCCATTAGATAGTGCTTCAAATTCTTCACAACTTGCACCATGGCATAGAGCTCCTTATCCTAGGTAGGGTAGTTAAGAACTTCCCCATGAAATACTTCAAAATGGTAGCAAATGGGCCTTCCTCCTTCCATCAAGACAACTAACATAACATAACAACTCGCATATGTCTCCACTTCAAAGGGTTGCTGCAAGTTTGGTAATGCCATAACAGGTGCTTGATTGATCTTATTCTTTAGCTCCTTGGAATCCTTCTGCTGACCTTTCCCCCACTGGAAACTCTTGGTACTTGATGTTATGGCATGGAGTGGTGTTTCTACCAATGAAAATTAGGCTATGAACTTTCTCAAGTACTGTGTTGCCCCAATGAAACTCCTGACCTCAGAAAAATTAGTAGGAACCAACTATTTCTTTATGGCCTCCATATTAGAAGGATCTATCTTCAACTCTCCTCCAGATACACCAAAGCCTACTATGCAAACTCACACTTATTGATATTTATTAGCAGTTGGTGCTTCTTCAATGTTTCCAGCACCAGCATCAAATGTGAATTATTCTCCTCCCAGGTAGCACTATATATTAGTATATCATCCAGATAGACAATAACAAATGAATCTATAAAAGGGTGCAATATATCATTCATTAATATCATAAACATAGCTAGTGCATTACATAGGACAAATGGCATAACTAACCACTCATACAAAAATTTCCCAGTTTTGAAGATGCTCTTCTATTGGCTTAAGGGGTCCTAACCCAAGTTCATAGTGTTCTGAACAACCAACAAAACCCTCCAACTACTGGCCCTTTTGGCAGTGATCTTCTTGCGCAGACCAAAGTCTCACCCAAAGTAGTATGGGGGGGTGTTGGAACCAGGTTTCCGGACCCCGAGGGAAGAATATGACGTGGATCTAACCTTTTCAGATCTGATCTAATTCCTACTCTTCTACGCAAGTGATTTTTAAGCCAATTCAGATCTCAATACAACTAAACCTTCAACTTTAATCCAGTTCTTGCGCAAACATAGAGATCTATTTTTATCCATATATAACTTAACAGAAAGCCTTATACTAATATAAATCTGGCACAATTACAAAGATATACCTTGATATAATTAACCCAAACAAAATGCACATTAAATAACAGAAACTGCAACAGATCTATAAGTAATCAACACATTACACATAAAATAGAGATCATGCAAGTAAACTAGTAATTCTGTCAAACTTCTCTTTATTAGTATATCTTCAATAAATACATTTCTTCCTCTTGCAAACACAACAACGCAGTCCTCACACACAGCCTAGGACTCAGATCGCCGCGCACACAATTGTAGGAGCCTATCAGACTAATCATAGAAACTTTCCCAAAATCACATCAACACATAAGATATTTTCATATTTAGATATCTCGACTTTACTCATACATGCCTATTTATATAATTCAAATGTGCAAAAACCCTGGTCTCAAATTATGGTTTCAACCCCATGTTTTACCCTTTTACTCGTTACAAAAAGAAGGAGCTTTGACCCGCCCCAAAGGCCCTTGACCTACATACTGCGCTTTTACAAAATAAACAAAATTGACTCAAACTTATCCCTAGGGGATCCTAGCCCAACATGCCCCCAACACAAACTCGTGACTCATCCTCGAGTCACTCTGCTATGGATTTTTTCAGTTTGGATTTAAGTGCGTGGATGTATTCTTGTAGAGGTTGGATGGTCTTGGTACTCTACATGGAAACACTTTGCACTTCTTCGACTAATTTTTCTGTGGTAGGCCCCTTCACTGCTAAGTTGATGTTGCGTTGAGTCTCGTGGAGTCCCTTGAGTGCACCCTCAATGTTTTGTGACAATTGTAGTGCTTCATTAGCCCAAGGTTGGGTCCTTTATTCCAAGATATGCTCCTTACGGTGCAGCATATCCATCTCATCCTGAATATGTCATCCTTCCTGCAACCGGGCTAATCTCTTTTTAGGAACTAGGGTCCGCGCCATGACCTAAATTTCATCGAACCGCAATTTATTATCCTGGATGTTTGTCTGTAATTGTTGAAGTACTGTATGTTATTAGAAATAGGACCATATCCCTAGTGCAACTTCAGAAATTTTGTTGCATTTATCTACAGTGGCGGTACTGCTAGACATGGCAAACTGAGCAATGGCAGCTCTCTGTGCTCAGACTTCTGGTGGTGTCTCTGGCTGTAGCTTTGTCTGCAGATCCACAATATTTTGTTCTAGGTCCACGTGCACTGTCTCTATTTATGTCTTTGAAGCTTTCAACATGGCTGCAAGATTTTCAAGCTTTGTGGTGGTTGTAGCATCAGTTGATACCGACAAACCTAAAATCTTAGAAAAGAGCTGGCTGATGAGTATTTCTAGTTGTGCGTGCTAGATCTCTATGGTGCTTCATGCTTGCTGAACTATTTGCTAGTCTGGATAGAACCTTTCGGCCCACTTTTGTTCTCTTTTTAGTGGCATGCGATGCACATTAATCCCGATACTACAACTCATCTATAATCATGGTGTACAATGAGTGAAACTAGCCACTGGGACGCACAACCAAGTTGACTCCAATATTTTGCCAAGAGTGGGCAGTAGAACGTTGTCCTGGATGAGAGGAGTGGAGCACTGCACCTATAATATGGATCAATCTAGTCTTTGTGGTTGAATCTACGACTAGGGTTCTAACTGAAATCACGCTCGCTTGAACCGCTCTTGCTTGATTCATGCTCACCTGAATCCCTCTCGATTGAACCCGCAACTGCTGGAGGCCTTGTTGAACATCATCAAGAACCATGTTGTACTTTTTCTCAATGGAAGCCCAATATTCTTCAGTGACGGTCTTGACGGTGTTTCCAATTTCATCAAAGTCATCGTCTGTCAACACAAGGGGCTCAATCCCTATCTTCTTGGTTTCTTTCCTCTTTGTGCACGGGCCTAACGGGGGTTGGGGCCCTCTCTTGGTGTCTTGATGAGTGTTTGTCTACGTTGAAGGGGTGTCTGCACTATCTCCATCAATTTCCTCCAACTCTTCATCACTATGAACCTCCATAGTGTCTTTTGGCTTCTCTTGTGTCTTTGTGGTTGTCATAGGCTCCTTCGTATTTTCTTTGTGTTTTTTGTGGTGCAAGGATTTAACACAGACATCTTCGACTGGGCAGAAGAAGTGTCACTGGTATCTTTTGCTGCAATCAACTAGGAAGGATGCCAATTGGTAGTTACTTGGATGAGGTCATCTTCCGTGACAAGGTAAGGCAGGTCATACCAAACCTTGGACATATCTTCCTTCACGTGAATGTGAACATTGTGAAAGGATGCCTTGAAGTCTTCTATGTTCTTGTATTGATCATACAACATTGGCGAGAGGAGCGACTTTGACATAACAACCTGATGAAGCTATGTATGGAATAAGACTCAAAATAATTTGTTTTCTGTCACCCTTGAAGTATTCTTCATCACCCATAGAGATGCATAGCGCGTTGATTCACATAGACCAAGTTCAATGTCAGGGAGTTGTGATTGCGATGATAGCTTTCAGCCCACTAGCGTGACGAGCAGAAAAAGCCATGTGTAGTGGAACAATTTCCCTTCATCCTGCGCCGCCCAGAAATTCTCCAATAATTCTTGGCACAGGTACTTGGCCCAATTTTATTGAACCCCTTTAACGCATTGCACTGCTAATGAAGTAACTAGCGCTGGAAATTTTGTGGTGCGACATTTCCTCATCAGTTTGCATGCCAAGATCTATGTAGAAAATATAACCGTAGGGTCGTTAATGGTGTTAACAGAAAATCCCCTTATATTTCTGACACTCCATATTTATGCTTCATGGTGTCTGCGACTTTATTCTCCCAGCCCTTCCCTCTGAAGGCTTCTATGGGATCTTCTCTAGCCTGTAATAAGGTAGATGAGCATATCATCAATAGGACTTCGTGTTCCCAGCTAGAGGTAATTATCGTCCACCGGAGTAAGCAACTGACACAAAAACTTCATTGATGGCACTGCAACCAAAATGGGGGACATGTAACAAGACAAGGAGCCCGACCTTCTGCAATCCCTAATCCCATTGCATAGGTTCTACCTTGATTACCCCAGTTTCTTCATATGGGACTTCCTCCAAATACCATGATGGCAGGAGCTTAGGAAGATTCGTGGGGTCTACCAAATCCCAATCCTCCAATTTCAGAGAGGGGACCCGTCCCATTAAGTCACCCTCGACTGAAACATTCTTAGGTAGCAGAAGTGTATCGATCTATGTATTAAGCTTATCAAGATCCCTAGGAACATCTACTGATGGCTTCTGTGGTTCCATGTATGGAGGCAACTGCGAGATTGGCTCTACTTCCTCCACAAATCCTTCCTCTGGCGCAGTTACCTCCAGTTCTTCTTCCATTGGTTTCTTATCCCTATCTACGTGAGAAGCTTGCTTTTTCTTCTAGGGCATTTTTCACGGGGACTTCTGGGTACCAGACGACCGACCCTTTTTTTGCTTCTCGTGTCACTTACACTAAGTGCTTGCGGTGCAGTAGGGGTAGGTTGAGCTTCTCTCATGGTTTCTGGGATCAAATGGCCTAGACCCTGTTCATGCAACGTCTCTTCAAGAGGTTCCCAAGATGCAGACATAAAAAATGGCAAAGAGAGCAAGAGTATAGGGAATACTTCTCTCAAATAACTCAGAAAGAAATGGGAACTTGTGAAGACCTTCATGCCATATTTATAGAGATATCACGGCCTAAACGAAATTATTTCCATTGATGCATATCCATTAATACTAAAACGGTTCCAAATATGGCATAATATCATCCTTAAATGCAAGCTACCCGCTCTTCCAAATGGTAACAAAGATGTCATTTCTAGGTTTACTATTCCAACGACTAGTTTTTGGTTTTCCTACGACTGCAACATACTCCTGATGCGGCCTTTATGATGGCTTAACATATACCTGTGCTCCCTTAATCTTTGTTGCACCCAAGTTTGGCAAGAAATTTTATAAAATTTGATAGACTTCTTTAAATTCCTGCACCCTCTCGCAACTGTCTGGGGCGCTAAGACATTTTTCTGGCCATATATTCATTTACCATGCACAGGAATGGGGTCATCCCTGTAAGGTTTTAGGTGACTACAATTTAAGCTAGCCAAACAAACCGAACCTCCTTCTGTGATTTATTTGATAATATAGGGCCCGAGCCAGTGCATCTTGAACTTCCCTGGAAAGCGCACAAAGATACTGTCATAAAGTAACAACAAATCCTCCTTCTTAAAAAAAAATTATGATATGTCGGTCATGCCAAGCGTTCTCACGTGCCTTCTGCGCTTGTTGGTGAAAAACAACAATGAATTTATCTTCTTCTAGCACAACAAGCTATGAAAATCGCTCCTCCATTATGTATGGATCAACCATGTCGGTGACTGTTGTGATGCACAAATTCAGGAAAATGTATTCCATTGGAATCACGGCCTCATGTCCATAGACCATCCTGAAAGGTGTTTTTCCTGTCAATTTCTTGCACGTGGTCATGTATTCCCATAGAAAAATAGGTATGCGCACGTCCCAATCATTGTGATTGGCATTGCATATCTTCATGAGTGCATTTTTTAGTATCTTATTGAATGCTTCTACGGTTCCATTCGCCTGAGGATGATAGGGCATGCTCTTGTGATGATGTATTTTGAATTATTTTTTTAGCACCTGAATGGTCTCATTTAGGAAATGCGTACCCTGATCACTCATCATAATTTTGGGACACCCAAACCTTGTGAGAATATTCTCAAAGATAAAGTGTGTATCTATCTCTACAATGCAATATTTCACAGGTTAAGCCTCTGCCCACCTAGTCAAGTAATCAGTAGCAGTGATGATATATCAAACCGAATTCTGGCTGGGAAAATATGGCTGGCACATTCTTTAAACCAAATGGCATCAAAGTATATTGGAATGAACCCCATTCCATCGCAAAGGTAGTCTTTCTCCAGTCTTCAGGCGCGATCCTTATCTGATGATATCATGAAAATCCATCAGTAAATGAATAGACTTCCTACCCTCGTACATTTTCCAACACCTCATCTGAGAATGGGGTCGGAAAAGGATCATGCATAGAGGAATAATTCAATTTGCACATGTCAACACATATCCTTATCTCACCTTTTATCTTATTTTCTTGGACTACCATAGGACTCACCCAATATGATTCCTCTATTGGCTCAATAATTCCTGCAGCAACCATCTTTTCTAGTTCTTCCTTAACCTTTTTCTTATACTTTGGGTTTAATTTATAAGGGCATTGCTCGATAGGCCTAGGATCTGGTTTCAAGGTGATCTTCATCACACCAAGATCTCCAATAATCCCTTTTAGCTTAGAAAATTTAGTGGGAAACAACTAATGATACTCAGTGAAAAGCTCTGCAATATTACCCACTGTATATTCATCCCAATAATCCCCTAACTTGGAAAACTTAGGATGCTCTTCTGTCCCAATATTAACTTTCCTATTTTTAACAGGTTCAGTAAAATTTTGGAACGCAATCTCAGGTCTAACAACTGTGCGCTGACCCTCTGAGTCAGGAATGTTAATGTTTCTTACATCCTCCATGTTGTCTTCAGTAGTCACATTGCGACATTCAACTACAGCCTCCATCTACACATTCCATTCTTGTGGGGCCCATACCACTACTTCCTTTGGCATATCAAAGATAACATCTTGAATCCCCTGCAATGCCTCAACAATACTCTGGAACCCACTTTCAAAGATGAAATTCAAAATGAAGATTTCTTTTAGCACAGCCCATTCGGCAGTACCATGTCACAACTCAGTCTCCAAATACCAATTTATGGGTAACTTGTCTAATGTATGAATGAATACGTGAACCCATTATGGTTGTGGCTCTTCTCCCCAAAATTCAGTCCAACTGGCTAAATGAATGCGCAGATCCTCTATGCCTGAATATGTTCCTTTCATCCAGGTGTCGGGGCTACTAAATCGTAGTCGTAGCATTCGATGACATTCCTTCCAATTAGCAATATTCTCTTTGTGAGCTCCCTACCAACGCGCTGGGGTTGAGCGCAAAGCTAGATCAAGCACGCGGAACCGTGATTCCTCCGGAACATCCCTTTAAATTTCAACTAAAAACATATTGAAATCTCCTATACCATCATAATGGGGTAGTTCATGTACCTCAGAGGATATACAATGTAGAGATCTGGTCACCTGGTTACAGTAAAGGGTGGATACTTCATGTAAGTGATTCTTCCAGTTTTCCAATTCTTCATCTGACTCTGATAAGCACAAACTATCATTCTCCAAACTAAGGAAACCATCTACTATGGGGTTAATCCAATCCTCATTCTTCGCAGTCAATTTGTAGACATGACCAATATCTTCATCGACATATTCGTTGCGCATTGGCTCTGTGTACCTTGCTCCTTCTGCAGGATCCAGAGGGACCACAACCCTTATCCCATTACTTTCAAATACCTTTCTCTTGCACTTGAGGTTAATAATAGAATACATTATTAAAGCCTAGTCTAAGCCTAGCAGCACAAGATATGGGTTTGTATCATCAACAATTTCGATGACTTCAAAGTCAGCAAATATCTTGACTCCTTCAATATCAACTTCTACCCTAGAGAGTCTGCCCATTGGGATAATTTTATATTGGCTAGCCACGTGCAGTTGAAATGTGGACCTTTCGAGCTTAGGTTCTCCCATTCTCTGCCATGTTTTCTTAGGTAGTACATTTTCATCAGATCCCATATCCAAAATGAATTGATCCATCTCAAAGTCTCCTATCCAAGTGGTCAAGCGCATCTCCCACGCAATCCTTCTCTTATTTTTGTAGATTTTTGACAACCCTCTGTTCCTTCTGGGGGTTGTTCCTTCTCAGCACAATTATCAATTAATGTTTGCAAGATTTCAACTGCCTTCTTATTATGCAAAAGCTTAATACAAGCCCGTAGGAACAATTTTAGTTTTGCTGGATTGGTTACCTCTATGGCATCAAAAAGCCTAATTGGTATTTTTGGTGTCAACACACCAGGGTTCATAAATTTCTTCTTTACCTCATTAAAAGTATGCTTTTCCTTCTACACGTTAAATCCTTCCTTCTTCTCAGGGTATTTCCGGACCCAAACATATGTAACAGGTTTCTTACCTTCGACTTTGTTTTCACCAATTGTCGCACCACTACTGGTTAGAATATTAACACTAGGCTCTTCATCACGTGGCTCTGCCCTCATCATCTAAATGTCTCGTGTAGGTGTCGAAGTCTTCTTCTCCTGCATCTTCATAAAAATCACAGGAAAACATTCAATTACATGTTCAAACTACCGAAAATACCTACATGATTGTTTTTCCAGGTTCAAGTAGTCACGCTCGAAGTAACCAACTTCTCCACAATTATAAAAAATAATTTGGCCTCTTCCACAACTAGCTCCTCCAACTCTTCCATGCCCTCGGCCTTGAAATCCCACTCGCCGAGAGGGTGACATAGGTGAATCTAGACCTCTACTTTCCGACCTTATCCTATATGATGTAGCTTGGTAAATAATTAGGTCAAAATTGCGACAATTCTTCTCATCATGGCCTATAGATCGAAAATTTTTGGAATATAGTTGATTGCCCGTCGGAATATATTTATGCAACCTGGGAAAATATTATTTAGGGTGTTGTCTAGTTATTTGACATACTACACACCATATTGGAGGGTTCACACCTAGCAGTGCTCCAACCCCTAGGTTAGGCTTGATCAGACTTGGTCCTCCAACTGCTATATATTCACCATATACTAGCCATTGCTCCTTGTAGTGTCCTTCAAATTTTCAACGCACACATGATACGTTTGCGTGCACATCCTTCTTGTTCTCCTTCCTCAAGCTTTGTAGTTCTAAGTGTAGGGTAGCCAACTGGCTCTGAATCTGCTGAACCCTATCATGCGCATTCTGAAATGGAGAAGATTCTAGATTCATCATGATTTCCACAACTTCACCTTGGGATGCGGTCTTATGTTGAGACAAAAGCAGGTGCAGATGCGGAAGTAACATTTGCAATGAACCATTATTTATGCTAATCATCACTAATGGTGTAGCCTCCATCCCTGATGATACATTTTAATAGTTGATCCACTTCCCATACAGTCTCATTCATTCCCTTATGGATATCCTTTAATTCAGTAATACATTGAGCATATGACTTTGTCTTTCAGAATTTTTCATTCAATGCATTTTTGAGATCATTTATCGTCACATTTGGTTTATTCGCTACATACCTCATATACCAATCCAGCCCAAATTCTTGGAATGCAGTAGCGAGCTGCACTTTCTTGACATCATCATCATTAATATGTTGTGCCTTCCACTCAACCTTCTTCAATGTCTTCATTCCCGACACCCTTAAAATTTTTCATCTTAATAGAGCTAGCCATATCAAATACTGGTGGTGGAGGTAGAGGTGGAGTAGTGCGCAGGCTAGACGAGATGGCAGTGTGAGGTTGATTTGGGAGTGGGGTAGATGGGATCTGGCATGAAGTTTTATTCCTATCTTTAGATTGCATTGATTCACGAGAACTACTTGTTTCAGACTCTTCGTCTCTTTCAAATCTTCCTTTGAGGGGACTGTACACAAAATCAACGTCCGAGTCTATGTTATAAATTTTTCCACAGTGCGTAGAGCTAGGTTGACCTCTTCTGAAAATTCACTCAATATGACTACATAGAGTACCCTTTTCACATAAATCCACAACTTTAAAGAGCGTAGGAACTTACCTCAAGGACCTTTGAAAAAACTTATTTCAACTTCAGAATAAGAAACAAAGGAGAAAATAGGAATTTTAGTGAAAAATCCACCCAGAATGATGTTGATCCAGTAATCTACTGTGCGGGTGATCTTATTGCTAGATTTTTCCAATTGCTAAATCAAATCAGGAGTCCACTTGGGGATTTTATTATCCTTCTCGCAGGTCTGATTCTTAGCAATCCGAGATAAACACTCGTGTAGTTATGTTGCAAAGGATGCAAAGGAAATTTTTTGCTTCTCCATATAAATAAATATTTGTTCCCACTCTTCAGCAGATAATCGTGGATTCCAGTTCTCTTGGATCACGAACTTGCGCACCCTTCTATCCAACCAATCTTGTAATTTGGGCTTAGTTGGATGCCACAACATCAAATCTCCCTCAAACAAATCCCGTTCCTGACAACAGAACCATTTGTTGGCTTAAGGGGTCCTGACCCAAGTTCAGAGTGTTGTACACAACCAACAAAACCTTCCAACTGTCGGCCCTTTCAGTAGTGATCTGCTTGCGCAAACCAAAGTCTCATCTAAAGCAGTATGGGGAGGTGCTGGAACTAGGTTTCCATACCTTGAGGGAATAATATGACGTGGATCTAACCATTTCAAATCTAATCTAATTCCTATTGTTTTGCGCAAGTTATTTTTAAGCCAATTTAGATCTCAATACAACAAAACCATCAACTTTAATGCAGTTCGTGTGCAAACACAAAGATCTTTTCTTATCCAGATCTAAAATAACATAAACCATTAATATTAATATAAATATTGCACAATTACAAAGATATACCTTGATATGATTAACCCAGGAAAAATGTGCATTAAATAATAAAAACTACAACAGATATATATGTAATCAACACAATACAAATAAAACAAATATCATGCAAGTAAACCAGAAATTCTGTCAAACTTCTCTTTATTAGAAGATATTTAATAGATACAATTATTCCTCTTGTGCACACAACCGTAGATTCCTCGCACACAGCCCATGACTTAGGTCTCTACACACACATCCACGGGAGCCTATCAAACTAATCACTGAAACTTGCCCAAAATCACATCAACACATAAGTTATTCTCATATTCAGATATCTTAACTTGAATCATACATGCCTATTTATATAATTCAAATGCACAAAAACTCTAGTCTCAAACCGTGCCTTGAGCCCCATGTTTTACCCTTTTACCCGTTACAAAAAGAAGGAGCTTTGCCCCCCCCAAAGCCTCTTGACCCACACACTGCACTTTTACAAAATAAAAAAAATTGACTCAAAATTAACCCTGTGGGACCCTAGCCCAAGATCTTCCATGTATCTTCTTCTCTGACTCGAACCTAGTGATATATAGACTTCAAGTCCAACTTGGTGAAAAACATTTTTTGCTGCAACTGATCTAGCATATCTTATATCCTTAGTAGGGGGTATCTATTCTTGAGGAATATTTTATTCAATGCCATGTAATATTTACACATATTCCAAGTCCCATCCTTCTTTGGCACAATGATGATGGATGACCCACATGGTGATGTACTCGGTCAAATGACACCCTGTTCTAGCTGATGCTACAATTTTTTCTTCACCTCACTTGCTTCTATAATAGAATTCCCGTGCAACCCATTATTTGGAAATGGGGATTTTGGCAATAACTAGATATTGTGCTCCACTTATCTCTTAGGTGGAAACCCTTTAGGCACTCAGAACACATCCATGTATGTCTGTAACAAATCCTCCAATTGTTGTTTTTGTTTCTTAGCACACTCCACTGTGTATGCCTTGCCTCTTATTGACTCCTCTTTAGACTAAATTTCTCTTAAAAACAATAAACATAATTCTTGCTAGAGCTGATCAATTTCTTTGCTTGGTTGGAACTTACTAGAGAAATTTTTGACTTGCCTTTGTGCACATTGATGATGAATGATTTTCAATCCTTGATGAGTTGGTACTGTTTATCTCTCCTCATGAATATTGCATCACAAATGTACATGTACAGACTCCCAAACATAAATACACATACATCAAAGGGAACCACAACCAAATCTACTTCATAAATAAAATCAACATTGATAGCAAATCTAATTTTTCACTGTTTTGTTACATTTAGCTCTGCATCCTTATTTACCCATCCCAGTGGTTATGGATTTGGATTATCACAAACTTCCATCCCCAAATTCTTGACTAGATCTGCTGCAATGATATTCACATGTGACCCTAAGTCAAAAAAAGAATCAATCTTTTTCTTCTTGACATGTATCTTTATATGGAAGAGTTTGGTCATTTCTTTATCTTCCTGTTGCTGAAGGTAACTCAAATTCACCTCCTTTTGCACTGATGTACATATGATCTTCTCATCCACGCCCGAGCTACTTTAAAATTAGTTGCTTGAATCAGTGGCTGTGAGATTCTTCTTCTTCTTATTGTTCTTCTTATCCTTTGGGTTTAGCTCTAGATGAAGCTTCCAACACTTCTCCTTTGTATGGCCATCAATTTTGTAGTGGTTGTAGTGCTTGCTAGGATATCTTCACTAGTGTGTTGTGGTTTTCATCTTTTTATCTCTTCCCCCTTTTCACTTATTATTTCCCTCCTTAGAAGCTTTTCGTTGCTCCTTATGCTTCAATCACCTTGATTATGATCTTTTTAGTCCTATGTTCTCAAGGTACTGTGTCTGTACGCAAGCCTCGTCCATAATTTGGGCTTGAACAACATCACTTGCTCACATAGAGATCGGTGCAGACCTCCCAAATACTTGAGTAGTACATATGGGTTCTTTAGAGACATATGTAGCATTATAGCCATATTTTTGAATTATTTGGTGTACTCTTCCATGTTTTGGCCCGAATGTTTCTTGAAGTAATGCCACCAAAACCACTGGTCCTCCACATACCCAATGGGATAAAATTGTGACTTAATGAGGGTTTTGAAATCCTCCCACTTAGTCACTAGAGGTTATTCCTTCAATCTGAGGGTTTCTGTGTGGCTCTCCCACCAAGTTAGTGCATGGCCCTTTAATTTCAACAATGCGAATGAGATATTTTTCCCTTCCTCGATATGATGGACTTAAAATTCTAGTTACTGCAACTAGTTGTCCAGCTTCAGAGCGTTGATCTCGCTATGGTACGAACTGATATCAACTTTTTCTTCCATTTTGAACATGGATCTATTCACGAAACTCAAACTAGGTTGATATTTTTTGGGTTTTTTCTTTGGCTTGTTCTTTGTGTCTTCCCAATCTCCCGATCCCCCTTCTAATTTGTCATTTTCATTCGAACTCCCACCTTCTCCAAATATCCCCTTATTATTACTTAGGTCCACCACGAGTAGTTTTACATTGTGGTTTATATCTATGACTTGTTGGTCGAGATGTAAATTTATCACCTCTGCAGGATCGCAAGGTTTGTTTACATATTCGTTGGCCATGATTAGGGTTTTACAATTTTCGACCCCATCGACCTAGATCCCTTGAAAATATCCATATATACCCAAAGAAACCTGCTTTGATACCAAATGATCTATAAACTTTTGTGGGTATTCCACTTGACAGTTTTTCAGAGATCTAATAATATTATATTAAAACTCTGAAGATTCTACACTATTATAGTTTATTAAACTATAATATATGTGGGATTAACTATAATTAGTGCATGCATGCGAATGGAAACAATGAAAAAAAGTAGAAAATGAAAAAATAAGCACACATACACACACGAGACACAAGATAAACTCTCTGGGAAACCCTTTCTAGAGAAAGCCCAACTGAAAGGTGAGGTCGCTTTGCTCTCTTTCTCTTTCTAGAAATATGGTTGTTGGTACAAAGAGGTAATTCTCATGGCTCGTGGGCTACTATAGTGCATAGGTCCTCTCTGTGTGCTCTACCTCCTATCTCTCGTGTCTATATTTTCTCAGCTATGGAAAAAAATTCTCTCGAAAGAATGGAATTCCTCTTGAGTCTTCCTCGTACTGGCCCCATTATAACACAGCCGAATAGCCAACTAGTGGTTAATTTTGACTACATAAACTCTTAACTAGAGTTATAATATAGACTCTTCTAGATTCTTTTACATCAAAAACATGTGGCTAGCCCCTTTTCCATGAATAATGGGGGCTAATGCGGCATCCTCCCGAACTATAGGTGTGAAAACAATAAGGTCAAATTTTGAGTGGCATAACGTTTGCATACAGACTCCAATTGATGCGCTTCTTGCACCATTGGAAATATTTATGTGTGTAGAATAGCCATTAGAGAAATTTTGAAGTCTAAAATGACCCTCCTAAGAAAAATAAACAACCAAAATAAACTTTATAAGAACCAATAGGATTCAAGATGATGATGTTAACCATGGGGGATGATTCACGATATTTGGAGTAAAAATGTAAATAGATTAAAAAATTAATAAAATAATAAAACTTTTTTTAAATTCATATTTTCAACTTATGTCTCTAAGGTTTTACTAAAATTTCGAGTGGGAGTACTCGTTGGATGCAAAATTTAATTCATCGTCCAAGGAGTACCCATGTTGCATACTTGCAATCACATTTTTCATGTATTTCTCATTTTTCATGTAGCAAGGTCCATTGAAAGTATGCAACATGGGAAATCCTTAGATGAATAATCAAATTCTTCATCCAATGTTTGTTGCCGCTCAAAATTTGAGTAAACCCATAAGTCAAAAAAATACTTTTTTCTTTTTTCCCTCTAAAATTTGATGATGAAATCTAATCTTATTTTATTATTTCCCCTATTATTTTATAATTTTCTTAAGAGGCCCATTTTATACCTCAAAATTCCCCTAATGATGATCGCTAAAGAAAAAAAAAAATTATCCCCAGAAAACGTCATTTGGTGCCTCAAAAAGCTCCCGACAGGTTTCAGACACCATTTCGCCAAACTGGGTCCCGCAGGTAAAAATGGTCACGTGAGTTGATTCCTCCACCTTTTCCACTCCAAATGCAACAATATTGATGAAAAAGAATATAATCATCCAATTTGTATCAACTCTTCTTCAAATAGAGACTTGAGTTTTGTTATTTCTTCTTTGAATTTATTGTCTTTAAGCCTCTCTTCAATCCTAATGTTGCTTCTCAAATTTTGTATTTCGTTTATCTTCTAATTTTCCTTTCAATGGAATTCGCAACATGAACCGTTATCGAAATTTGAGGAGTATATATAATAGGAAGAACTATTCTTGTCAATTTTTAATCTTCGTCCCATTGAGAATTTCAGGAACACTGATAAAATATGCAACTTTTCCATCCTTTGTTCTTTTTTATCCATGGGGTTCAACAACTGCTAGAAATGGAGTTCGAAGTATACAAGATGTTGGAATCTCAGATAGAAAGAATCCAATGTCAAAACAATATCTTTCAAAACACAGAGGAACTTTGGGAATTGCATGTTCTAACTTCATCTCCTAGTTTCCCAATCCAACTACAAAATGATTAGATCCTAAATTGATAAGATTGGATCCTAAATCGCTAATATCTTTAAGCTTGAATACTTGACCTTTAGTTTTTAAGTTAATTAGAACACGATATTTTTGGTGTTAGATTTCCATAATTATAATAGCTTTGAGGCCCTCTATGTCATGCTCTTGGAAAAGTCTAACATTGGTATTATCAGTTTCTTCTTATTCTTCTTCTGCATCTTCTAGTGCAGGTTGTTGTAATTATAACACCCCCACTTGATCCTTGAGTTATTTTATTTATTTTCATACCCACAAATCAATCTTATAGCCATATTCAATGTCTCCTTCATTTTCAAATTTTTGTATTATATGTTTTAGCTCAAAGATCTCCTTCTTTAAACTATTTATTTTCTTTTCCAAGATCCTTTATAGTGAGTGGATGTAACCTTTCATTTATGTTGTGCATATACAAACAATGGTTTTCCTTTAGAAGATCTAGAACTTTGTCCTGCACTTTTGTGGGCGTTTATCTTTTGAGAACTTTTGAGATCTAAAATGGGCCTCCTAAGAAAAATGTACAACCAAAATAAACTTTATAAGACCCAATAGGATTCAATATGATGATGTCAACCATGGGGGATGATTTACCATTTTTTATTAAAAGATTAAAAAACAATAAAATAATAAAACTACTTTTTAAACTCATATTTTCAACTTATCTCCCAATGTGTTTACTCAAATTTCAAGCGAGAGTACTCGTTGGATGATTCACCAATTTTGGGGTAAAAAGTAGAAAGTTTAAAAAATAATAAATCTACTTTTTCAACTTATCTCCCTATGGTTTTACTCAAATTTCGAGCATGAGTACTCGTTGGATGCAAAATTTAATTCCTCCTCCAAGGAGTACCCATGTTGTATACTTTCGATGGACCCTTCTAAATGAAAAATGAGAAATACATGAAAAAACGTGATTGCAATCATGTTTTTAATGTATTTGTAATTTTTAGTTAAGAAAGGTCCATCGAAAGTATGCAAATGGGTAATCCTTGGATGATGAATCAAATTTTGCATCCAACGAGTGTTCTCACTCAAAATTTGAGTAAACCCTTAGAGAGATAAGTTGAAAATATGAGTTAAAAATGTAGTTTTTTCTTTTTTTCCCTCTAAAATTTGATGATGTAATATAATATTATTTTATTATTTCCACTATTATTTTATCATTTCCTTAGGAGACCCATTTTATACCTCAAAATTCCCCTAATGGATTGTTTTCATGAATGAATCTAGGAATGCAGACTTCATTTCTGCTTTTGGAAATGATTTTATTGATGCTAACATGTGAGCATCTCTTTCATCTACAAAATTTTCCATACAAAAACCTTTTATTCATTGGATGAATTTAAATTTCATTCTTGCTTTCATCTTGAATTGATTCTTCAGTATTACTAGCTTCAATATTGCACTCACATTTATTTGTATTTGTGCAATTACAATGATAAGAAATGAGAAAAAATTCTTGTTCTAGTTCAGAAAAATCATCTGAGTCATATTCAAATTCAAAAGTCTGATAACTTGAAGAAAAACAATTTTCATTCATTACATTAACTTCTTCTCTTCTTACCTGTAAAGGAGAACGTGGACACTAATTTGTGATATGGTGAGTAGCACCACAAATATCACACCTAGTTTGTATGATTTGTTTTTTCTTTCTAACCTATTTTTCTCTTGCTTGTGAGTCTGGTCCTCTATTTATTTTTTATTATTCTCCTCATGGGAATTTATTTGAAAGGTGAAATTTCTGACCACAGAGCCAACAAGTAACTGACTACCACACTCGTTGTTTCATTGTTTGTAAATGTATATCCTCACAAGAATAATAATGACTCTTCTACACTCTTCTATACTTTCCCATTTTTTGAGTATAATTCTGAGAGAAGTAAGGCTTGTTTCCAGACTTTATTTCTAGATTCCTTTAAATATTCTTATAGCCTTCTGCTTTCTCCTTATGGGATCATCTATCATAAACCCATATTTCTCACACATATATTTACTATATGGAAGTCTAGACATCTTTTGAATAAACTTGCTCACCTTCATATTCACTACAAAAAATCTCTGTGATTAGCTTCCTCTTTAAGTCCCTTTTTTGCTTCCACTGACATTTTTAGTGTATTTTTCTCCACCTTTTTGAAAAAACCAATGCTATTTATCAGGATGGCACTATTTTTTTGCATTTTTTCCGTCGATCACAACTATTTGTCGCTAAAGTTGGCGCTAAAGAGTGCTAGATTTAGCGTCAAATTTAGAGCTGAATTTAGCGTTGGATTTAGTACTAGATTTAGCACTAACTTTAGCACTGAATATAGTGTGAACTTTTCAAATCATCTTTAGCGCATCCATCAAATTTGAGATTGATGTCTTGCGCATCTATTTTTTTTCAAATTGGTAAACTTATCAAAGATTCATTCTCCTCCTACAGAGAATCCATTTCACATTGAAGACCATCGATAAGATATTTCTAATGCGTAGTCTTCATCCTCAACAAAAAAAACCCTTCGATTAGAAGCGGGTGAATAAAGTTGTGCTTCCTTTATATGGCATATCTAATGAAGACAAGATTTTGATGTTTTTTATTTACAAATTAATGATCCATCTCAGTTGTGGAACTTGTATATAATAATTTCAAATATTGAACAACCGAAATTTGTGTGCTTCATGCATTTATCCCAATTTTTTCATTGGATAGAGGCTTCCCAAATTGTGTGCATTTGTTTGAGGGTAAGTGTGAGTGTGTACAAAGTATGTATTTGCATCATTATGCTATCTTTGAAAGTATGGAAGTTTGTGTAAAAATATTTACTAAATTTTGTTTCATTAAATATATGAACTATAGTTTTATAATACCCTTCAATTACTATTAAACATAGAATATTGAATCTGCAAAAATTAATCCCCATTTACATGCAATCATTTCTACTTGGTTATTTGTTACCTTCCCATTTGAATTTCAGATAATCGAAAATAATTTTTCTTTCAATAATTTCTAATGATACCACCACCAATAACCTCCCTTAATTTTTCCCTGTAAACAATATCAAAGTCTAATTTATACCTCTTTAACACAAGTGTGTTCCAAGGACACTATGGACTGCATGTTCCTAAATCTGTGTCCATTAATGAAAACACAATTATATCTTCTTGGAGTAGGAGATAATACTCTATTCAAAAAGAGAAAGAGACCATATAATATCTTAGGGGTTGTGCTACTTTTACGATTCTTGGATGGATCTCATCCAATTTAGCTCAAATTTAGGTTGGATCCTTTTTTTTTTTTTTTGGGGTTTGGATTTTATTGTCTTTTAATTTTTAAGTAGGTCATAAATTAAATGACATGATTTCAATTGTGATTTATTGTATCCTTATTCATTATTAGGGTCCTTATTCAACCAATTTGGTGATTTTAAGGCCCTCCTAGCCTCTATCATTCAAATCATGATGGTAAATGATGGCTTTGTTGGGCCCTTGAAGGCTGCTACAAGCAACATAGTTTTCCGTAGCAATAAAAAAAACTCAATAAAATCACCATTTCTTGGAGTTGTGACCATTGTGAATAGTTAATGGGGATAAGGTAGGAGTTTTTTGCAGGTGGAAATGGTGGAAAATGAAACCGTCAAGTCATGGCTTGCACAAGGAGGCAAGAAACTAGCCCATACATAAATGCCAATTTTTGAAAGTGTTAGGATTTCAATTTTTCTTGATTAGATCAATGAGGATGATAATTAGAGACATGGTGGTGGCTTCATTTTCCTCAAAAAGTGAAAAAAAAAGTCAAATATGATTTTTTTTTGTAAAATAGGTTGAAATGTATTGGGTTTTTAGGCCATTTTTTAAAGTTCCCAGATCTTAGTTTTGACTTGGGGTATTGATGAGGTATTAAATTAAAAACTTAATGACATATTTCCCATCCAAATAGGTGAAAACAAATTTTTGTTGTAGCTTTTTCCAACATTGTCAAGATTTGTATTTTTAGTCCTAGAAAAAAAATGATTTGTCTATGTTAATGGTAGATGGTCTGGCCTGTGTGTCTCTTAATTATTTCGATGGAATTTTGTATTGCTTTGGATTATTTTAGACTATCATATCCTAGAAGTAGTAAATCATATTCAAATTTTAAATGGGAAATAGGGCCAAAAGTAGATGAGATTCTTAATCCTTCCAAGCGTTGTGATGATGGGGCATGAGAGATGATTTTTCTAAGGGAGTTAATTTTAATAACCAAAAATAATAGAAATTTATTATCTAGAAAAACACTTGTCTCAGTTAAAATGACTATGAAATGGAGTTAGCCTTAACTAACTAGACTCAACTAACTTGCCTCACTTCTACACATCATCCTAGGTAGCATACACTGTTAAAAATAGAATTTCTAAAAATAGAAATAAGCTAAAAATAGAAGATGATACTTAATGGTAGGGAATTTCTAGTAAATTAAGAAAAGTGGTCACATGTGGAATTAATGTTGGAGCCAGATTTTGGGCTACCAATTTTCATATTTGTGCAAAATAGCATCGTACAAAAGGGTATTGCGCAGGAAATTCAGCCAAGGGCTAGCACAGAAAAATATAGGGAATAAGGAAAGTTGTTAGGCTTATTTTGTGAATAGTTTGTGAACAATAGAAACTTAATGGAAGAAAATTAGTCTGTGAAATTAGTATTAAATAGTATACAATTTGAATCAATCAGAAAATATAGATAAATACAAAGAATAAGAAAATTTGTTAGGATTATTTTGAGAACTACATAAACTTACTCGAAGAAAATTAGTGTGTAAAATTAATAATTAAATAATATACAATTTGAATCAATCAGATTAGCCAAGAAATGAAGCTTGTATGTGCATTTAAGTGAAGCAAGGAAAATTTAGCTTGCTTCACAAAAATGCACACCCAACCTTCATTTTGAGGCCAAATTGAATGATTCAAATTGGAGAGTATTTTTTACTCATAAGTGACATTAATACAATTATTTTTTTCTAATATAGTGATCTGAAGGTCGAAGTTAATATAAATGAAAGCGCTACAATAATAACAGTTCATGATATGCCCCCAAAAGTGTCAACAATTTCTGAAAAACAAAATCTTATTTGAAGAAAATTAGTGTAAAATTATTAATTAGATAGTATACAATTTGAATAAATCAGATTGGACAAGAAATGAAGAATGTGTGTCATTTTAGTAAAGAAATGCAATTTTGGCTTACTTCACAAAAATGCACTATGAGCCTTCATTTTAAGCCCAAATTGAATGATTCAAATTGGAGAGTATTTTTTACTCATAAGTAACATTAATGCAATTAAATATTTCTAATTTAGAAATTTGAAGTTCGAAGTTAATGTAAATGAAAGTGTTGCAGCAATCGCAGTTCATGGTGTCCCTTCGAAAGTGTCAACAGTTTGTGAACAACATAAACTTAGTAAAAGAAAATTAGTGGGTAAAATTACTAATTAAATAGTATAAAATTTTAATCAATCATATTGGCCAAGAAATGAAGCTTGGACATGCATTTTGGTGAAGTAAAGCAATTTTTCCTTGCTTCAAAAAATGCATGCTCAACCTTCATTTCAAGGCCAATTTGAATGATTCAACTTGGAGAGTATTTTTTACTCATAAGTAACATTAATTCAATTTTTTTTTCTAATTTAGTGATATAGATGTTGAAATTAATGTAAATGAAGGTGTTGTAGCAATCACAGTTCATGTTGTCCCCCAAAAAATGTGAAAAATTTGTGAATAAAAAAAACTTACTCGAAGAGTGTGTAAAATTACTAATTAAATAGTATACAATTCGAATCAATCAAATTGGCCAAGAAATGAAGACTGGGCGTGCATTTTAGTGAAGTAAGGAAAATTTGGCATGCTTCACAAAATGCATGCCCAACCTTCATTTAAAGGAAAAATTGAATGATTCAACTTGCAAAGTAATTTTTTACTCATAAGTAACATTAATAAAATTAAATTTTTCTAATGTAGTGATTTAAAATTCAGAGATAATGCAAATGAAAGTGTTGCAACAATCTTTGTTCACAGTGTCCCCCAAAAAGTGTCAACAATTTGTGAACAGTAGAATCTTACTGGAAGAAAATTAATGTGTAAAATTACTAATTAAATAGTATACAATTTGACTCAATCAGATTAGCCAAAAAATAAAGCATGATCATTCATTTTAGTGAAGCAAGGAAATTTCGGCCTACTTCACAAAAATGCAGTCTCAGCCTTCATTTCAAGGCCAAATTGAATGATCCAAATTAGAGAGTATTTTTCTACTCCCAAGTAAAATTAATTAAATTAAAATTTTCTAATTTAGTGATCTAAAGTTCGAATTTAATATAAATGAAAGTGCTGCAACAATCGCAATCCATGGCACCCCCCCAAAAGTGTCAACAGTTTATGAATAAAAAAAACTCACTAGAAGCAAATTAATGTGAAAAATTACTAATTAAATAGTCTAAAATTTGAATCAAAGAGAATGGCCAAGAAATGAAGCATGGGTGTGCATTTTAGTGAAGTGAGGAAGTTTTGGCCCGCTTCACAAAAATGCATGCCCGACCTTCATTTCAAAGGAAAATTGAATGATTCAACTTAAAGAGTATTTTTTTACTCATAAGTAACATTAATACAATTAAAGTTTTTGAATTTATAGATATGAAGGTCGACGTTAATATAAATGCAAGTGTTGCAGCAATCACACTTCACAATCTCCTCCCAAAAGCTTCAACAGTTTGTGAACAACAGAAACTTACTGGAAGAAAATCAGAGTGTAAAATTATTAATTAAATAGTATGCAATTTGAAACAATCATATTGGGAAAAAATGAAGCTTGGGTGTGCATTTTAGTGAAGTAAGGCAATTTTTACTTGCTTCACAAAAATGCACTCCTAGCCTTCATTTCAAGGAAAAATTGAATGATTCAACTTAGAGTGGTTTTTTACTTATAAGTAACATTAATGCAATTAAAAGTTTCTAATTTAATGATATGAAGGTAGAAGTTAATGTAAATGAAACTACTATAGAAATTGCAATTCACGGTGTCCCCCCAAAAGTGTCAATAGTTTGTGAATAACATAAACTTACTAGACGCAAATTAGTGTGTAAAATTACTAATTAAATAGTAAACAATCTGAATCAATTATTAGATTGTGCAATAAATGAAGCTCGAGCATGCATTTCATTGAAGCAAGAAAATTTTGTTCTACTTCGCAAAAATGCATGCCCAACCTTCATTTTAAGGATAAATTGAATGATTAAAATTGGAGAGTATTTTTTTACTCTTAAGTAACATTAATACAATTAAATTTTTCTAATTGAGTGATCTAAAGGTCAAATTTAATGTAAATGAAAGTGTTGCAGCAATCGTAGTTCACGGTGTCCCCCCAAAAGTGTTAACAGTTTGTGAACATTAGAAACTTAATAGAAGAAAATTAGTGTGTAAAATTACTAATTAAATAGTATATAATTTTGAATCAATCATATTTTCCAATAAATGAAACATGGACGTGCAGTCTAGTGAAGCAAGGCAATTTTGGTCTGCTCCACAAATGCAATCCCAATCTTCATTTCAAGGCCAATTTGAATGATTCAAATTGGAGAGTATTTTTATACTCATAAGTAACATTAATGAATTTAAAATTTTCTAATTTAGTGATCTAAAGGTAGAAGTTAATGTAAATGAAAGTGCTAAAACAATGTCGTTCACAGTGTCCCCCAAAAGTGTCAACATGTTTTGAGCAGTAGAAAATTACTAGAAGAAAATTAGTGTGTAAAATTACTAATTAAATAGTATACAATTTGAATCAACTAGATTGGCCAAGAAATGAAGCCTAGGTGTGCATTTTAGTGAAACAAAGAAATTTTGGATTACTTCACAAAAATTCACATCCAACCTTCATTTCAAGGCCAAATTGAATGATTCAAGATGAAGAGTATTTTTTTACTCATAAGTAACATTAATACAATTAAAGTTTTCTAATTTAGTGATCTAAAGGTTGAAGTTAATATAAATGAAAGTGTTGAAACAATCATAGCTCATGGTGTCCCCCAAAAAGGTGTCAACATATTGTGAACAATAGAAACTTAATGGAAGAAAATTAGTGTGAAATTACTAATTAAATAGTATACAATTTGAATCAATCATATTGGCCAAGAAATGAAGCTTGGGCGTGCATTTTAGTGAAGCAAGGAATTTTTGGTATGATTCACAAAAATGCATGCCCAAAATTCATTTCAAGGCAAAATTTAATGATTCAACTTGGAGAGTATTTTTTTACTCATAAGTAACATTAATAAAATTATGTTTTTCTAATTTAGTGATTTTAATGTTGAAGTTAATGTAAATGAAAATGCTACAACAATCACAGTTCACGATGTTGCCCAAAAAGTGTCAACATTTGGTGAGGAACAACTTACTGGAAGAAAATTAGTGTGTAAACTTACTAATTAAATAGTATACAATTTCAATCAATCATATTGGCCAATAAATGAATCCTAGGCATGCATTAGTGAAGCAAGGCACAAAAATTCACTCCCAACCTTCATTTCAAGGTCAAATTGAACGATTCTACTTGGAGACTATTTTTTTACTCATAAGTAACATTAAGGCAATTGGATATTTTTATTTTTTCACATATATATTTATGTTGTTCAAGAATACTCCAAATTGCATGGGTTTCATAGGGTAAATAGTAGGGTTTGTGTTCCTAAAATAAATGCACATCGGGACCTGTAATTAATTAGCAGTGATACAATGACCATTCCATCCTATGGGTTTGCGAAAATGTACCTCTGTCTTGTGGTGTAACAATGTCATAGTGGGGCTCAGTATTCTGGTGTAACAACGCCCTAATGGACCCTTGTTTGACTTTGATGTACAATGATACAACTAATATTAATTTTCATGGTGATACTTTAAACTTACAGTACTAATAAATACTAAGAACATCCTGGCATAGGAATGGATAAACAAATCTGCAGTACTCAAGCATACAAACTCTCTAAAAATATTTTTAGATAAAACAGTCATAATTCTGTTGATTTTCATTACTCATTATAATTGTTCACATTCACTAGAGCACTTGTTAAGTGAATAGATAACATTGTATTGAAACATTAGGTGATTTTTATTATGCATGGATGTTTTTCCAATCCGTTAACAGTGGCTCGTAGCATGACAATACTATTGGTTGGTTTCAAATCCAAGTTTGAAGTTTACATCAAAGAGTTCTTTTTCCATCACTTGTTGTCATCAAGGGTTAATAACTGGTGTCATACTCCAATATTTGTTGTAGTGTAAATCTTAAGCATTCCTGAAAATTCATCTTTAAATAATCTAAACATCGGTGAATAAAAATATTCAAACTCATATTGACCACAAATATGTGGGGATCTCATTCAATTTTTCTTGGTGAGAATGCCTTAAATCTTATCAATGAACTACAATTATTGGTCGTCCCAAATCGAAGTGAGATCCTCAACTCATAACACACATAACAGATTGTCCCGAGTATCAATATGAAGTGCATAGGTATTGAAAACTCATAATAAACATAATATATTATCACTTAGAAATTCCTTTACTGTTAGAAGTTGTGGAAAACTATGTAGATTTACCATCATCTTTCAAGTTCTTAACTCAATTTCTTATACTTATGTACAATCAAAATATATGGTGCATATAATTTTTGGAAGTTGTTAAGGGACTGTAAAAATGAAACATAGACAAGGAAATAGTTGTAGAGTCACTAGTGGATTTGAAGCTCAGCCTCAAAAACTTTGACAACAACCCTTAGCTTTCTTGTAAGTTTCAGAGCTCAAATTTAATGCCTGAGAATAAGTGCTTACCAATCATATTATAATACAATATATATTAGAGGGCGAGGAGACTTATTAAAGTGATAATATATTTATTTGTCTATGAACCTTTGATTATTATGAAAATTTTTAACACAATCCTCATATATACTAGATACATAATAAGTCTAACAATTTTAAACATTGTTGGAGAAAAATTAAAAATAGTGTGAGAAACTTCTAAACCCCATTCTGATCGTCGCATATTGGGAGTCATGTCTAATTAACAACCACATCCTCAGAATTTAAGAAATTAGGGGAGAGGGGGGGGTGTGTTATAATTGCATCATATAAACTCATTGTATTTTACTTTTTGGCATGTAAATCACTCTTTTAGAAGCATATTTTTATCTTGGCACAACAGATTTACATGATTCACAAGGTGAGAAATCAATCTTTGTTGTAATTACATATTATAGGTTTGATAATTATATGTCATTTATATAATACAAATGTCTTCAAAATTTCACTTCTAATTGAGTAATTTTCAGGTCCCAGAATTTTCATATTTAATACATCTTTTTGCCTCCATGATGTCTTATTTCAATTAGGGGAATTTTGAGGTCTAAAATAGGCCTCCTAAGAAAAATGTACAACAAAAATAAACTTTATAAGAACAAATAGGATTAAAGATGATGATTTCAACCATGAGGGATGATTCACCATTTTTGGAGTAAAAAAGTAAAAATATTAAAAAATAATAAAATAATAAAACTACTTTTTCAACGCGTATTTTCAACTTATCTGTAATATTCCAGATCTGGAATAGCACAGCAAGCCTGCTGAAATAACGCAATATAGGGAGATTGATGCACAGAAATGAGTTTACAACCCTTGGATCCCTTAGATCAGCAAATCTAGAGTCTAGATCCAAAAGGGGAGCAAAAACAAATCAAACTAGGTGTGGTAAACAGATCTCCCACCACCTAGTCTAGATGAAAAACACCCTACAAGAGGGGCTGCAACTATGCACAACAAAATACTTCAGAAATAACGCAGTCTTGGACAGTATGAGCAGGAGGCCATAAAATATGATTAACTTATGAGTATACAGTAGAAAATCAGAATTATAATGAAGCTCTTTCAATATACAATAGAATACATGAGACAATAGAGCAAGAAATCTTCAGAAAAGAAAGCTGCAACACATATATAAATGCAGAAATGTCTCAACAACGTTATTTTTAGGAGCTGCAGCATCTGAATATTGCAACTTAGATCTAGGACAGATCTGTGAATAAAACATCAGATCTATTTCAGATCTGGAAACTAGATAGTCTTATTTACAAGATCCCCTTGGGGTTTTGACCAAATCATGAATAAATAAGAGTAGATCTAAATTTTAAGTTGCAGATCTGTAAAATGCTGTAATAATTTCTGAATATAACTTTACATTACAATAAATCAGATCTATAACATAACATGGATCAGCAAGCTAATCCATGGATCACCAAAGTGAAAGGCAAAGCCCAACACCAGAGATCTCTCATAAAAAATGGGATCAAAACACCCTGAAGAATCTCATATGAAAATATTGTTGTTTCTCAATGGAAACAATGTTGTAGCTTGAATAACATAGATGGCCAGCTGCCAAGATACAGATCTGAAGTGTAAATAGGAGAGGCACTCTTCCAGGAGGTTAAAATACACACTCCATGAGAAGAGGCTCCCAAAACAAGCTAGATCTCTGCAGATCTAGAATCCCACTTGCTGCAGCTTGTAAAAGCAGCAAAACCCTTACTGGATCAGCGCTACAATTGGAAGTAGAGCTTGGCCTCAAGATTGATAGTGGATCAAATCAACAAATACTCCTCCAAGAATCCTCAAAGGAAGAGGTGAAATCCCTGCATAGGAACTCCAAGTGCTAAGCAGCACAATTCTCTACTAAACATCAGAGAATAGTATTTGTCTAAGCAGACAAGATACTCAGAAATATCATCAATAAACAACCTTCTCTTGCTTCCTTCCCTTCCCTTTTATAAGATGAAAGCCTTTGCAAACCCTAAACCACCTTGATGAGTTAGCTCCTTTCACATGAGGGGCCTTCTTCTAGAACTACGCTATCACTTTATGAGATACATTGAATCTAGAAAATGCTGTAGATTTGGTCAAGGTTGACCCAGTCTCACAGCTTAAACCCCTTTCACTCTTGCAGTGATTTATTTACATGGCCTAATTTATCTTTTTCCCCATGGGCATTGATTTATTCAGTCTTTTCAGGAGTTTTACATGTCCTCCTTTATTCATTTATTCATGCAACATAAAGTAAAACAAAAATGAATATTCCTCTTAGCTTAAAAATGGTAAGATAATACATTATCTCTAATGGTTTGCTCAGAATTTCAAGAAAGAATTATGTTCGTCGTGAAATTGATTATCATCCAAAGGAACATATGTTGCATACTTTTGATGGACCCTACTACACAAAAAATGAGAAATACATGAAAAAACGTGATTCCAATCACGCTTTTCATGTATTTCTCATTTTTCGTGTAGAAGAGTCCATTAAAAGTTTGCAACATGGGTACTCCTTGGATGGGAAATTAATTTTTTCATCCAACGAGTATTCCTGCTTGAAATTTGAGTAAAACCTTAGGGAGATAAGTTCAAAATACATGTTGAAAAAGTAGTTTTTTCTTTTTTCCCTCTAAAATTTGATGATGTAATCAAATATTATTTCATTATTTCCACTATTATTTATAATTTCCTTAGGAGGCCCATATTTTACTTCAAAATTCCCCTAATGTACCCCCTTTGTTTTACCAATTTTTTACCCCTTTACCATGCACCACTTCACATTTTTTATGCAAAAATGAAGAATTGGGTTTAACGTTATTTTAATCAAAATTTCTTCATTTATGTATGGTTTCCAAAGTTTATGAATCACTAATATGAGTTATGTATTTCACCAATAGTACAACTCCTTCACCGATTTAGGGTTTGACATATTGGTGCACTTCCACGAGAAAACTGGGACATGTTTGTGTTCAAAATGATGTTTCATGCTCTCACATGTTTCAAAACACACCTAGGTCATACAAATGGGTTTCTAGAAGGTAATTAATGTTTCAAGCCAAATTCATAGTAGTTTCAAACAACCAACTTTCTCCTCGATTTGCGTGAAGAAGAGTTTGAATTTGAAATTTTAGGACATGTGGTTTTGTTCCCAATATAGAAAATAGAGGAAGGAATGGGCCATTTTCAAAAATTATATATGGTATGGGAGATAGGATAGGTTATTTGGAGACAATTTGTTAAAAATGCATAGTTTCCAAAATTTCTGAATCATGCTCAGATTTGAAAATGGGTTGTTACAACCTAAATTCATATTGTAACATGTATAAAAATATTAATCATGGACCTATTCTAGGGAGGATATTTTATTATATTACTGTATTATTGGTTTAAACCTAGAGTAGATGGCATCAAATGTAAAATACTAAGCATCTTTTAATACAATACACATGCCAAGTTTCTATTCTATCTTTTAGTGTATGCAATGAACAATTGCATCATGTGATTTAACATTTCCTAGAGGGTGCGAGCTAGTTGGTTTGGGCTTGCCTAACCTAGCTTGTCACCGCTCTTATACATTATCATACTGTAATAGCTTGTTGGCCTGTCGAGGTGTGCGTGTGATTTCTCATTGAGTGTTAACTGTCAAGATTTATTTTCAAACTTAATAATCCTATGTGTATGGTTTATGCGTTGTCTTCTCTAAGATCTGCACAAACTCTTAATCTATATCTAGTTTTTATTTGTTTGATGGTAAATATCTATAAATCGTGTGGTAAATGTTTGTAAGAAATTTTATATGTAACTTTGGTATGAGTAGTGACCATAATTTATAACAATCATCTATTATTCTTCTATGAGGATAGTCATTTATTTTATACTCTGTTTCAAGCATGGGGGCTTCACTCAATGAACCTTTGACACATCACACGTGTCCGTGGCATACTAAACAATATGCCTAATTTGACTACATATTCGAAAATACCTCTGAAAATCAGATTATTTAACCCCCTACCAATAAGAACCCAATACACCTTCCCAATTTAAAAAACCCCTACTTTCACTATATATTGTAGGTATCCATTTTTTTATTAGCATTTTTTATGCCCCTTTATACTTATTCATTAACTTTGAGTTGCATTTTTTATAGAGGAAAATATAAAAACCCTTTATCCCTTATTATATGCTCAATATATTATATCATTTTTTCCTCAGTATATATCCCCCAATATGAACCAACGTGCTATGGTATTTCTCCTCCAGTGAAGCCCCCATGGTTTCAAGTTGTGCCTTAAGGTTTCAAGCGTTGTTGTTGAAGTATTGATGCAGAGGTCAACTGAAAAACGAAAAATACTAAGAACTCTAGATCTCTTCATATTTATATAAGATAACATATTTTTGGACATTTGAAATCTTAGTAACCTGGATCCTAAGTTAGATTGCAAGACCTACGCTTTTTTTAGATGCCTTTATAACTTGTTAGAACTTGGAAGGAATTATAACCTAATTAAGGCTTTAGAAGTTGTGGATTTGATTTTTAATATACCGAGTGACCTGGAACTATTTGAATTTGTTCTTAATACAAATTCCGTAACGTTTTCATTTGACCTAAGTTAATAAGAGACAGAGTCAATGAATTTAATCACTAAAGTCACATAGCTTGTATATCATTGTTACTTGACCCATAGAGCTTGAAATCCTAAACATTCCAATAATATATTTATAATTATGACTTCCACATATAACTATTGATCAAAATTTCTTGACAAGGAGTATTGTATTATAAAATTCCTATATTTGAGGCCGAACATCTAGATTCTTTTAAGTTATCTACAAGTCAATTCACTATTTTATGCACTTGAAATTTGTTCAAGTACTTATGCACCATATTCTTCTAATGTCTTAATTTAATTCCAGGTGTTTACTTGTATTCCTTTTATGTCTGTAGCTTTTAAGAGTGATTATTTATTGAGTATTGGTCCATGCTCTTAGAATTATATAGTGCTTTATGTTTGGTTTCCTTCATGCACTAGTATTGATGAAACAATGTTTCTAGATATGTCATTTATTTTAAGGAGGTGAAAGATTTGTTGAGGGTATGTTTTTTTGTGATTAGATAAAGGATATTTTTACTCATGTATGCAATACTTACGGTTGATGCATTTTATTGAAACCTTAGACAAATGTTCATATATTTCATTTTTTTCTTCATTAAGTTGAATGAAGAAAGAATAAGAGTGCAGGATTGATATTAGGGTTTTATCATTGATTGTGTGCTTTTCCTGGATTTAGAAATAATTGGAATTTTATTTTTCTTAGATAAATAAGACATTTTTTTTTTCTTTCTCAGTTAAATAAAGGGTTATTGGTCATGTTTCAAATTAATTAGTAGTTAGAGTTTATAGGTTTTAACCCTATACATAAATCACCTACAAACGAATTCTTAAAACAAAAGAAATATACAATGGTGAGAACATAAAACAAATATACACAAAGATTTTCCCCTGGATCCCAAATTGGGATACCAGATTTATTTTTCATTATGCTCCTTTTAATGTAACAATACATCTATATACATGTCGAAGAATTCATAAACCCCAATCCAATAATCATGGATTAGAACATAACTATAGTTCTCTTAACCATATATAAAAAATACCATGGGAAAAAATACCATCATGCCCAAAACCATATGCAAAAACCATGCACAAAACCATGGGTAGGTTTGCCCACCATCTAGGGTTTTCATAAAATAAAAAAATTCTAGAGCACTACCTCAAACCCCATGATGAGTGGAAATAATATAACACACACACCACATTCTCCCAATTATTGTTATATTTCCACACAGGGGGCCACCAGAGAGCTTAGTCATTAGACTAGGGCTGCAATTCCCATTATTTCGCTACACCAAGAAAAATTCTAAGTGCTCATAGAATTTGTAAATGCATCTAAAATATTCTTCAAAGTGTCCCCCTTCACTAGAAACACCTTTTTGTCTTCAACCATGTCCCTTGCAAAATGATACTGAATGTTAATTTTATTTGTCTTCGAATGATAAGAAGGGTTTTTTTCCAAGAAAATTAAACTTTGGCTGTCACAGTATATCCTTATATCTCATTGTACCAACCCCATACTTGAACACAATATCTAAAACCAAAATTCTTCCAGTATACTCATGCAGTCAGGATATCCAATAGCTCTTAGGCCAAGAAGTTTTTTTTTAAGCTGCTCTTAGGTCAGGGTGTTCATTAAGCCACTCTACTGCTTGCGGGTGCCATGTATTCAGCCTTTGTAGTTAAAAGTGCCAATACATAATGTCTCTTTCTCATCCAACTGACTGCACCTCCAAATAGGTTAAACAGATACCCACTTGTAGATCTTCTCCAATCTACATCTCCATCCTAGTATACATCAACAAATCCAAAAATGTCTAAAACTTTTTCCAATCCTAGTCTTCCTTGGTAGCACAAACCATAATTACTAGTGGCACAAAAATACTTGAAAACCTACTTCATTGTTGCCCAATGCTCCTTCCCTGGTTTTGACATAAAACTTTTCAATTCTCATACTGAATGTGCAATTTCTAGTGCTTTCAAACCATTGCATACATAAGGCTACCAATTTTACTCACATATGGAACACAAGACATGTCATATTCTTCTTCACGTGTCTTGGGACACTGTTCAATAGATAATATACATCTACAAGAATAGGAACCTTGATCAGTTTAATATCTTTCATATTAAACCTATTTAATATTGTTTCAACATAATTTCTCTAGTTTAACCAAAGCTCCCTCTTTTCCCAATCTCGTTTAATTTCCATGCCCAAAATATAGTTTGCAGCACTAAGATACTTCATGTCGAATTTGGACGACAATTGGGTCTTCAAATCTTGGATAATTTATTTATCATTTCCAATCAATAACATATCATCCACATACAAGACCAAATAAATAACATAGTCGCCAATTAATTTAAAATACACATAGTGATCAACTTTTCTTCTTGTGAAGCCAAGTCCCTTTATATATGTATCAAACTTATGATACCACATCGTTCATGATTGTTTTAACCCATAAAGATACTTTTTTAATATGAATACAATTTCTTTATTACCCTTCACTGTAAATCCTTCTAGTTGTTTCATGTAGATCTCTTCTTCCATACCACCTTCAAGAAATGGTGTCTTCACATCCATATATTATACCTCAAAATTAAAAGAAACATAAATAGATAAAAGTAATCTAATAGAAGCTAACTTGGCAATAGGAGAAAAAATATCATTGTTGGCTTGAGGGGTCCTGCCCAAGTTTAGAATGTTATTTGCAACCCACAAAACCCTCACCTAGTGATATGCTTGCACAAATCAAAGTCTCACCCGAAGCAATATGGGTGGGTGCTGGAAGCAGGCTTCCACACCCTGAGGGAGCGTATGATATGGATATTGTCCCTTTTTGATGTATCTAATTATTACTGCCCTGTGCACTGAATTTCTTAACTCAATTCAGATCTAAGCATAGAAAAACCTTAGCTTCAATACAGTCTTGTGCAACGCAGATAATTACCCTTATTCAGATCCAACTTAACAGAAATTGTAATAACCTTAACATAAACCCTAAAAAATATGAAAACTTGCGCGAATACAGAGATCTATTATTATATGTGTAACTTCAAATAAATGTGCATTTAATAACAGGAACAACAATAGATCTATAAGTAAATCAATGCATTAACATGTAAACACAGGAATCACACAAGTAGATCTGAATCACCAAAATCTTCTCTTTATTAATAGATCTTCAATCAGCACAATATTCTTCTCCTGCACACACAACAGCGGGGTCCTTGCACACAACTCAGGACTCTTCCTTGGGTCTCTGCGCACACAGCAGCAGGAGCTTTTCTCTACTCAGACTGACTAAATAAGTTGCCCAAAATCATATCACATTAAATATTTTCGTTATCGATATTAACAAGGAAAATTTTAGGGGCTAATATTCGTAAGTGGGCTAATTTTCCATGTTTTTTCCAAAAAAAATATTTGCTAATTTCCATTTTTTCTAAGAATGATTCACCCAAATTTTACATTATAAAGTTATTTTACTTTTAAAATCACCAAATTTTTAAATATATTATATGAAATTATTAGAAATTTGAATATTTCACAAAATCACCAAACATTTTATCGTTTGAATATTAGGGACTAGTAATATTTGCCAAGGTTTCTAAACCTTAAAATAATTTTCCACCCTTAAAATTTTCCGTAGATATTGATATTGTATATCAACTTGACTTGACTCATACATACTTATAGGACTTAAATGTGAAAATACCATGGTCTTAAACCATGGTTTGAGCCCCATGCTTTCCTTTTTCCCATTACAATGATGAAGGAGCTCTGAGTCGCCCAAAATCCACTTAGATTCTGTGCACATCGCGTTTTACCAAAACTTAACCAAAAAATATAATCAAAACTTGAACCTAACCCAAAAATCATATAAATAAATTCCTGACACATAGGCGTAAATTTTTGCTACCAACCGATATTTGTACTTATCCACCTTTCATTTTTCATTTATCTTCTTCCTAAACACCCATTTTCTACCGTGTTTCTACCAATGGGTTTCCTTCTAGCTGACAACTCCACCATATCTCGAGCCTCATTTTTTTCCAAGGATGCCATTTCTTAAACCATGGCCTCCTTCAAAAGTTTTCCATATTCTCGATCCACTACCTCCCTGACAGTTCTAGGATCATCATCAGTAATAGATAAAGAACAAATTTAATATAAATCATATGGAATATACCTCTTTGGCTTCCTTCTCTCTTGAACTGGTCTTCTCAAAACTAGAGCGTGTGGCTTTTCCTCTTCTAAATCTTTTTCTGTTGCAGAGTGTGATTCTTCCTCCTTTAATTCAAACTCTATCTTCTTAGGTACCTTTGGTAGGACTTCATTTTAATCACATATTTCACCTTTCTAAACACCACATCTTGGTTGTACACAAACTTCCTTGTTTTTTAGTTCCAAATATTATAACCTTTTAAACCATCCTTACACCCAATAAAGATTCACCTTTTAGATTTACTATCCAACTTGGTTCTTTTCTCCTTAGGATCATGTACATATGTATCATAGCCAAATACCCTCAGATGTGAAAGAGAAGGTTTATCACCAGTCCATACCTCATGTGGAGTCTTATCCTCCAATGCTGAAGAAGGTGATCTGTTAAACAGATAACATGCAATATACATTCCCTCTGCCCATAATTCCTACTCTAATCCAATGCCATTAAACATGCTTCTTTTCTTTTTTTGTCAATGTATTGTTCAGTATTTCTGAAAGACCATTTTACTGAGGTGTATATGGATTAGTCTTCCATGCTATACCACACTTATTACAGAACTCTTCAAATTCCTACTTGCAAAAATATCCACCATTATCCATCCTCAACACCTTGATCTTCTTCTCTGTCTGATTTTCCACTAGAGCCTTAAATTCTTTAAAATTGTCAAAGACTTCAAGTTTATTTATCAGGGAATATATCCATGTATTCCTCAAGAATTCATCTATAAATGAGACATAGTGCACATACTTTCCCAATGATGGAATCGATACAGGCCCAAACACATCATTGTGCACACACTCTAATATCCCTTTAACCCTCTCAGCACTAGAGGGGAAGATCACCTGATTATACTTATCATATACACAATGTTCATAGAAATTGAAATCTAGAGAGTAATTAGACATACCTTCTACCATACCATTACCATGCAGTATTCAAATAACATTCTCTCCAATGTTCCCCAATATTTGATGCCATAACATGCATTTTCTCGAGAGACCACTAGATTTTTTAAGGAGCTTTCCGGATGGATCCCCGTTGGGATTCGAAACGTCGACATTCGTTCTCTAGCAATGTGGATAATCCGAAAAGCTCCTTAAAAAATGATCACCACATGAGTTTGAAAACCAAAGACCACTAGATTTTCTGATTCACCTTCAGGAACCACAAAACTGATGCACCCATCAATAACTATGCTACCAAGAATCCTGTAAAAATTTCCAATCCGAACTCTCTACATCAATACTAATGCTCCCCAAATTATCTTGTAGGTATCTTTCTTGAACATTGTTTTTACATCTACATCATCCATCTTTCTTATAGAAATCAGATTTCTGGCCAATGCAGGAATGTGGAGAACACTAAGAAGTGTTCTAATATTTCCACCTTGAAATTTTAGCTTGACTTTTCCACATCCTATGATTCTATAATTCCTTTCATCCCCTAGGAAGAAATTGCAACCATTATATTTCTCATACTCACAGAACCACTCCCTATGAGGAGTGAAGTGAAAGGATGCACCTGAGTCAATCAACCATTCCTCATTATCTATGTTTGTACTTGAAGAAGAATCCAAGTACAAACAACCACCTTCATGTGAGGTGGTTTTCACTTCTATAGAAGGAGCATCATCAAGTCCCTTTCCTTTCTCAAGAGCCTCAGATCTATAGTCCTTTTTGTAGTGCCCTTCCTTTCCAAATTTTGAGCATGCCTTTACAAATTTTCATGGAGTTCTGGATCTCCCACTTGAATACTTGTTTTTGTTTTTTTTCTGGGACCGTCCTCTCACAAAAAAGGCATACGTATTCCAACTATCTATATTTTTCCATCTCATCTCCTTCGACAACAAGGATGGGACTATTTTGTCAAAATTCAAGGTAGTTCTATTGCTACCTATGGAAAAAAACAATCTATCCCACGAGTCTAGTAGATAACACAATAGACTAATGCACTTACATTAATATAAAATTTTAATATCAACGGATAACAACTGGCTTACCACAGTATTAAAGGACTTCATATGCTTTGTCACCAAGTCTACATCCTTCATCCTTAGGTTATACAACTTTTTCCATAGGAACATTTTGTTCACCAAAGACATAGATTGATGCAAAGTCCCTAACTTTTCCCAAAAATCCTTTGCAGTATCTTCCCATGATACAGTCAACAATAATAAATATGAGGGACATAATTGTATTGTTCTATTCTCCTTCTAATATAAATTCATTTAGTCCTTTGTTGACATTCCTATTGGTGTCGTACCTGGATCTACAACAATCCATTGATATCTATCCACCAACAGATCCTCCATATTGAGCTTCCATAGTTAAAAAAAGTGTCCATTGATTTTCTTGATCTCTATATTTCCACTATTCACCATCTCCTTTCACTGCAAGAATCAATCTTGTAAACTCCCACTGTAATAGGGTCTACTAGAGGCCCGAGAAAAAACCCCTTAGGAGCAAAGGCGTCCCCTTGAAGCTAAAATCACTTTGATACGAAATGTAGGTTTTAACCATGTACAAAAAATACGAGCAAATGAATTTTTAAAATAGAAAAAATATACAATGGTGAGAACATAAAAAAAATATACACAAATATTTTCCCTTGGATCCCAAAAGTTGGAATACAAAATTGTTTTTTCATTATGTTCCTTTCAATGTTACAATACATATATACATGGTGAGCATTCATAAACCCAATCCAATAATTGTAGATTAGAACATAATCGTAGTTCCTTTGACCAGATCTACAAATACCATGGGTAGGAAACCTTCATGCCCAAAGCCATGTGAAAAAACCATGCATAAAACCATGGGTAGGTCTACCCACCATCTTTGGGTCCGCATAAGATATATATATATATATATATATATATATATATATATATATATATATATATATATATATATATATATATATATATCTTCTGTGGGACTACCTCAGACTCCATGACACGTGGAAAGAATATAACACACACCCAAAAAGGATTTTCTTGCCAACAATTAGGGTCTTCTCCTTAATTATGGTTTTTATTTTCTGTTATTGATTGTTAGGGTTTGCTTCCAATTGTTGGTAGACTATAGGGTTAATGTTTGCATTAATTGGGGTTTTTTTCTAATGAATTCCTTTGATTTCTAGAATTCAAAAGTGTTTAGGGTTTTTTTCGTATGTCCCTAGATTCTTTCTCTAGAATTTCCAGTGTTGCGCCTAGAATTCCATGAACCCCATATTGAAATTAAATGTTGGTCCATAAATCCACCCCATACTACACCCGATAATATTCAATGAAAAAATTGAGCATCTTATACATAAATATTTTTCCCTCCACCCACTTTTCATAACTTCCATAACCATTAGGTAGGGACTTGTAGCTTCGATGTAATTTTACTTGTTTAGTAAAATATTTTTGAAGACATTACGAAGCTTTATAATTTATTGAAAGTTGTAGAATTTACAATATATAAAGTTTCAAGGTCTAATTCTTTAAATGGTGTTAGCTCAATGGAATATCATGCCCTCATATTCATATGCAATGGCGATGATCATTTTTTGGTGACAAAGGAAGAAAAAATGGAAGCCAAACTAGAAGCACACCAAAAGCAATCTTCGAATAAAAACTTGGCATTACCTAAGAAGAAGAAAAAAAAGAAATTTAGGTTGTAAAAAAAGAAGTAATAATGGAAGAAATACTAGCAGCCAAACTTGACATTACCTGAGAAGAAAAAAAAAAAAATATTCAGGAAAAAAAAAAAATATAATAATGGTAGCAATATTAGAAGCCAAACTTAGCGTTACTTAAGAAGCAAACAAAGAAGTCATTCATATATAAAATAAAGAAGTACTAATGGAATCAATATTATAAGCAAAAAAAGACATTGTAATGGAAGCCATATTAGAAGCTAAAAAATATTCTGTAATGGAAACAAAGCTGGATGCAACAAGCAATTCCATATTGGAAGCAAAACTCGAAGCAACAATGACGTTATACTGGAAGCATAACTTGGCGTAAATTAGGAAGAAAAAAAGAAGCTATTTTTGATGACATATGAGAAGAAAAAAAATTCTCAACGCTAAACCTAGTGCTATTCCAAGTGCCAAATCTAACGTTATTCCCGACATTGAACCTGATGTTATTCCGAACACTATTTTTGGTGATATTTCGGCGCTGAAGTGAAGATGAAATTTTGTGTCTGGTTTCTCATCGCTATTTGAAGTGAATTAAAAGTCTCAAAAACACTAAATTCCACTGTTATTTTTTGTTCTAATGGTTTTTTTGTTAGTTTTTTATACACAGTAACTAGGGCATCAGTAATAATAGAGTTAATTTCACCCCAAGTATATGACTCATATGGAAATTTGAATGTCCCTTGAGCTTTGAGATATTCAAAGATTTTCTTGGAATGGCTACCAAATATACTTGTTTCCATAGTGAATTTTTATTATATTTCACTTCAAAGGTTATTTGTGCCCATTCTCGTTGAAAATAATCATAGTGTGACATTTGTTTTCATTTCATATTCATTAGGATTACTGCATGCATGCATATCTTCAATCTCATTTTTTGTGCCACACTAGTGTTCTACAATCAAGGCGATGAGAGCTACTATAATATTTCTCTGAGGTAGACCATTTTCATGATGAATAATGTTTAAATTATTATCCTTCATCATGTCTTCCTCCATTTTTTCAATTAAATATGCAGATGATTCACTTTCCTGTCATCTAGATAATGTTCCTATAAAAATTTGTATTATAGATTTACATGCCTCTATTTTTGTCTTTCCCTTCATGCACATGATTTTGTAAGAGAGATACATTCCATATACAACTTTTCTTATTTGGTCAACATACATACCATTGATATTCCATTATGGATACCAATCACCAGCAAAGCTCTCACTTCCTATTAATTTTCCTTTCCCATAGAGTTCAAGAGCATGTGGTATAACCATGTTTAAAAGAAATGGCTCTTTAGCTGGGAGAAAATGAGAAGAATAGATTCATATCACCAATGCATGTTCTCTATTTTTCTCTCTATGGAGAGTTTTTGGATTTTCTTTTGGTGCCTGTGAAGAGGCTTATTTTTCAAATTGCTCTTTAGGAAAGAGCATGGGAAATTTTTTATGCCTTTTTGGGGCACAATAGTAGTATGGGGAACTGAATGATTGAATAGTTAGGAAGTGGAAATTTTTCTTTATTTTTTCTTGGAAGGAAAATTATGTTGAATAGCCTTAATTTTTTTATCAATTCCTACCAAATTTTTCCCCATGGCTTTAAATTCCATACCTAAATATTCCACCATTTATTTAATATTCCCTTCTATATTTTTCTCCATTTATGAAGTGATTTTCATTATTTAATTTTCCTTTTCCTTTTCCTTGATTTAGAAAACATAATAGCTGAAATCATTCAATGAAGAAGTTGTATAATTCATTGGTGTTTGTAATGCATCTACATGCCTTTTTCAGGCACAATTACAAAGACATGTATTGCCATTCCTTTGAAAGAAATATTTATCCAATTTTATTGTCACTAATAGTTTGTAGTTTTTCCTTAGTTCCTCCTAATAATTTTTCTTCTTTCATAAGTAATGGAATAGCTCGAGATTGTTTGCTTTATTCTTCTAGGAAAATACCTTTGAATGGAGGACTTGTGGAACTAGATTCAAGATTGCTACCATCTAAACTTTTTAATTGGTGTCTAAAACTGGAAACTTCTATTTCAAGTTTCTTATATTTCTCTCCTTGCATCATTTGAACATTTTGAGTTTCCTTTTTCTTTCTCCATTCATAAAAATAAATTCAATAGTATTTTTCTTGCATATAATTCTACCATTTTTCTAACAATTTTTTTTCATTATTTGAGACTACAACATTGAATTCTACTGCTTCAGGAAGAGTGAAAAAATCCCAGTTGATCATTCTTGTCATCCATATTTACTTGTCATTTATAAAATCCCCTCATTAATTGAATAATTTTATATATATTTAGAGTGGAAGGCTACTTTATGTCTTCAGGAATGAAGTTCTCAAATATACACTTTGGTATAACAAAATATCTGTATTCTTGTTGAGGCCCCAAAAATCGGTGCAACAACATCGGGGAAAACCACCTGGCCAGGGACTTGAAAATTGTCCCTTTTCCGTTTGGAATGGTGGCTCCAACTGGATTTGTGGGACCAGTTTCCAATTTTAATATAGTTGAGGTCAATTGATGATTTTATCTCTAAGTGTAATTTTATAGATGGGAAAGTAAGCAAGCTTGAAATAAACAATAAATCTATCTATTTATATCTATATATCTAGATCTATCTCTATCTATCCTGAGATGGAACCTTTTCTTTGTGCGATCTACAAAATAATATTTCAATGCATGCAAATAAAGATAATACATTCATTTAGAGATATGAAAAACATTTAAGATAATTGATTTAATTAATAATTTAATTAAATCAATTTAATGAAAATTATATCGGAACTTTTACAAAATGCATGTATTGCATATACATATAATGATAACAGCATAACATGTTCAAAAGTGAATAAATGTCAAACCGTGTTCAAACAAATATACAAGACAACACATCATAATATCTATGAACTATTTCTCATTGGAAACTAAAATTAAACATATAAAATAAAAGTACTATATATATATATATATATATATATATATACACACACATACTCATCTCATTTGAGAAATAACTCTTGATCCATCCTTTTCTATCCAGAAAAACTTTAAGAGTACAAAAGTGCAACATCAATAAATTCTTCTTTTCAAAATTTTAGGACCCCTTCTTAAAATACATGAAGGGGTTTAAATATAAAAATAATAAGTCCTAAAATAGATATTACAATAAAAAATGAGGAGGTTTCAAACAACTCTCCTTAAAGTAAGTAAAATTAAAACAGAAATAGAAATTAAAGGGGTGATTTGTTGGAGGATTGTCCTCCACAGTCCCTTCTTCCATTTTCTCCTTGAGTTGAAGAATAGTAATCATAGGCTTAACCTCAGGAGGTTGGCCTAGCCTAATGCATAGGTGTCCAATAAAAACAACATCAGATAATGGAGGTAGCATGTATGAGGACGTATCTGTAAGACAACGAAGCATGAGCCATTGGATGTGAGGCTTCACTAGATATCTCCAGTATCTTTCCCAATATAAATTTTCTATCTTCATAATATTCTCCTATTCCACTTTTGACACTTCCTACCATTGTCTTATCAAATCTTTTACCAAGGGTAATGCACCAGGAGGACATCTATCTATGAGATTTGTTGTGATCAAGTTTTGGCTGACAGTTTCTACAATGTTTGTGGAAATGTCTTTGGATTTATTTATTTCCCTTTCTGCTTTCTTTAGTTTTATATCCCAATCTATGAGCAATATCTCTTTCTTTGACTCTTCAATTCTGGGCGGGTTGGCCTTTCGGCCATCAGAAGAATCTTGCCAAGTAACAATTTGGGATACCTTCTCATCTATGTCATCGAAAATAATTCTCATATCAGCAATGTGATTCACAAGTGAATATCTTTACTCACATAATTCAAGGATTCTTATTAACTTCTGACAAAATATAACCTTTTGTTGTGACAATAAGGTGTTTAATTCTAAAGCTTCTTTCCTAAATTCATCAATCTTTGGAACATCTTTCAAGTTATCAATGGAGAGCTGTAATTGATGAATTTGAGTATCTTTAGAATTAATTTCACCTTGATTTTTAATTTTAAGTTGGTGCAGGCTCTCTTGAAGTTGTGCGATTTTTACCTGTAGCTATTGACTAACACTTTGCTTTTCTGCTAGTATCAATGTTTCAAGTTGAAGGATATTTTCATATTTTTGTTTCATCAGTTGATGAATCTCTGATGCCTTGTCAATAGTTGCAGATGCATAAGCTCCTACAAAACATGATAACCAGGTTATATCCTATGAAGGATCTGACTCAATATCTTTCCAAACAATGTCCATTGACATATATTCTTGAGTGAGAGTTGGGGAATGCTTTGTTCTTCTCCTTTTCTTCTGTTTACTAACAACTTCCTTGTGCCTAGGACTATAAAAATGCCCAATGGAGGAATTTCTTTAATATTTAGAATAAATTCAGAGGTTGGGAAGGCCAAGATGTATTCCATTTTCTCTTTAATTACTACCTTGTCCGAGGGACCAACAATAAAAGGGTCCTGACTTGTAGAAGGAGGAGTTTGTATAATCTGATGTTGGTCAATAATCATGGTTGTTTTTTCTTCTTGGAGTTTGAGGTCAAACTATTTCCAAACATCTTTGAGATTGTTGGGGAAATCGAGATCTATTTTTTGAACTTCAACTGAATTTTCCTAATCTGGTGTATTAAGGACTTCAGTATCCTTAATAACTGATTCACTTTCTTTCTGAGTCATGGTTTGAGAGTCATACAAGATCTTGAGTGAGATTGTTTCCAATCTCTTATTTCTGTATTGCTGAAACTTTAGTAGTTGTGGTGGGTGAATGCATAAATTTTCCAACTTCTTAACTGTAGCATAGTTTTCGACATACTCAAATAAATTGTCAAAATCATCATCTTCATGCACAAAGGGTCGGATTTTCACTTGAGTAGTGAAATTATTGGCCACTTTCAGGGGATCATATTGCCTATTTGGAATTGTAAATAATTTTGAACACTCTATTTAGCCAATTTCCACTATAGCATGCTTGTAGTTGTCTAGTCCATACACACCATAGTTAATTGGAAAGGAATTTTTCATAATGGCTTCCTGGATTATTTCAAAAATCTGGTCAGACCATTTCCCACAGTTTGGTATGTGATTTATCTTGTGAGAAGTTTATCATGAATATATAGGGGTAATACATGTCGATGAGCTAGGCTCCCAAATACTCGTACATAGGTGAATGAATCCTCACCAAACCACTTTCCTATATAAGAAAATTCGGCTTGGGCCTCTTTCAAAAGTTTGGGGGCTGTCTCATCGAAAACAACTTCAAAAAGGGGTGGTATAAATCCATGACAGATTTTGTAAATATAACTTTCATATTTGGGCTCCCATTGAATACTATAAAATATATGAATGGGAATGGGATATTGGGTAGTCCATTTCCAGCCCATGGCTGGAAAATCTGATCTAAAACATACAACATCCATAATATAGGCACTCATATAAAATGGAGGAAATATTTTAGAAGAGATAGAGTAGTTATTTCTATATTCTAAATTTTGTGTGGAAATATTATTTAACAGAATATTTCCCTAGTCCATAACATAAGAATCCGTTGAAAATATAGTTATGTCTGACTGACCAAAGGGTATAGACATCATAGCTGAGATATAGCAATAGGGACTTGCAAGAGAATTAGTAGAATACATACGCTTTTCATCGTTCTTGTGTTTGTTAGGATTCCTCCTCCACTACTTTATTGGTGCCGATTTGAGTTCATTTTCCTTAGTGAGCTTTAAAAGTAATTCCTTATCATAAATCTTATTAGGTTCTGCAATATGGTACATTTTCTTCAAGTCTTCCACTTTAAAGGAACCAATCATTGTTCCTCTATTGGTAAGGAAAGTCCTGTCTCTGATGTTAAGATTGTCGATAATCCATCTTACCATATCAGTATATGGTAGTATCTTGGGCCTTGTTGCAATTTGATGAAGAAAAGAATTGGCTACATCTCCAATTGTAGATTCAGAAGAATTTGGGGCATCAAATGTTTCCTTTCTCTGGATTTTATGATTTTTATTGTCTTCAAGCAACTTATACATAGATTCCCATAGAGTGGATCCACTTTCAGGTCCGCAAGTCATATCTATAAACAGGGGCAACATCTCTGTTCTCTCTGAGGTAGTATGCACAGGATTAAAATGAGCCATATGCTTCTTTTTCTTCTTCAAAGCCTTAGAAATTTCCGAAGAACTTTGATTAGTCAAACTTGCCTATAAATAAGTAAGAAAGAGTAAGTGGGAAGAAGGAACCTTTTAGTTTTACAATACGCACAAATACCATAGTAAATAGAAACATTGCAATTGGATGAGACTTTGCATGCCGATGGGATATGAATTGAATTATTATTGCAGGGAAATGATTATGGCGACATGAGAAAACCGTTAATTTATGACATTGATAGCTAATATGGATTATTGTGCCCTTATAATCATTTTCAATTAAAACCAAATCTATCACATTACATCGTGACTCGTGTGTAATCGTGATTACTTACAGTGTCTGCACTCTTCCTATCTAAAGCTTAGATTTTTCCTCCTGAAGATGGATGAAGTGTTCACTCGAGATGTCGGGCTCATCAATCACATTACATATGATTCCAGAAGCTCAAACCTACATTGTGTGTAATCTCTTCATTAAATACTGACGAAGCTAGCTTTTCTTCCAATCGCGACATCGCAATCACAATATCAGGAAAGTTAATAATATGCAACATATGTTTGTTTAATAAGCGTGTGATATGTGATATGCGATGTGATTTATTTATCACATTTTTGATTATGAGTGTTGACAAAATAGAACGATTGAGATTTTGTAATGTTGCAATGCGATATTATTTATCGCATCAGCGAGTATGAGTGGGAGAAAATAAGACTGTCGGGAGAAACTGCGATTTGAAAAATGCGATAGGCTAACATGGCAGAAGTCAATCCCATAGTATTCTTTATCAGATTTACTTATAAATATGGATTTTTTTGTTGAATATTGCAACAAGAAATAGTGAAAGAGGCATCCAAAAACATCATCCTTGATCCTAGTGAAAAATAAGCACCTAAACTAGGTGGGGCCCACACAAGCTATTTTTAGGTGTATGTCTATTTTTAGAATGGTGAGCATATTCTAAAATTAGTAGGATGCTAATTATAGATGGTTGAGGAAATTCTATCTTTAGATGAGTTTCTATTTTTAGAAGATGGGTGAAGTCTATTTATAGATCGCTAATCTAAAAATAGAATGCATGTCAATTATAATTAGCCCTTAATAATAATTAGACAATAAAAAATAACTTATTCTCTTGGAGCACTTTATTTCAGTGAAAAGATGTGGAAAATCAGTGGGCTGAAGGAATTACGCAATTCCTAGTGTGGTTAGTGACTCATGCATGGAGAACTTCGTTATAACTAATAGTGGCAAGTTGTAACAGAGTTGGAAGAGTAGTTATATGAGTTTTTATTTAGTTTAACTCAGTTCAGTGAGTTAAAATTAGTCGTGCTAGTTGTAACTGAACATACACTAGTGAAATATGAGTGAATTAATTATTTAATTAATTCATAATCAGTGTCTTACTTGCAACTAAAGAAATACATCAGTTAACTACTTGCATGTCAGATCTAGTGGAGACCCAGTGGACAGATAGGTGAAAGGGCGAGATGGACTATCAGTTGTGACTATAGTGATGCATTCAATGCATCTACACACAAATTGGAGTTTCTTATAAGGATTTCACATTCAAGGAAAGGTAAGTTCGAATTCATTCAGGGTTCTTCTTCAGCAGGGATTGCGCAGTGGAGGCAGGTTGTCAGGAGGCAAGAAATTGGTGCATAGATATGCAAATTTCTGCATGACAGTGTGTGACGATTGTTGATTGTACTGAGAGCTCTATGAGATGAGTTTTGTATGAGATTTTTTCATGATCCATGATATACATAATATATGATAGTTGGATTTTTTAGCTTTAATCTTTCCTGGTAAAACATCTTGTTATGTGCAATCGATTTTGCTTCATATGTGTTTTGCAATTGGCGATTTAATTTCCGCAAAGAATTAAGTGGAAGGATTCTGTATTTAACATAATATTAACTTGTTAAATCAGGAGAATCCAGAAATACATTATTGTGTTTATAAATTTCTACATTTTCCTCATATAAAATCATTTTGGTTATATTCATTGGATCGCAAAAGATGTTTCAAATCATTATTTTCGAAGTATTTATGTTTTGTAAATGATTTTGTGATTTGTGAAATGCGATTTATCTCTGCCTAAGTATTTGGAAAGCCAAATTATAAAGTTTTCATCCCCTTTTGACCCCTATTCCTATCGAAATAAATACTCTAAGGGTTTATTTGCTTAAACTCTAAAAATTAAAAGGGTCCTCATTATTTTATATTTTAACTATGGCTTAAAACAATGGGGGTTGTTTTCTTTTCTAATTTGTGTTAATATATTAATATTGAACATAGTTTACATAGCGAGACCAACCACCTGGGTTTTCCATCTAGCCAACACCAGTGGGGGTCCTAAGAAAAAAAGCCAAAAAACAGGAAATGGAGCCACCCATAACAGGGAAACCATCCCAAAAGTTGTTGCCCATTATTGGGAAACCAGTAGTCACTGAGTCATCAGTAGCATAATGTTTACAAAAATAATAGCAGATGTTTCTATGGAAGCCACAGGCAATGTATTTAAGCCTAAAACAAAGACTGAAACAAAACATAATAGTAGTCTAGAAAAAAGGAGAGAAAACTTGACAACTAGCTAGTTGTCGGTGTGTGGAGGAGGATTCTCCTCCACTATTGGATAGCTGTAATCATCCACATCCTCATCTGCTTATTTGGAATGATGGGAAGGTGTCTCCAAAGCTGAAGAGGAGTCAGAGTCGTTGTGGATCTTTTTCTTCTCACGTCCCAAACTACTACCGCTTCCGCTTGCGCCATCACTGCTGGAGCTTGTGCCATCGCCACTGGAGCTCATAATGCCAACCTTGATGGGAAGAGCAACCTTATTTCTGGTATCCAGAGGGTGCTGGTCCGAGATGGTGGACTTCCGGCGCTTTCTAGGACCATAGGCTCCTCCTTCCTGCATTTCTTCCTGAAAATAGACCGAGATAGTTGCAGTGATATGGGGTCGATCAATGGCACTTGTAAAGTGGAATTGGGCAATATTGTTGGTAAGAGAAAGGTGACTGCTGGAGTCGTGGATGGACAGTGGTAGGTAGGAACCAGCGCCCCTACTACCACCCCCCCTTTTGCAATGCATCTTATGCCAGCACGACATGATGGTCTGGGAATTAACAAGTGAATGCCACGAGTTTGACTCAGCAGGTGAAGGAGGAGAATACAGAGGGCAGGGAGCCGAAGAAGATGGAGTCGATTGTGGGTGAAGGCCAAAAGAGTGTGGCGAGTTCGGAGGATTAGACGGGGGAGAAAGTGGGGGTGACTGTAGATGAGGGTCTAGAAAATGCGGGGAAGACGGATGAACAGGGGGCGAGAGAAGCTGGGAGAGCTCAGCTGAGGTTGTAAGAGAACCATCAGAGGTACGAGGAACACGGGCGATCTGGAAAGCTAGCCTGAATCCGAGAGGGAGTGGCCAGATGCTCAAAAGCCTGGTTGAAGGCACGAAAGAATACAACTTTGTGGAGCGTGCCTCCATTGAAGAATAAGAGGGGCAAACAAAACAATTACTGGCAATGTTATGACAGGGTGAGTGAGAATTGAAGGTTGAGTCCTTCATTCTCCCTATTTTAATGGTGCGTTTACTACTCTGAAAGGACGGCGCGTGGCCAAGCTAGGGGTTGGTCGCCAGGCTGGCCACCGCCACAAACTTACCACCCACCCGCATCCGGGAAATAATGGGGGTTGTTGATTTACATAAAAATTGGCGATTCACTAGAAGAACTAGTTATCTTTGAAAAAAAAATTCTTTAGTATCTGTGAATAAGTAAAAATAATTTAAGGAAACAAGAATTATTTTAAAAATATTTAAATGAATAAAATTACTCTAAATATTAAAAAAAAAAATCATCTATATCGTTAATATTTTATAAAACTTTCATAAATAAATATATCATTTGCTCTATATCAATCATTATATGGTTTAAAAGATAAAGTAAGTGTTCTCTTTGTAACCTGGATTTTTAATTTTCTCGTTTTGTGATAGGTAGAGCCACTGCTGCTAGTAAATATTAATAGCTTAAGCAAGGTTACCTTTTAACCATCAATGACTCAGTGTCCCATCCATTTATGTACAATTTCTTTGAGTTAACTCCTTAATTACTCATTTTTATTTGTTCTCTTAAAAATTCATTGTCCTGGCTTGATGACCAGAGAGTGACAATGCCATTCACTAGTTATGATTTAGACTGAACAAGCTAGCTCGTGAAGAGACCCCTTGTCTTATGATTTTAATAAGCATGAGCCATTACCTTAATTTGGTATGCAGTTGTGGTAATTTTAGTTAATCATTAACTTATGATCATGGTAAGCAAGCTCGTGATGAGACTTCTTATCCTTTTAAGTTTTTATATTTTTTAATTACACTCTAAAAGGGTATTTTCAATGGATGGGGAGAATCATTGAATCCTTAAGAGTTTTGCGTGACAATTAAGATTTAATGATGTTTAGTTACAAAAAGTCTTTTATTTGTATATTTAATATTTTTTCTAATTGATAATATATTAAAAATACTTTACAAATTCTGAGTTTACAAAATTTACAATTTCGAAGGAAACATATTTCAAAGTTCTATAGTATTCATTCAATTTTCTAAGTTGGTAGTCATTCCTAAAAAAATTTATATTCTTCAAAAATAAAAACATAAAATAATTTGGAGGTGTTGTGAACAATCATAAGTATGTAATCAAACGTTATTTTTCTAAAAATAAAGAAAAGAAAGTGGATATAAAAAATTTAGAAGAAAATATTCTTCTAAGAATTTTTTTTTTTTTTTTCAGGATTAGCCCATTAACATGGAGTAAGTCTTTTCTCGCTTGAATATATTGTAACACAAAGTTTGATGGGCCAATTTTTTCAATGATTTGGAATGGTCCAAGCCACATTCTTTGGAATTTGGCATGCTTACCTTTTTCCTCATGTTTTTTCCCATTTGAGTACGAGATCTCCAACTTGGAAGTCTTTTCGGGAAACAAATTTGCATCAAAAGAATTTTTCACTATCTGCTGATGATGAGCATGAGTTATTTTGGCTCTCTCCCTTTCATCTTCCATCTTAAGGATTTTTACATTCTTAATTTTAGAGAAGAAGAAGGTACTTCATCAATAAATTGAACTAGGGCTAGTGAGGGAAGAACAAAGTTTGAAGGAATTACAACTTCTTTCTCATAAACTAGATGGAATGGAGAGGTTCCTATGGAAGCTTTTTGAGTAATCCTATCTACCCATAGTGAAAATGTTAAATATTTATGCCAATTTTTCTGATTTTTATCAATAGTTCTTTTGATTATTCTAATGAGTTTTTTGTTTGTTGATTTTTCTAAACCATTCCCTTGGGGATAGTAGTTAGTAGAGTATTTAAGCTTAAAACCTCTTTTAAGAGCGAATATTGTCATACCATTTCCCAAAAAATAAGATGCATTATAAAAAATAAGTGCATTGGGTAGGCCAAATCTAGAAGTAAAGAATTGATCAATAAATTCAATTATGGCTTCAGAATTAGCTACCTTTAGTGGAATTTCCTCCACACACTTAGTAAAATAATCTGTTGTCTTGAGAATGTATTTATGATGCTTGCATGAGTTAGGAACAATCTCACCTATGATTTCTAATCCCCATTGCTCGAAAGGTTGATCAATGTTGACTGTTTGCAATGGAAAGGTTGGTTTTCTTTGTCTTCCAGCAGTAGTTTTGCATGTTTTTCATTTTCTCACATATGAAAGAGCATATTTGAACACAGTGGGCCAGTAATAACCTGCATGAATGATCTTATGTGCAGTAGTATCTCCACTGAAGTGTCAATCATGGAGTTCTTGCAAAACCCTTTGAGCTTCATATTTCTCAAGGCATCTTAGTAGTATAGAGTCATAGATTTTTCTAAACAAGACATTGTCTATGAGTTGGTATTGATTAGATTTCAGTCTTAAAGCTCTCTTTCTTTTATGATTGAATTCTATTGGAGCATATCCATTCTTTAATTAAAAAATTAAATTAGTATACTGTGATTCTGGATCATTTAGGCTTACCTCAGCAATTTGTACAATAGTACATAACTCTTCATCATTCGATAAATTGGATGCTCCAGATAGCAGTTTGCAGAGACCTTGTCCTCTAATGATTTTGGCTGGTCTTATCTCAATGTCATATTCCTGCAAAGTAGTTACCCAATTTTCTCTCTTTTATCCTAGTTCTTTCTGTATAAGTAGTTATCTTACAATTGAGAATGGAACTATTACTTTAGTGTGTGTTTTAAGAAGAAAAGTTCTAAAATGTTTTAAATATTTATAGACGGCAACTGCTTTTTTTCTACTTCAGAATAATTTAGTTCAACACCTTGGAGGTTTGAACTAAAAAATGAAATAGGTGCTTCGATCTTTTGATCATTAGGCTATGTTAATACAACAACGTAAGATTTTTCTGATGCAAAAGTATATAAAATAAATTTATTGGAAAAATATAGGGTATTGAGGGAAGGTGCATTAATGATAGATTATTTAATAAAATCAAAGGAATCTCTTTCATCATGTCCCAATTTAAAAAGTGAATTCTTCTTAATCATCACTAGCAAAGGTAAAACAAATTTGAGAAAAAATTGGAACAAATCTTTTAACAAAATTTATCTATCCTAAATAAGACAACATGGATTTTTTGTTATGGGGATGTGAGAGTTCAGAAATTTCCTTAATTATTTCAGGATCAATATAAATGCCCTGTTTTGAAATGATAAATCTTAATATTTTTCCTCCACTTAAAGCGAAATAAGAATTTTTGGGATTTAAATAAATTCCATATTTCAAACAATTTTCAAGGATTTGTTTAAGATCGTGATAGTGGTCCCTCCTTTTCTTGGAGTAAATAGTTATATCATCTAGATAAACAACCATTGTTCTGTTGATTAACCCTATAAAAGCAATATCCATTTCTCTTTGAAAGGTTTCTCCTACATTAATTAATCCGAATGGAATTTTTTGATAGGAATATGTGCCCCGTTTTGTTCAGAATGTAGTTTTTAACCTATATTCAAGATGAACCAAAAATTGATTGTAACTTGAAAATCCATCAAGAAAAGACATTAATTCAAAACCAACAACTGATTGCAAAATTTTTCCCATCGGTGGTAACAGGAAATTATCTTTCAAGCAAGCTTTGTTTAAGTTTCTAAAATCAATACAAATACAAATATCGCCATTCTTTTTCCTAATAGGAACTAAATTTGATACCCACTTAGAATGCCTAATAGGGAAGATAATCTTGGCTTTAAGGAGTTTGTTAAGCTCGATTTTGATTTGAATTTCAAGGTTAGGGTGAATATTCCTTATATTTCATTGTATAGGTTTTTCAGTGGATATCATTGGGATAGTATGTTGAATGATTGAAGTATCATAAGTTTTTAGGTCTTCATATTTCTATGCGAAGACATTATTGTATTTTTTTAATTAATGAATAAATTTTCATCTTTCATCAAAGGAAAGATCAAGTCCTAGGTTGATGTTCCGAGGATTTAGATCTATTCCTATATTTACCAGTTCAAACCTCAAAGTTGAACTTTGGAGATTAGAATTAGTAATATTTTTGAATCTATCTTTAAGATCATAAAGATCTTCGAGTTTTACCATAGACTTAGGTATAGCATTTTCTTTAGATTTTTGTTGTAATTGTCTTTCATGTTCATGTTCATCAATTAATTGATTTTCATATGATCCTTTTGATGTAAGAAAAATAATAACATCATCATCATCATCATCATCATTGAATACCCTCCAATTAGTAATGTTATTAGGAATAGATGGGCGATAAATTAACTCTATGGAAAATCTATCTAGGCTATTATCTTATGAAGGAATGAGCTTGGATGCTACATTTTATATAAGGTCTGCACTTGCATTTTGAATTCTTGGAATAGACAAGATATTGAATGCTAAAAACTGAAAGGTAAGAGACTGTACTAATGATTGATAATTTTTAATATGGCCGGAAATAGAGTGTATGCTATTTCCTACCTGCTTAAAAATTATTTCAGAATCTCTGAATACCTTAAGATACTTAACACCTCAATTAATTGATTTGGTTAAGCCTTGAACGAGTGCCTTGTATTCTGCAGTATTATTTGTGAATTCAAATTCAAGTCTGCATGTGAGCATAATCTTTTAGCCTTATGGATTTATTAATATACAACCATCTCATGCTCCTTCACTGGATTTTGACCCATCAAAATATAAAGTACAAAATAAAGTATCACTACAAGGTTTATCTATAGTATTTACACACTTGGAAGAATCGGTATGAGAAAAAATTTCAATCATAGAATTAATTGAATTGGTAATTAATTGAATTGGTAAGAAAGGGAGACTTTAGAGCATTGGAATTCCCTAAGAAGGATTCAACAGAGTAATTTCCAAGGATATTATTAGTAAAGGCCATGGGTTCATTTTCTTCTTCAAATTCAATTACTGAATGCTTTAAATATTTTTCACAGTCTGCCCTGATTTGATTTGGTTTGCCATTATAGGGAAGACACATATGAGACTAGTTAGTAGAAAAATAGGGGTGAAGCTTTTCTGACCAATCTGTACTTAAGACCAGTCCATAAAAATCTGGTATATCAACAACTAAGATATCAATTACTTGACAAAATTTTGGATTGGATGCTAATCTAATAAGGACTGAATTCATTTCTCCTAACACTTTAACTTTTTTCTGTCTAATTGTACAATATGTACTGATGAATTATGAGGATATATATTCAATTTTAGACAAACAAAATATGGAATAATGTTTGATGAAGCTCCAGAGTCAATTAAACAATTATGCACATTTTTGTTGAATAATTCAAAAGTTAACAGAAAAAGAGGATTATGTGAATTGGATCTATCAACTTTTAAAATAGCATCAATTTTCTCAGGTGAATTGTTAGGAGGCTTACCTATTCCTTTAGTTGCTTTCGAAATTACAGGAGCAGGCAAGGGTGTAGCGAGAACTGCATTCAATTCTTTAAAATTTTTTTTATGTTGTTGTTTTAATTTTCTCAATTCATGAAGACAAATATTTGCTTTAATTCTCTTCATATCTTCCACTATATTGTATTCAATGGTATCAAAAACCACTATTTTTTTAGATGTATATGGAAGAGTAGAAGAAGTTGGATTTGTTTGAGAAGAAGAAGTCTTTTTATTGACTACTTTATCCTTAACAACAAAGGATCAAACTTTTTTCTTTTGAGGTGACTGAGGAATATCGACAATATTTTTACTTCTAGTATTTACCAGAAGTGCCTCATGTTCATTTTCATCATCAAAGGTTGGGAGGATAAAGTCCCATAATTTATGCACTTCGACTAGTTATTCTTATTGATATTCTTCAATAGATGATATTGTTTCATCATGATCCTCATCTTGATCTGATTCAGAATTTGAGATTACATTTGGGGGTTGAGAAGCATGGATTTTCTTAAAATATCTAAAAGGTTTCTTTGAATAAGATTTAGCTACTTGTTTCTTTATGTCAACCATATCATTTGACATGGTTTTGAGAACCTTTTGTAATCCTTCAAGATCATAGGGATCTTTAGATTATTTCTTTTTAGGCTCATCTTTAAAGGAAACTTTCTTAGTTTTCCTATCTTCTTGTGTAGTTTTCTTCTCTAAAGAAAGTATTCTTTGTTCAACAGAAAAAGCTTCTTTCGAATTCTCTACCAATGTATCCTTAATGGCTCTATATACAAAAATAAAAATATTAGAAGGAAGAAAGGATATATACCATTCTATTTGCACGTATACTCTAGGCTTAGATGTGGTTGGGATTTTGTTGAGAAATTTATTAAATTTGGAATTGAATTCTTTGATATTTTCGCCTATATTTTCTTTCAAATTGGAAATATCATTGATAAGATTTGTAGTAGTGCGGTCATATCCAAATTTAGTAAGGAATTTTTGTTCCAAAATATCAAAACTAGTAATTGTGCTTGATGGTAGTGAGAAATGCCATGATCCAGTTGATCCTTAAAAAGTATAAGAAAATAACCTTAATACACAATGTTCCTTTGAAACTCCATTAAGATCTATGGCAAGCATGAAATTATGGAGATGCTCTTCTGCAGGTAATCCATCATATGAGTTATACTTAGGCAACCATATTTTAGGATGCTTAGATAAAGGATGAAGGGGCCCTGGTAGTTGAACAATTCCAAGATTTTGTCAAGGTCTATTAGCCATTGTATGAAGAGGAGGATTGGGTGGTCCTAAAGGAGGATTTGAAGTAGAATAAGTAGTTCCAATAATAGTTGAAGGTGTAGAAGAAACGATTATGGAACTAATATTACATGTAATAGCAGTTGTATACTGAAAAGAAGAATAAGAATTAATGATCAATGAAGAACTTGTTTGAGAAGATGAAAGGGAGGGAAGAATGACTGATGTTTTTTTAGAGGTAGAAACATATTGAATCTCACTAGTTGATGATTGTGTTTCAGAAATATGAGTTTTACTTTGATGAGAATGAAGAGTAAATTCAAAATGGATAACTCCAAGTTTTTCATTGTTAGATCGAGTTAATACACTAATGCCTTTAAAAATTAAAGTGACACTTCCTTCTAAGGCTTCAGAAAGTATAAGTTTTTCTACTAAAATTGAAATTTCTTCCAATTTCTTTATCGACGTCTATACTTTAGATGACTCTGGAGTATATTCTAAAGGGATTTATTTATGAACAAAACTAGGAGTTTAAGGAGGAGAATGAACAACTTCTGATTTATGAGTAGGATATTTTGAAACAGGACTACAAGTTGTGGATTCGGAGGGAGAATGACTCTGGTGATGTTCTTAATTTTTAATTTAAGCTTTGGTGCCATTCATAGTCGAATTTCTCTCCTTCTAGCACCAACAATGTTGAGGCCCCGAAAATCGGTACAACCACATTAGGGAAAACCACCTGATCAGGGAATTGAAAACTGTCACTTTTCCATTTAGAATGGTGGCTCCGGCTGGATTTGTGGGAATAGTTTCCCAATTTAATATATTTAAGGTGAATGTATGATTTTATCTGTAAGTGGAATTTAATATATGGTAAAATAAAAAATCTTGAAATAAACAATAAATATATCTATTTATATCTATATATCTAGATCTATCTCTATCTATCCCGGGATGAAACTTTTTCTTTGTGCAATATACAAAATAATCTTTCAATGAGTGCAAATAAATATCATACATTAATTTAGAGATATGAAAAAAATTAAGATAATTGATTTAATTAATAATTTAATTAAATCAATTAAATGAAGCTTATATCACAACTTTTACAAAATGAATTTATTGCATATACATATAAATGATAACAAAATAACACATTCAAAAGTGAATTGATGTCAAACTATGTTTAAACAAATATAGAAGACAACACATCATAATATCAGTTAACTATTTCTCGCTTGAAACTCAAATTAAACATATAAGATAAAAGTACCATATATATATATATATATATATATATATATATATATATACTCAGCTCATTTGAGAAATAACTCTCGGTCGAGCCTTTTATATTCAGAAAAAATTTAAGAGTGCAAAAGTGCAACATCAATAAAGTCTTCTTATCAAAATTTCAGGACCCCTTCTTAAAATACATGAGGTGGTTTACATATAAAACTAATAAGTCTTAAAATATCCATTACAATAAAAACTGAGGAGGTTTCAAACAACTCTCCTTAAAGTAAGTAAAATTAAAATATAAATAGAATTTAAAGGGGTGATTTGTTGGAGGACTGTCCTATTGTCTGTTCTTCCATTTTGCTCCTCGAGTTGAAGAATATTAAGCATAGGATTAACCTTGGGAGGTTTTCCTGGCCTAATTCATAGGTTTCTAATAAAAACAACATCAGATAATGGAGGTAATATGTATGGGGACGTATCTGTAAGAAAAAAAAGCATGAGCCATTGGTTGTGAGGCTTCACTAGATATCTCCAGTATCTTTCCCAATCTAACCTTTCTATCTTCATAATGTGATCCTCTTTAACTTTTGACACTTCCTACCATTGTCTTATCAAATATTTTACCAAGGGTAATGCACCAAGAGGACATATATCTATGAGATTTTCTCCGATCAGGTTCTAGCTGACTATTTCCACAATGTTTGTGGCAATGTATTTGGCTCTAGTTATTTCCCTTTCTACTTTATTTATTTTTATATCCCAATCTGTCAACAATATATCTTTCTTTGATTCTTCAATTCTAGGAAAGTTGGCCTTTCGACCATTAGAAGAATCCCGCCAAGTAACAAATTTGGATACCTTATCATCTATGTCATCGAAACTAATCCTCATACCAGCAATGTGATTCAAAAGTGAATCACTTTACTCACATAATTCAAGGATTTCTGTTAGCTTTTGACTACATATAACTTGTTGTTGTGCCAATATGGTGTTTAATTCTAAAGATTATTTCCTAAATTCATCAATATTTGGAACATATTTCAGTTTTTCAATGGAGAGTTGTAATTCATGAATTTGACTATCTTTAGAATTAATCTCACCTTGATGCTGAATTTTCAGTTGGTGCAGGCTCTCTTGAAGTTGTGTGATTTGTACATGTAGTTGCTGACTAACACTTTGATTTTATTCTTGTAACTCTGTTTCAATTTGAAGGATCTTTTCTTCTTTTTGTTTCATCAGTTGATGAATCTCTATGCCTTGTCAATAGTTGCAGATGCATAAGCTCCTGAAAAATATGATAACCGAGTTAGATCCTATGAAGGATTTGAATCAGTATCTTTACAAACAATGTCCATTGACATATATTCTTGAGTGAGGGTTTGGGAATGCTCTGTTCTTCTCCCTTTATTCTGTCTACCAACAACTTCCTTGTGCCTATGACTATAAAAAATGTCAAAGGGAGGAATTTATTGAATATTTAGAACAATTTCAGAGGTTGGGAAGGCTGGGATGTATTCCATTGTCTCTATACTTACTACCTTGTTAGAGGGCCTAGCAGTAAATGGATCCTAACTTGTAGAAGGAGGAGTTTGTATAGTCTGTTGTTGGTCAATAATGATGGTTATTTGTTCTTCTTGAAGTTTGAGGTCAAAATATTTCCAAACATCTTTGATATTGTTGGGGAAATCCAGATCTATTGTTTTAACTTCAACAAAATTTTCCTGGTCTGGTGTATTAAGGATTTAATTATCCTTAATAGCTGATTCATTTTCTTTCTGAGTCATGGTTTGAGAGACATCCAAGATCTTGAGTGGAATTGTTTCCAGTCTCTTATTTTTGTATTGTTGAAACTTTAGTAGTTTTGGTGGGTGAAGGCTTAAATTTTCCAACTTCTTAACTGCAGCATAGTTTTCAACGGACTCAAATAATTCGTCAAAATCATCATCTTTGTGCACAAAGGGTCTTATTTTCACTTGAGTAGTGAAATTATTGGCCACTTTCAAGGGATCATATTTCCTGTTTGGAATTGTAAATAATTTCAAACAATCTATTTGGCCAATTTCCACTATAGCATGCTTGTAGTTGTCTAGACCATACACACCACAATTAATTGAAAAGGAAGGCCATAATGCCTTCTTGTCTTCATTAAAAAATTTGGTCAGACCATTTCCCAGAGTTTGGTATGCGATTTCTCTTGCAAGAAGTTTATCAGGAACATTCAGGGGTAGGACATGTGGATGAGCTAGGCTCCAAAATACTCGTACATAGGTGAATGAATCCTCACCAAACCACTTTCCTATAGAAGAAAAGTATACTTGGGCCTCTTTCGAAAGTCTGGGGGCTTTCTTACTGAAAAAAAATTCAAAAAGTGGTAGTATAACTCCATGATAGATTTTGTAAAAATGAATTTCATATTTGGACTCCCATATAATACTATGAAATATATGAATGGGAATGGGATCTTGGGTAGTCCATTTCCAGCCCATGGCCGGAAAATCTAATGTAAAACATACAACATCCATAATATAGCCACTCATATAAAATGGAGGAAAGATTTTAGAAGAGATAGAGTGGTTCTTTCTATATTGTAAAATTTGGGTGGAGATATCATTTGACATAATATTTCCCCAGTCCATAACATAAGCATCTGTTGTCACTTCCATAAGGGGAACATATTCTACTGAAAATCTAGTCATGTCTAACTAACCAAAAAGTCTAGACATCATAGCTGAGATATAAGAATAGGGACTTGCAAGAGAATTAGTAGAATACATACCCTTTTCATTGTTCTTATGTTTTTTAGGATTTCTCCTCCACTGCTTTATTGGTGTTGATTTGAGTTCATTTTCCTTAGTGAACTTTGCAAGGAATTCCTTATTATAAATCTTATTAGGGTCCGGAAGATGGTACATTTAATTCAAGTCTTCTTCTTTAAAAGAACCAATAATTTTTCCTCTACTGGTAAGGAAAGTCATGCCTCTGATTTTAAGATTATAGATAATCCATCTTACCATATCAGTATATGGTAGTATCTTGGGCCTTGTTGCAATTTGGTGAAGAAATGAATTGGATACGTCTCCAATTGTAGCTTCAGAATAATTTGGGGCATCTGTTGTTTCCTCTCTCTGGATTTTGCGAGGTTTCTTGTCTTCAAACAACTTATACATAGATTCCCATAGAGAGGATCCACTTTTAGGTCTGCAAGTCATATCTGTAAACAAGGGAAATATATGTGTTCTCTCTGTGGTAGTAGGTGCAGGATTAATAGGAGCCATATACTTGTTTTTCCTTTTCAAAGCCTTAGACATTTCCAAAGAACTTTGATTACTCAAACTTGCGTGTAAATAAGTAATAAAGAGTAAGTGGGAAGAAGGAACCTTTTAGTTTTACGATACACAAAAATAACATATTAAATAGAAACATTGCAAATGGATGAGAATTTGCATGTTGGTGGGATATTAATTGAAAACTTATTGCAGAGAAATGATTATGGCGGTATGGGCAAGAAAAACGTTAGTTAATGACATTGATAACTAATATGGATTATTGTTCCCTTATAATCATTTTTCAATTAAAACCAGATCTATCACATTAAATTGTGAATCGTGTGTAATCTCTTCATTAAATACTGACGAAGCTAGCTTTCTGCCGATCGCGACATCGCAATCGAAATATCAGCGAAGTTAATAATATGCAACATATGTTTTTTTTATAAGTGTACGATATGCAATATGTGATGCACTCTCTTTATTGCATCAACGATTATGAGTGATAACAAAATATAAATATTGATCTTTTGTGATGTTGTGATGCAATATGTTTTATGGCATCAGCGAGTATGAGTGGGAGAAAATAAGATTGTCGGGAGAAATTGTGATTTGTGAAATGGGATAGGTTGATGTGGCAAAAGTTGGTCCCATAGTATTATTTATCGGATTTACTTATAAATATGGCTTTTTCCTCATATAAAAGCGTTTCGGTTATATTCATTGGATCACAAAAGATGTTTTAAATCATTATTTTCGAAGTACATACATTTTGTAAATGATTTTGTGATTTGCGAAATGAAATTTATCTCCGCTTAAGTATTTGGAAAGCCAATTTTTAAAGTTTTCATCCCCTTTTGACCCCTATTCCTATCAAAATAAATACTCTAAGGGTTTCTTTTCTTAAACTCTAAAATTTAAAAGGGTCCTCATTATTTTATATTTTAACTATGGCTTAAAATAATAATTAGGGGAATTTTGAGACCTAAAATGGGCCTCCCAAAGAAAATGTACAATCAAAATTCACTTTATCAGAACCAATCACATTTTAGGGGATGACATCATCCCTGATGGTTAAGGTGGCAATGCTTGAATTAAAGGTACTTACTTGTCACATTCTTAATGGTGGATGAAAACTCATGGTTAACCATGGCAGTGCTCTAATTACTTTTAAAGTCATAAAGTAAAGTACTTACAATAAATGTCATTTCACATTTTTTGAATAAAATATTATTATTGTCATTTCACATTTTTTGAATAAAATATTATTATTGTCATTTCACATTTTTTGAAAGGAAAATGCATATCCCTAGATAATCTTCATGTCTTTACACACTTTTCAATAAATATTATATTAGTATATTTTCATATATGTATTTTTAAATTATATATTCATCTCATTCTATTTAATATCACAATTTCAAATTAATTATAAGTTAATATATATACACATATATTATGCATATGAAATAAAATACATAAAAATGTAACCTTGTAATTTTAAGATAAATCAAATCTATAAATAATATTATTATAATATTAATAACAATACAAAAATATTAAAATTAAGGAAAAAAAAAAAAACTTATAGTTTTCGTATGATGGAAAAAAGTATATTAGTTTTGTATGTTGAAAAAAATTATATTATGTTCAACATAGTCTGGGGCAAAATAAAACTAAATTTCAATGTATATAAGTATAATTAAATCTATTTCAATATTTTTTTTTAAAAAATTTTAAATACAACTCAATTCATTTCATTATGACTATATTAATATTATATATTATTATATATAATATTATGAGAAATAATCTAAATGTTATAAAATATATATTATAATCATTTTTATATTATATGTTATTTATTTTTATGCTATAAATCAAATCAATTTAATATGTAATATAAAATTCATACATAAAATAATATATTACATTTATTATATTATATTATATTATTTTTATATAGTATATATATTTTTTTTTCTAAGTAATATTATTTCTATTAAGTCGTCAAACAAATTTTACAAGGCACATCCTCAGAAATGGAGAAATACATTACCGAGGGATTGTACAAAATACTGCTGGTAAAAACTAGACCGCCCCTGGTGGGGAAACCTACCAAAATAGTCCAAATATACCAGGCTGCCCTTGGCAGGAAACCAACCTTTAACATTGTGCAAAAATAAACTGAAAGAACAAACAAGAGAGGCATCCAAAACCTGCAAACTAAGGAGCTCAACGAGGACATGCTAAGAAGAGCTTTCATGCTCGTCGCTGGTTGGAGGGTCCTCCTTTAGGATACGAAAGATGTAGCCGTAATCCAACGGTTCATTGTCTTCATGTTGATCGCGAGGGGAGGGCGGAAGTCCGAGTCGCTCCGCTGGAGAGTCATGAGGAGAATTATCCTGCAAAGAAGTTGAAATGTTCATGGCACTAGTTGCGTGGAGGACTTCCTTACCCTTCATAGAACCTGAAAGACTGAGACCTGGCAGCTGCAACTCCTCGGTTGGCTTGAAGTCACTATCGTATGAAGAGGGGCTGGGGGTGGGCTGCATCGGGAGTGCCTTGAGCTTATGGGGAAGGAAGGGAGGCTCCTCTGATATTGTCGATTTGCAGGAACGCTTCTTGCCATGGGAGGAGGAAGGTCCAACGGGAGGAGCTGAGGCCAGAGCAGGAGTGGCCATGGGGTCAAAGAGCAAAGCAGGCACAAGGGCAGGAGGATGCAAGTCTGCAGGGTCCCATGAGACCGGGAAATTCAAGTCTGGAGGGGAGGCCAGCGGCGGTGGAAGGCCAGGGAGGCCCTCCCCCCCGCTCTTCCTCGCTAGGGCCGTCGAAGGCGACGCACGCTCCGGCCGGTGTGTATAAGGCTTCGATAAGACGAAGGCGTCGTCGCAGGCCGGCTTCCGCACTCCCGCACTGTGAGCAAGGGGAGGGCCAAAGCAGAAGGAGCAACAGGATGACAGTCAGGGGGGGCTGGAAATCCAGAGGCGGAGCGGGAAGATAGAGAAACATGCTGAGAGAAGGAGTAATTAAACATCGCGCAAAGTACGTAGAGTTTAAGGTGGCACATAGGAATTTAAGGCCCATCCCACGCGAGTTTTGATGGCGTTGTGCATCCCAAGGATGGGGCACATGGGCGCGCCATGTGGTGAGCCACATAGCCGCCTCGTGGAAATCCGTGTGACTAAATACCACCCGCATTCGGGGATTTTTATATAGTATATTAATTACAAATTATTATACAATTTAAATAACACAAATTTTAATTAATAGCATATTATGTAATTAAAAATTTATGAATTTATATTTATATTTATATTTTAATTTAAGTCATTCAAGTACAAAGGACAAATGCATTAGTTTTTTAATGATAATGAATTTTTCTTGAAAAGTTTATTCTTACTTATAGTCACATCAATACAATTGTTTGATTAATTTTATTTTGGTACAACTTTTGAATTGAATTTAACTATGGTTACATGGATTGTTGTGCAAAAAGTGAATTACAAATTCATAAATATTATTTTATTGGTTTAGCTATTATTTTATTATTTCCTTAGGAGGCCCATTTTAGACCTCAAAATGCCCCTAATGGGGTTTGTTGATTTACACAACATTTATGTATATCAAAGACCATATTGGGGAGTTCGAGGAGGTAGAGGTAACTATACATTTCTTGGAGAAGGGTGTGTTTTGATTCAAACCCAAGAATATGATGCACCATTAGAACATGGTCTTCATGGGGGATATTAGTGCATTTTGTATGAGGGGAAGGCTCATGAGATGTTGTGAATGTAGGTGGTTGATTTGTTTGGGGATTATGGTTTTGGTGCTTGAATAAAATAGTATCAACCTCACCACGCTTGGCTAAGAAAATCTAAATAGAGACAAGTTGAGAAAAATAATGGAATTTATCTGCAAAGGAGATAGGACCAAGAGAATCTTTAAGAAGCTATAACGAGTTACAAGGACTGAGGTAGGAAGTAGGTGAAATTTAAGGAAAATTAATAACTATATAAGATTGGGGTTCATGAATCATTGCAGAGGTGATTGTCTATTCCTTTAGAATTTCTAGAGAATCTATGACCCAATGTTCTGGGAAAGAAATGTTTTCCCATCTAATAATTTTATGTTCCATTTTTTGGTTAACGCAGTTTGTGATAACCAAAGTACTCGATTGAGAATATTTGCTTGTAGTACAGAGAACAATATGATACACAATATTGGCATGTTAAAAAAGGATATTGTTTGGATATAATTGTTTGTTCTTTTGGCTTTTAGGTCAAACTTAATGTTTTAATTTGTAGTTTTAGGATGTCTCCTAGATGTTCATCAAATAAGTAAAGATAAATGTTTGGATAAGAGTTGAACCATACAGAAACATTAGAGATAGAGAAAGGAGAAACTATGCCTTCAATAAAAGAATCTTTGAAATGAGTATGAGTGAGGTCTCAGAAAATACACAAAACACAAGAATTTATTCATCTATGCACAAATTCAGAGATTCCAATCCGAATGAAACCAATATGTAAATATTGTGTTCCATTTTTTCTGGCCTATGACTCAAATTTTTTAGGATATAATAATTAAATGACCTTAGTAACATCACAATTGTGTTGAGCTTCTAAAATAGATTCTTTTACAATGACACTAATTATGGATTTAATATGGAACATACTAATATCTACATAAACTTGACTAGGAGAGACTTGGGGTAGCTTCCATGATTCTTGAGGCTGAGATTCTATTAATTAAATTTTTACTTAAATTATAGTTCTATTTGAACATGATGAAAAAATTTGATATAATCCTGAACTAGAATATTCTTCGACATTCTTAATACCTTTGAATGAAATAGATCTACGACTAGGATCCACTATAAATACAGAGATTGATTGTAAGAATTTTTTTCAAACAAAATGAAAATGGGAAAGCCGAAGCTAACAATGTTCAAAGGTTGAAGGATTCATAGTTCATTATAAACTCTATCTATTATAATGCAATATTATCTTTACATATTAAAAGAAGATGAATACGTACCCAGAGAAAGTAGTCTTGGCTCTAAAACCATTTATGAACGTGCTTACTTCTGAATTCGTTAGTGGCTTCCCTTGGTGAGGAATGAAGCTTGATGCCACTATATTATAGATGAACCATTTTGAAAACTCCTATAGAAACCACTAGACAGATTCAACACATCTTTTAAAAAACACTCTTTCTACGACCTCTTTCCTTTACAAGCCAACAAGAGAGGTAACAACACTCCAAAATACTATGAGAACCACAAGTGAACTTCAAATAGGGTAAAACACAAAACTCATAAAATCACAGAGAAAAATATTTATTGCAAAATTTTCCAAAGGCTTCTCATTATATATTTAAATCTTACAGATTACTGACTCCATAATTGAAATTTTTTTAGAAAACAGACTACTAGGAAAGTGGCCACTTTAGGTTTTCATGCAAATATGCATATGCATGCATAGGATTCTCACTTTCCATAAAACCATAATGACTCAAGATTAGAGAGGGAGATTTATAAAAGATTGAATAGAATCAATGACTCTGAATAACATACATACTTCCTTATCTCCTTATTAGTCCCTTCCTTCAGCAGGACTATAGCGATCGCTCGATTGTTGTTCACCCATTAGTTCATCTTTTCACTGAAGATTTTTCCGATTTCTATTATTTTACCCAAAGTTTAATGTTTGCAATGTCTGCAATGTCATTCACTAAATTTTTAACCAAATTTTTCACACATAGCTCTTATTACAGGCTTCACCTCGCCCGATGCAAAAATATTGGGACAACTTTCTTATACACAAAGTTTTCAATTTTTATACGCAAACTTTTCCAATTTTTATATCCAAAGTTTGTGCTTTACATACACCTCTCCCAGTTAGCTATAGCTCTCATGTGCCACTTAGATGTCAAGTGTAGCCACCCATAGGTGTCAAGTGTAGCCACTGAGAGATAGAGACACAGATGTTAGCTGTCAAGTGTAGCCACCCATAGCTCTCAAGTGTAGCCACCGAGAGATAGAGATACAACTGTCAGGTGTAGCCTATCTCTTGGTTTTCCTTAAATATTTCTTGCTCACTGCCTGAATAAAATAATTTCAGATCAAGAACCGGTGTCTACAACCATTTTACTCTTGAAAGGATATCTAAACTTGCAGATAGTATGCAAGAAACCTGCTACTCTGTTTCTTGTCAGAAATTTTTAAAATTTCATGTGGTAGGTTTATAAAGGACATATATAAATGCTCGTGCAAATAATTTGGAGACTACTTAATTTGATGCTTATGATGCTACTGCTAGAACTGGATATTCAATATGTCGAACTGGTAGTTTTGGATCTTTACCTCGAGTTGGAATCTCGCTCTTGCAACAACAAAAGAACCATGAAATATTGTTTTTATGTCACTAAAATTTCTATCAATAAAGAGCAAGAGCTCGGTGAATAATCATTTATTTCATATGGTTTCTGCCCTTCCTTTCCATTCTTTGTTAAAGCACCAGCGTCATCCCTGTTCCTTTTAATCCCTCACGACATTTAACCCAATATATAGTGAGCTACTAGTTGTTTTCTCTCCCATCTGCTTCCAAGCATAAATGTTGGCAGTCCATAGGGAATCTAGTCCACTCCAATAGGAAATGTAACTCTATGGAACTTACCCTACAGACAAACGGAAGTACAAAAGAAAGTGTCAAGGCTAGTTAGTAGAACCTCTTGGCATGAACAACCTTACACTAAGGACAGAAGTGTATCGATGTCGATAATACCTGATTGTGATTTTCTGCAAGCAATCCAAATATAGCCAAAATATATTCATGATTATGTTGATATGTGCACGTACAGTAGCAATTGGTATGTGCATGTACAGTAGAAATTAGTAGATTTTCATCTTGATTTTCTATTCAACCCATGTTTATTACCAATTATGATTTATATTATGAGATGCAGACTCTTGATATATTATGAGATGCATACACTTGATATCTATATAATTGGGTTAACTCTGGGAAATACTGTCTGGTACCAGGGGTGCAAGTGGATTATAGTCCAGAATTTTCCTCTATCTGGCACTCCTATATTTGGCTAGTTTTACAACCATTTCTTTCAGTTTTATGGTCAATGCTTTCTTATATCGACAGGGACTAGCGCTACACCAGTTGTCGTCCATGTTTATAATGTATTTTTAGAGACCATAGGCATATTCTAGACTAACACATATCTAATCCATCTTTTCTATAGATTCTTTGGGGTGTGAATCAATTTTCACTAGAATTCGGAGAATGGCTCTGAGTCCCAGAGTTTTCATTTGTAAAAGAGTGTTACATATATTATTCGTCCACAAAGGAGCATTATGGTAAAATTATAAATATATTGTGAAGGACCGACCCCTCCACTAGTCATATTCCATTTTTTATATTGGAAAATGCTAAGCATAAGTGTACATTTTTTTTGTACAATTATGGGCCTTCCTTGAATCACTAGATGATAAATATTCATATTTATGAGCCATTTTTCATGACTCGCCGTGAATGTGTCTAGAGCATGTGCTTCAGATAAGAGTTTAGAACCTTTCACAATGTGGAACTATTAGAAAGCATATGATATTTCAATGAGCTTAGGGTCCATTGTGCTTTGGTTTAACCCAAAAATATTCCAACATTCATTTAGCGAGTCTAGCACTATACCACTTAAATTGGTAAAGACAGACCTGCATTTTAAGAGAGTATAATATGTTTTTGTACAACTGTCTTTACATAAACATTCCCACCGTATTTTATTATATTGAGAAAAATAATAATCGTTGATACTCTTTTCTTTGAACACCAAAACCATAATCGTCGAAAATATCAGCCACCACTATACACAACATCTCATGAGCCTTACCCTCATCCAAAATTCACTCACACCAGTTTCCCTTATGAAGACCATGTTCTAATGATGCGTCATATTCCTAAGTTTGAAGCAGAAGATCCTCGTCTCCAAGAGATGTATAGTTACCTCATACCTCCTAGAACTCCCTGAGGTGGTCTTGGATATACAAAACAAGGAGATTCTATTATACCAAAGTGTAGATTTGAGAAATTCCTTCCTAAATGCATAAAGAAGCTTGCTATTCAGAGATGTATAAATTTCTTACATTAATGAGGGGATGCTATAAATCACAATAAAATAAAGAATGGATAAAAATAATGATAAAATGGGATTTTTTCACTCATTTTGAAGTAGTAGAATTCAATGTTGTGGTCTCAAATAATGAAAGAAGATTTTTTTTTTATCAGAATAATGGAAGAATTATATGCAAGAGATAGATTTTTGGATTCCTTTTTATGAATGGATAATTAAAAATAAAACTCAAAATGTTCAAATTATGTAAAGAGGGTAAGATAAGAAACTTGAAATAGAAGTTTCCAGTCATATACACCAATGGAAATGTCTATAAGGTAACAAGCTTGAAACTATTTCCACATTTCAGCCATTAAAACGTATTTTCCTATAAGAAGGAAACAAACAATGCAGAGACATTCCCTTAGTTCTAAAAGAAGAACAAGTAATAAGAGGCACTAAGGGAATACTACAAACTATTAGTGAGTAGATAAATTGGACAAATATTTCTCTCAAAGGAATGGCAGTACATGTCTTTGTAACAAATGATTATGCCCAAAAAAATAATATAGATGCATTACAAACATAATGAATTCTATAGTTTCTTCATTGAATGATTTCAACCATTTTTTCCCAAATCAAGGAATATGAAAATAGCAAAACAAAAAAATCACTTCATAAATGGAGAAAAATATAGAAGGGAATAATAAATAAATGATGGAATATTTAGGTATGTCATTCGAAGCCATTGGAAAAACTTTGGTACAAATTGATACAAAAACTAAGAACATTCAACCAAATGTTCTTTCCAAGAAAAAAGAAATAAATATTACCATGTACTACCTATTCAATCATTTAGTCCCCCTTATTACTACTATTCCCCAAAAAAGGATATAAAAAATTCCCATGCTTTTCCCTAAAGAGAAATTTGAAAAAGGATCCTCTTCAGAGGCACTAGAAGAAATTCCAAAAAATCTTCGCAGAGAAGAAAAAGAGAGCATACATTGGTGATATAAACCTATTCTTCTCATGTTCTCCCATCCAAAGAGATATTTCCTTTAAACATGGCGAGACCCACTAGTAAAAAATGATGCCATTAGTGACTAGGTGACTAAAAACTATAGTCACCACAATTATTTCAAGTGAATTACTACTAAATTTGAGAAATTTTAAGTGATCGAACTAAAAATGACTAACTTAAATGACTAATTTAGCCCAGGGACAAAATATATGACTAGATAATATGTGACCGACCTAAAAGCGACTAACTGAAATGACTAATTTAGTCCATAACTAAAATAAATGACTAGATAATAAGTGAAAAAATTAATAATGATTAATGTAAATGACTACTATAGTCAAAGAATAACAATATGAACAAATAATAATTACAAGTATATGAATTAGTAATTTATGTTAGTAATTTTTAATTGTGTCACTCCAGAAATGGAAAATTGCAATTTTGATATTGAAGTGTTTCATTTCACTACAAGGGTCTCTGAATCCATCTGCATTGTTAAAATTTAGAGACAAAGGGTTCTCTAAATCCATGTAAAGTGTTAAAATTATGGATACCCTTTTGTCTCTAGATTTTAACACTACAGATGGATTCAAATATTGTCAAAATTAGTTTGACCTTCCTTCTCCATCAAGGCAAGGCTCTCCTTCATGAGTTCATCCAAGGAGGGAGAGGCCAATGGCACTTGAGATAAAGGACAAGAAAAAAAACAAATTAGAGAAAGTCGTAACTTTTGAAAGCCATAAAAAAGTCATAACACATTGCATGTATTTATTTGATCTCTATAAGGATGAAAGGGAAACCAGACTCAAAGATAAAGAACCCCAAGAAGAGTTTTGCAGCCCATCACAAATTTTCTCAAGCCCTGGGCTGGCTGAAACTAGAGCACCCGAACAATGCGCAATTGGAGTAGGGTTTAGGGCCTCTAAATCGCTAGATGACTGCCCTATATAATTATTTACTTTGATTTATAAACGCCTGGTAGGCCTAAAAACCAAGGTATGGTGACCTTTCAATCTATCTTCCAAATGCGAATGGATAAACTCTTTGTGACTAGCCCAAATTTGTTGAAAACAACCTCCTCCAATGCATAATCCACTTACTCCTCCTCTTTCATGTGTGTCTGATATTAAGAAACCAACATCTCATCTGAAATTTTTTTTTTTGAGTAGTTGTGTGTCTTCAAAGGGCTTATCATGATGACGATATACATACTTAAAAAAAATACATCATATGAATAAAAATCCCATGGTTATCATTTAATATTATTTTGCATTTTGACAAGACTATCAGAGCCTGAAAATTTCCAAAGCCTATTCACTCTTCGTCAAAACTACATCTCTCTCTATTCATAAAATCCACACTCATTTCTCTGCTTGCAATTTTTCCATGGCCCTATAGGGTTTCTCCATAATTATTGAATTCCTCTCCCATGGTAGAGATGTTGTGATGTCCTCTTTAAATTTTTGACTCCGTAACACATACATACATACATACATACATACATACATACATACATACATACATACATACATACATACATACATACATACATACATACATACATACATACATACATATATATATATATATATATATATATATATAATTAATAATTAAAGCGATCTAGATCTCCAAGACGAAGGAATCAAATCTTTCTTAAAGAGAAAATCTCTCTTTTAGAGTGAAAATAGATTTGATCCCTCTTGGTCTGAAGCTAAAATGGATGTAAACTAGTCATATACAATTTTTAAAAAAAATTAGAAAACAAAATAGCTTTCAAATTCAATTATCTTTCTTTTTGAAAAACATTGAAATATTTAAAACTTTTGATAACTTAAAAAATATATATATTTATTTATTCAAATAATATTTTTTTACATTATGATGGTAAAGGTTTTGGTCCTTCATTTCAAATTTCATTTTAATGGAATTTCATTTTCCCACTTAAATTTGATAGGGTATGGTAGGAAAACCAGGCAAATAATGTTTTGGTTGTTCATACAGTGCCTAGAAACCCCAAAATTGAAAACACAGGATGTTTTGGTGTATATTGAAGAGAAAGCACCCCAAATATCAATAAAAAACACAAGAGGTTTTGGTGCAGATTCAAGAGAAAGAACCCCCAAGATCAGATCCCTCTATATTAGAACTGGTTAAAGTTAGAATCCATGATTGCTTGGCATGCAATGGATACTCAAAATCTACGGAGAATGTTATGCTGGAACAAAAAAGTGTCAATAAGTTTCTTTATCACATCATATTGGGAGAAAATTATGTTATTGTATCTATTTCTCCACAATCAAGAGCATCCTTAGAAAATTATTATGGTCTTACTCCTTTACAGGTATTTAAGAAGTTTAATAGGTTTTTGAAGTCCCTTAGTGTCAAGGCAGTCTTTGATACAATTTGAAATAGAGAATTATTACTCATATAAGCCCATGAAGAATTTGTCAAGTATTACAAGGGGTATTTTTCTAGTGAAACTAATCAGTTGAAGTCAAGCCTACCAATGTTAATGTCTACATGTACAAGTTGGATATGAAATGTTGATAAAACACTTAGACCATATATTTTACCATATATCAGCACTGTGAAAAGCCCTCAACATGAAATGGGTGCAATTATTAGACCTCATGTCTGCGAGAAAACGTGCCTCGTGCTAGAGAAAATTTATCATGTGACCATCGTTTTGGTTGATCATACTGTGCCTACCATGTATAGATCCAGAGAGAAACCACTACAAGTAATGAGATGGTCCCTAAAACACAGAAGGACCCATGAATGTGACTCTACATCTACCATGAGAATGAAGGACACCCTTTAAATGACACAACAGGGAAACATGTGGAATTTAAATGGAAATTTAGGATGACATAAAAAATGCGGTTGCATAGCATTTGATGAAAGACACATAAAATATGCTACGGTGGTGATACAGTGATGAAGATGATTCCCACTTTCCTCTAGATATCGACATGCACAAAGAGAAACCCTAGTTTCCTATCAGAGCCTTTAGTGCCTTTGGAATATAGATTACTTTTGCACTAAAAAAGACAAGTTTACTCTGGGAGCACTTAAGGCTTTAGCACAATGTTAGAGGAAGCTAAGTGTTGGGCATGAATACTTGGCTCTATTTTTTGTTTTAAAGATTAAAGGAGTTCATAGGAGTCGGTGAATGGCATATACAGTAAGGTATGTAACTTTCTCAATTAAAACTATGGACATAGAGGAATTAATAGAATGCTATGCTGCAATATTCCTGTTATTTGTAGCAATAGGAATCTTCACTCAGATGCTATGCAACATATGGAATTTTGTGAAACATAAAACATTGAAATGAACATTGGATGGGAGTGGTAAACAATATTTCATGAAGTATTTCCACATGAGTTGATTATACACAATTTTCCACATTTTGTCAAATCCAGTCTTTTAGGGATGCATGCTCCAAAAACCATTAAACAAATTCTTGAAGAAAAGCCAGAGGAATAGAAATATGTTTTAGAGAAACATGGAAGTTTTAAATGTAGGTTGACAAAGAGATGGCTTAAATGCAGTGTATGGTGGTACCAAATCTGGTGTTGTTAGTTTCATAAATATTGTACATAATTTTATGGATACAATCAAGATGACCTGACAAATTTTTAGTGTTATGAAGGTATTTTCTCAAACTGGACTCCCCATTACATCTCATTTTTTATCGTCAATCATCCACACCACTGGTTCTGTGGATCAAAATTGTAATAAAGTGGGTTGGTGTTAGTTGGTGCATTTGAAAACTAGTCATAAAGAAGTTACGGGCTTGTAATGCACTCGACGCCATTAATTGGGTTCATCTATGTTGTCTGAAATGATTGATGGAGGTTTAAATCAAGTATAGTCGAGCAACCTTAAGGTGTTTTTAGAGAAACATCATTTCATGACCTAAAGAATATTATTGTGGTACAAAAAAAAATACGACCTGTTAGCCTCCACAATGTCCCAAAGCTGAAAGGACATCGACAGAGGTAACCTCAAACTAAGATTTTAGTTTGGTAGCTAGCCCTACCAAACCAAAGAGGGCTCTCTCTATGAAAAACAAAACCAAGGATTTGACTGGTGAAAGAGTGTATTTTAGGCTAGATAGCTCAACTCTAGTGTTTTGAAGATTTAGGGTTTTTCTGCTGGATCACAGATGAAAATCAGGTAACTAGGTCAAATTATCAAAGGTCAAAGCTGCAAGAGATATGGAGGACCAAGATAGCTATGTTTTTGTGACAGGCTTAGGATTTTTTCAGTGTAGTGTAGGGTTTGAAAGGGAAAGAAGATATTTTTCACCATGAATTCATTAAACAAGAAGGAAGATTACATAAAATGACATTCCCAACAAAACAAAGCTTTCATGAAAGAATTTTGCTTATAAATCTCTTAGGAAAGTCACCGAAGGAGGAATATATGGAAAAGAGACATGTATATCATTCATATAAAACTATAATATATAAAAAAAAAACATCACAAACTCACAACACGAGAATTCCTGAATAATAGATGCAACTGGTCCTTTGATTTCCTGTATAAAAATATGAAGTACAAGCTAAAATATTTCCACCCTATGATGTCCAAACTTTTTTCTCTATGAAAAACACATACATATAGACCAAAAACCATTTCCCCTCTCTCAAGGGTTGAATCCTAGAGTGTAGGAACAATTTACATGAATTCCTCAACAAAAACCTAATGACTAGGGAGGTTATCAAACTCTCTTCACAAAAGAAAAAATGATACATTTGACCTTGAAAATAATTTACAAGCATGAATATACATAATTTTCACTTTAAAAAGCATATTTACCATTGATTACATCATTAAAACATCATAAATGAGTAATTACATCAAGAAAAAATGAGTTTGACTGACAAAACTGAGAAAATAGGCTTCTAAGTAAAAGCACAATGAATTGATAGGAAAGCGCAGCATGCCAGGAGAAAATGCGGTGTGCTAGGTGTAAGAGGCTTTTGGAGGAGTTCCCATGCTCTAAATCTGAATCTAAAATATGTTATAGAAATATCTTCTTGTTTATTGCACCATATAACCCTCAAACATTAAAAATGACTGCTTCAAGACCTCTAAAACTCAATTCTCCCACAACTACTCCAAAAGCGCATCGTGCCAGGAACAATAATAAGATTTGGACTAGTGGATTGGCGAATGTTGCATGTGTGCCAAAAGTTTTTGATTTCAAGTAAATTGTCCATTTGTGTGCAAAAAAAATGATTCAGAAACAAGAAAAACTGTGCTACCAATGAAAAGGATTCCTTTGAATGTGAAGACATTCAGATGGATATTCAAGTTACAGGAACCTAATATGTTCTCGAAATTATCCGAAGCAAATAGTTTCTCGGCATCACAAGTAGGTGAGGCTAATGTTGTTGTAGATTTGTTTTCACCAACTTACCAAGTTCCTTACAATATTTTTTTCCTATATATCTCTTTGTTTAAACAACCATTTAGGGACTTTTGTTGGTTGTGCACGTGTCATGGGCCAAGAAACTACAACAAATGTTCCAAAATGCATTCTCTATTTCTTTATCACACATACAAAAAGGATTGTGTATTCTATTGGGATGATATCATTTCTCATATATTAGGTTCTCATTTAGCCAATTTATCCAAGACCAATAGGTTCTTCATGATGGTGTATCTCATAGTAGCTTTGATTTCTAGTGATGGTTTTTTCAATTTTCCATGTAATCCTAAATTCAATATGAATCAAGAACTAATACAATTATGGTATCCTATTTTATGGAAGCATAATGCTTCTTTAATTTTTTTTCTAATTCAAGATGTTTTTGTAAAACAAGTCAATTGCATGATAAATAGACAAGAGCCTCAAATATCTACATAGGAAAAAATTATCCTACGAGGAAAAGGTAGTCATGAAGAAAGAGAAAGTAATATGTTAATTCAAATTTATGGATTTCAAGGTAAGTTGTTGTTATTTCTGAATTTTTTTATAGACGGGTTTTTTTGTTGAAGTCTTTAGGAAATGCCTTAACTGGATAATTATATTTCAAAGCACAAAGATAAAAAAAAACCATTTCTTTGTCATTTACTATTGGAGAAATCATAGTGAATAATGTAGTTCATGTTACAGATCTCGCGAATAATTTTCATCCTTTTAACTTAAGTAAATTTGAAGCCATTAAAGCCTTTGATGAGGAGGGTCTATTTGGAACTCACTTGGAAACACTTGGATATAGAAACTCTTTTCCATAAATTAGAGAGAAGAGTGAAAAAGGTCAAAATTTATCGACAAAAATTCAAGTGCTAATCATATATGTTGAAGAAATCACCGAAGGATCAAGTATCAATACTTCTATAAAGAAATTTGTACGTTGCACAAATCTTACTCATGGAAATCAAGGGCTAATCATAGATGTTAAAGAAATCTCTGAAGAATCAAATATCAATATTTCTACAGAGAAATTTTCATGTTACATAAATGATACTAATGTGATTTCATCCTCGAGTGGAAAAGGGACAAAAGATAATACAAATAATGAATTGATTCACGATAAGTTATCAGCTAGAGGGAAGGACAAAGAGGCTGATTAAAGTTTTATTTCAGAAGAAATGGTGAATCAGCCAATTCTAGAATTCCCTCGAAAACAAGAGGTGTTGAATAATATATAAATGTAGAAGTGATGTAGGAGCATCGGGCCATAATTCAAACTCAATCCTATGAAGGGTGAAATGTGGAAAATCATTATAACTCGGGGCAAATTGTATTTAACAGAGCTAAATTGATGAGTCTCTAGAAGACTTGATTAAATTGTAATTATCTACCATATATACGAATAGAGAGATTTAGGGTTGGTTGAGAGATTATGGGAGGAACTCATGGATCTTAAAGAATCCATGCCCTTTGTAATTTCCTTTATAAAGTGAGTTTTTTTGTGTGAGAGGAGGAGAAGTACGCAATGTAGCCACAGGGGCGTTCGTGTGATTCAGGTCGTGAGGCCTTAGCCTGTAATTGAGTTCTAAATATAAATGAATTTGTGTATTGATATATATCTAGATTTGTTTGTATTTGGGTGTTATTATATAGGAATAATTTTACTATTATTAATAAGTTGTGTGAATACGAGTGGAGAGAATGAAGTTCATATGAAATTCACTGTATATTAACATTTATGGCAGAACAGGAGTTATTGAAATGTGATTCCATCAACAGAGATCAGTACAGGCGGAATGAACAATCGTGATCACATTGCATCGACGATTGTTTTGATTACATATTAATATTTAGAAAGTTAAATTATATAACTCGTGATGCGACGAGGAGGACCACATGTTGGGGAGGTTCGAGCGTTATCGCACTTCACAAGCGATAAGTGTTGCAGTGAATGGTGGAAAGTTAAGTTTGCGAAATTGCGAAATCTTAATTGTCATGAATTGCGAAATGTAATAGTTGTGATTTGTGAAAACAATTAGAGTTGTGATGCAGGTTAGAAAGTGTGCCGATTAGGTAAGATATTTCGGAAATCGGAGAGTGTAAGAGTGTGAAGTGGATAGATCTGTGAAATTGTAGATTTCTCGATCTGCAATGTCACATACTCTGCGATCTGCGATATATCTTATATTGTGATTGCTAATTTGTTTGATATTATGAAGTTCCACTAAAGGAGGTTGTTGTTGAAATGCTTCTGATGTATACATGGGCCATAACCCATAGGTCCACACGGTTATATGTAATTTTCTGTTTTTTCTACATCAAAGTGGTATTAGAGCAGGGAAAGATTTCCTGTGAGAAAGAGTTTGCGTGCAAAAGAAGGAGGTATAGTTATGTTGAATATTGGTGATTTTGTGGTCTTTATATTGTTGTGTGAGTGATAATATTGCAGCAGCCTAGTGCCAGGAGTGTTCAAATGATTCCAGAAGAGAGAACCGAAGAGATGTCGAAAGACTGAGATCAGAGGAGAGAAGCTTGGTGAAGTATCGTGTAGCAGGGAGGACATGTTACATCAGAGGTTTTTTTGCAGCCCACGAAAAGATCATAAAGGAAATTCCACAAAGTATGTGGATAGAATTTCTAAGGGATGAAGGAGGCATATGACCAGGAGGTCATAGAAATTTTTGTACCTTGGGGTCTGATGCAAGAGAATCGGGCCATAATTAAAACTCAATTCTATGAAGGGTGAAACATGGAAAATCATTGTAAATCGGGGAAAATTCTGTTTAACAGAGCTAAATTGATGGAATTGATGAGTCTCTAGAAGACTTGATTAAATTTTGATTATCTGCCATGTATGCAAATAGAGAGGTTGAGGGTTGGTTGAGCAATTATGGGAGGCACTCATGGATCTTAAACAATCCATTCCCTTTGTAATTTCATTTATAAAGTGAGTTGTGTTGTGTGAGAGGAGGATAAGTACGAAATGTAGCCACAGGGGCGTTAGTGTGATTCATGCCGTGAGGCCTTAGCCTGTAATTGAGTTCTGAATATAAATGAATTTGTGTATTGCTATATATCTGGATTTGTTTCTATTTGGGTGTTATTATATAGGAATAATTTTACTGTTATTAATAATTTGTGTGAATATGAGTGGAGAGAATGAAGTTCCTATGAACTTCGCTGTAGATTAACGCTTATGGCAGAACAGGAGTTATTGAAATGTGATTCCATCAACAGAGATCAGTACAGGCGGAATGAACAATCATGATCACATCGCATCTACAATTTTTTTAATTACATATTAATATTTCACAATTTAAATTATATAACTCGCGATGAGACAAGGGGGACCATGTGTCGGGGAGGTCCGAGCGCTATCGAACTTCACAAGAGATAAGTGTTGCGGTGAATGGAAAAAAGTTAAGTTTGCGAAATTGTGAAATGTTAATTATCGCGAATTCTGAAATGTAATAGTTGCGATTTGCGAAAATAATTAGAGTTGTGATGCGGGTTAGAATGTGCACCGATGAGGTAAGATATTTCGATGATCGGAGAGTGTAAGAGTGTGAAGTGGACAGATCTGCGAAATTTTAGATTTCCCGATCTGCGATGTCGCATACTCTACGATCTGTGATATATATTATATTACGATTTCTAATTTGTTTGATATTGCGAAGTTCCATTAAAGGAGTCCTTGTTGAAATTCTTCCGATGTATACGTGGTCCATAACCCACTGGTCCACGTGGTTATATGTAATTTGCAGTTTTTGTTACATCAAGAAGTTAACAGTGTTATGCTACTTGATTAGGTTACTATCTATTTTACAGAAAATTAGAAAATAAATAAAAAATAATAATACTAATAATAATAAATAAATAAATAAATGGCACAATTTGTCGAGGAATTTATTATTTTTTATGATTTTTATGTCACATTGAAAAATGAAAAGTATGAAAACGACAGTAAAAAATGAAGATTGAGAAAGTGAATATTCACATAAAAAAGGTTTTATACCAAATAGAAATGCATGTTGATCTTCCTCGAGTTGCAACCACATCAGTCATGAAGCTGCATCAAGTTACTGGTGATGTGCTTGCATAATATCTTAGTCAATAGGAAGCAAAAAACTTGAGAATAAAAACAAGAATAAAGGACCTAGAATATGCTCATGTATTCCGTGAACAATGGCTTATTTTCTTTCATCCAGAGACTTGATTTACTTTATGGTACAGAGAAAAAATGACAGGAACTGCCAAATGCTAATTGAATGAAGCAACTCAAAGTTGCATGGTCTCAAAGATTCATAAGAATGGAAAACATTATTTCTAAACATGAAAACATAGAGAATCGAAGAGAAAATGCATATGTCAAGGTTGTTAATGACTATTAATGCACATTTCATTATTGTTAATGAATTTTCATGCACAAATAGGGATTACTATGTTCTAAGCTTGAATATTTTTATCATTTATCTGAAATTTTATTAAATTATCATTTTGAAAAAAAATCTGAGAGTATGCTTTGATTTCTTCTTTATTATTAAAGACTTTTCATAGAGTGCTCTATGATAATTTTTGTTTTCGACAAAAGTTTTCGAGGATATGCTCACTGTTGTTTTTTTTTTTCTTTTTTCCGAGGAATAAAACCGCGGAGAACCTGGACGCACTTCCCCAGAATATCTGGATGGTACGCGCGATAAACCGTCGGCGCTATTGTACGGCGCCTGACCCCGAGGGACTCAAATTCAGAATCGAACACGTGACCTCCCTGATTACGAAGAGGACCCACGTCTGGCTCAGATTAGTTGAGCTATCCCTTGGGGCTATATGCTCACTGTTGTTACTTGTATAATTGTTTAGTTTCGAATAGAATTTAGCTTATACAATTAATAATTTATATATATTCAGTAACTGATGCACACATAGACTAAACTTTTCATGATACAATTTGGTACTTAATTGACTCATTCGTAGTATGGTTTGCATATTCGTTTTATCAAAAATGTTTCTTTTTTGCATGAATTGAAAATACAATTTATATAATATTACATAATACGAGCTCAATTAACAAATGTGAAATTAATAATGCATTGATTATCTTATTAAAACATATAACAAAGTATGATTTTAGTTTGAATATTGCCATGTATCTTTTTTCAATAATTGCAAATTGATTTGTTCTCTTATTTGTTAAATATACAATATGAACAATAACAAATTTATTTCACATGCAATAGGAATTGACATCTAAGGTATGAAATAATTTCGTCCTCTACATAGTAAAATATTTTCTTTCAATCCACCCCCTTGGATTTCATAATTAGCTAGAGCATGAGCAGTAACATAACAGTGTCAGTGTAATATCATCACCGCCTATGAAAAGGGCCTTCATTCTCTCACACATTCTATGTCATCTACATAGTAAATGATTCGCACAAGGAGATGTAATTACATTAATTTGATATTTGTTTATCCCCTCCCCCTTGTATGCAAAGGGCCTAGCGCCATTGTAGATTAAGTCATGAATTGGCATCTAAGATCTAAAAGAGAATTTAACTACTATCAATTTTAATGGTATTAAATAATCAGTGATCATCATTAATGTTTCTAGTATTGATTTTCCTGATATTTAATCATAAAATATCAGTGCGAAATCGTTACTTTAAATCATATATGTTTTACTTAAATTCGAATTCAAGATAGTCCAATCGATACTATTACATTTCATGATTGATACATTTTGCACGCTTTAGAAATCGATACCAAGATAATATTTTATTAATACCCTAGATCACGTTCTATTTTGATTAACTAAATCTCTCAAAGTATTATTTCCATTTATTCACTAAACTAACATGTATTCAGGACATTTACTATGTAAACTTGTTTTTTTATTTTCCAATTATGTATTAGGTGATTTCACGTTCATCAATTGTCCTCATATTATTGAAGATTAATGGAACTATGTTTACTCAATTAAGTCAGTTAAGTAACAATGTATATCTTTGTATGGTTTGCATCATTTTACGTTAAGCTATAAACTAGCATTCCAAAACTATTATAACCTTCTTCTGCACAATCAAAGATTTCATTGTAGCATTTGCACAATGAAGCTCTAGTATCAAAAAGCATGAGTATCAAAAACAAATTTCAAATGGTCACTATTCCAAATGGTTTAGAAATTAGAAATTCTAAAACTGAACATTGTAACTATAATTAACATTACAATTGATGCGCGTTTATCAAAGTTTGCAAATGTGACATATGCAGATCCCTTTATGTTTATGAATTTGTTTTTACATTTCATCATTTCTTTCAAGAAAAATTGTAAATTCTGGAAGCATTTGTAAATGAAACAAAATATAAATATATGCCACAAAAAAAGGAAATATTTCGGTATCGATAACAAATTAATAAACATTTCATAATGCATAAAACTTTCAGCATAACCACATTGCAACAAAATCATTTTGCTCCAAACATTTTCATAAAGCCAACTCCAAATAGTACTCCACAAAAACTCAAGAAAAACTACCATCCATCTCCATATTGCACCTTCATATAAGCACAACGTAATAGAAATGAGTCTCAAATTATTTAGTCGAGAAATAGTCAAGGAAATAGTCTCAATCAACGATGCAAGGAATAGAAGCAGGTCCATTTTCATAAACATCGTTTGGTCTCCAGCCTAATATTTAACTCATTAGCCATACTTTCTCCACATATCCTTCATCTATGAATAACCTCTCTCACTATTAAAATATAGATACATGATATTCATCAGTAGCACTAGCACTAGCTACACAAGCATGAAGCACACCAACACCAACACCACCTCTAGCTGAAAATCATAGCTTTTTCCCCAATCTAGGATGACTCCATCGAATGTTAAATTTCTCTCTTTTAAAAGCAGTATATATACTTGAATTCATAGAATAAATATCAAAAAAGTATTTTATCATATTGATAGATACGACCTTATTGATATCTTTGCAACCAACAATTATTTCACAATGAATCAAGGTAAATGTTATTACGCATTTTTAGCGATAGTGCGATTACATATGGATTTACTAAGTAGATATTAATAGTAGTACATAACATTAATTAATTCTTGGATGCTAAGTGTGAATTCCAAGTTTTTGCATTTTTGTAATTGATTAATTGTTTCAACAGTTTCTACATTCCATGTTATCATTAGAATGATTGTTTCATATAATATGTTATAAACATGATTATTAAGCTACAGTAAAAACCACTACAATACTCAACATTAAAATTGATAGATGAGAATTTGTATTGCACATGGCTTTGAACATTCCACATTTACTCTTTGCATCCAAACAAATCTTTTCACTTTTGCACTTCCATACTTGTTCCAAGAAAAAATATGGAGTGCATAATATTTGGTCCGGAAGAAAATGATTTTACGGGAATACAAAGAATATTTTCAATAGTTTGTACATTGTCTACTATCATTATAACGATTGAAAGATATACTATGTTATAAACACGAATATTAAATTGCGCTAAAAACCAATGCACTACACAACATTAGAATTGATAAATGAGATTTAGTATTGTATATGGATTTGAACTTTCCACACTTACTATGTGCATCCAAAAAAATCTCTACACTTTTATATGTGATCCGAGAATAAATAAAGAGTGCTGACTATTCGATGTGGAATAAGATATTTTGCGGGAATGCAGAGAAATCACTATTGCTCACTTCTGTATATTCGCGCATTTCCAATTATAACATTAACCCGATTTCAATCAATAAATAAACCCAAAAAAAAAAATCATCGAAAATAGTCAATTTCTTCAACCCAAAAATTAAGGGTAATGTTAAGATTACTTCACAATGAAAGAAACAAGAATTGTATCATTATTAGTTTGCTTGACAATGTAAACAAAGAAAATCGTCATTGTATACTACATTATTTGGCAACATTGTCACTAAAAAATTATTCATCGATTATCCCATCTAGATTCATAATGAAAAGACAATAATACTTCCACACATTGGAACTTGTCAAATATCTCTCTCGGTTTTCCTTATGCATGCTTCCGTGCTTCTGCATATCTATCTTTCCAATATTAACATTAACATTGTCTTGGAAGAAGAGATTTAGTTAACCAAAATGGAATTTATTTTAGGATATTATTAAGATACAATGTTCGTATTGATTTCTAAAACGTCTTAAATGGGGCAATCATTTTTATTATTGATGTTTTAAATGTTCCAAAGTCTATCACCTTATTAATAAAAACATCGTCGCAAGTAAATACAATCCTCTTAGAATTCAATTCTAATCTAAGTGGATATTGGTGGCCACCCACCTATTCCACTTGGACACCAAACATTGTTCCTTTCAATTTCCTAATTTCCAGCACAGTTTCCTATTTAGGTAGTTTTTCAGGTCCTAAAATTCCGGAGCCATTTTGAGGCCATAAACGACGTTTTTTTTTTTTTTTTTAAACAAGAAAATTGGAGACCAACAACCTTGTCATTTGTAGTCAATTTTTTTTTTCCTCAGATAAATATTTCTAATGAGGTATCCTGTGCGCCAAAAAAATATCTTATGTCAAAGTTACGACCTCGGGAAGTTGACGTTCCAACTAACCCCAGTGAGGCCCACAAGCTTTTGGTGCTTCATCTCCTAGGGTTATTTTTTGGATTTTTAGGGTTTTATATTATTTATCAATAATACAAATTCCTATGAGCCTCATTGTAACACAATTAATAAGACATGAGGCTGTCACAACTCTTCTTAGAGATAAACTATGATCATCTGATGTAGTTTATTTCCATCTCACATGTAAAACCATTTTAGTATTTTTTATTAATTAATTGAAGTTCATTTTTCATTGTATCTTTGTGTTTCTATTTATATATGTATTTCATTTCATTCCTACATAAATATGAATCAAATTCAACAACTACGCACCTACGCATATATTCATTCAATGTACCCACATGTAGATGGAACAAGAAAACCACACACATTAAAATATCAAATCTAGAAACATAATTTTCAAATAATTAAAATAAAAATACTTATGTATATTTTCAAAATAACACAAATGCATGTGTGTGGGACTGCAGAGGAAATCCATTATGCGGAAGAAGCTCTCAATATTTCATTGTGAGAACCTCTACACTTTGTACAATCTATTAATTATAAAACAACCACTAGTCTTGTATTGGACTGCAAACAAAGCTTTCAATTTTTCATTCTGCGGACCTCCACACTCTGCATAATCTACTTAAAAAAAATATGCCTAATTACATAGAAATAACCATAATAATAAATGTGTGTATATTGCGAATATTTTTTGCTTGTGCAAACTTCTGAATGTCTGTACTAATGACAAAAAAAATTTCATCCTCATATAAATTTCGATCATCGTAGACTTTTTTGATACATTTATTTTCCACAAATATTTGTTCCGCGCAAAAATTTTATGCTAGTAGATAATGGTTAACCAAATTTACATTTTTGTATATGCGATCAGGTTGGGAAATGTGGCCAAACAAATCTCCAATTAATATTATTATTTTTCCTTGCGAGGATCATTTATTATACGAAGGATATTCTGTGTGGAAGAACATTTACATCATGTGTTTCACATCGCTGCATACATTTCCTAATACCACAAATTGATACCAATGTCTAGCAATACACGTTAACATCAATAAGACAATTAATTAATGGCTTTCATTACAAGATTAAATGTAAACCATTTGCATTTTTTCCACTGGTTGATTAAGAATTTTTCCTAGCTTTGGTTCTAATCTAGCGGTAGTATGATCCATTGTTGTTTATTTGATTATTAGTTAGATAAAACTTATGCTACGTATAGAAAATTACCATAACCATGGAATCATTTTGTGTTAGAGATAAGTGATCATGTCTATACACGACATTTATGTACCATTGTATTGACTGACTATATGACAGTGCACATGATCACAATGAATTTGTATTTATTTTATTTAGTAAATTCCTACTACTAAGTACATATATATCGACCATATTAAATCAATAACAATTAGAAAAATAAAATAACGAAATAAATTTTAACTTTCGAGATTTATTTTACCACCTATCGTTAACATTCGCTTTGGTATTTTCAATTGCTATTTATTGAAAGTGTTAAACATGTTGATAAATATATAAGTCAAATATGAATCTAGTAACAGATAAGAAAAATGGCGGTAAGAACTACTGGCATTGGCCTATCAAGTCATGATTGATAGCATTGGTAGACGAAAACTTTTGTTAGAAATCATGGAAAATGTTTAGGAAATTAGCTGGAATGCGTTATGACAATTAGCTTTGTACCCTGATCTTGAAAATCGTGTATTAGATTGTTTGTAAATCAAGTTTTGTTTAGCTTTTTTCATACTCCAATATCAAAATAAAATAAAAATCGACAACGATTTAGTAGTGGGGGGCAGCTCAGTTACCAAATAAATTCGTGATAGAAGTAGTTGACCACGTTTTTACAAAATATATATTTGCCATTGTTTATAGTTATTGTTAGAAATTTCAAAGCTAATTGTCATAATCACAAATAATTCATACTTACTTTTGGTGTTCTCTAAACATGCTATGTTTTGGAATATTTTACCAGAATCTAGTGAAAATTTTTTGAGCTAGATCTTATTTTTTGTTGTTTAAAATGATATTTTTTACTACATATATGGATTTATTCATTTCCAAAACCTGTGCGATAGTCAGACTGCGTAGAAATTTAAACCCAAATTCATGATTTGAAGAAATTTTGCCATATTTTGAGCAATTTAAATAAAAAAATGCACTGGAAAACCTTAAAAAATGTATAATAGGTAGATAATGGGCTTATTTTGTAATGCATTTTTTTTTGTAATGACACATATTTCAATGATATTAAACTAAGAGAAAAATGTGGATTAAGTGGACAAGATGGTATTTGGAATATCGATGCTTATTTCCATTACTTCCCATAAACGTTGGCTTTGATATTTTCAATTGTCATTTATTGAGAGTGTCATATGTAGTAGTTTCCATACAAGAAATAGAAACAAGTGCTAATTGGGATTGGAGCAGAAAATTGTGAATTTAGGCAAGATTGGAAGCGAAAATAAGTATCAGATAAACGAAACAAGTTATTTTCACTTATACAATCAATCAAATAGTATTTGAATGTTCCAATGGAAGAGGAAATAAATAAATACATTTGCAGTAGAGAATAATTTCCTGGGCTCACAATTGGGTAGAGTCAGCGTTATTCAACAAAGCATTTTTTCAATTGCTCCAGTTATTTCACATCTTTCTCTCCAAGGTATTTATTTTTTCGCACAATTTTCTATAGATTTATATTTAATATTTTCGCATCTTATGAACACAAGAACTCGAGCATATGTTTCAGTGCATGCAATAGTCATTACATCTTATAATATCATTCACATGAAACACACATTCCATTTTATCAAATTATTATTGCTTTCTCTTTTCCCTCTGTTATTTTCATTTGATTTTCACTAATAACCTAAATTTCATATGAACAAAGAACCAAAGAAAATTTTTCATCTCATAATGTGAGAGAAAATATTCTGTCTAAATATTTGTCTAATTCAAAATAGAGGACAAATCTTTAAATCTTACACAACAATTTCCAACTTCCACACCAGGTATTGGTGCAACCTCATCCTCGATTCTAGGAAAGAGAATAACTCTCGGTACTGGAAAAATAGTTCATGGTGAGCTATCAAGTTGTAGAGATGATGAAGATAATATTGTCATATACTTTCTAGAAAAAACGTCGATAGTTCAAGCAACCAAGTTCAAACAACAATTAAATAACTCCTGATATTACAGTTAATGCAAGTTATTTCAAGTTAAGAGTTAATTAATTAATTAAGTTCAAACAACAATGAAATAACTCTCGATATTACAGTTAATTCAAGTTTTTTTTTAATACCTAATTCTTGAATATGTTCTATTGCATTGAATTTGTATTACTTGAGTGTGAAAGAAATGGGCTTTGAAGTATTCATTATTTACAGATTGAACTACAGTAATTGTTTTCCATTTAAAACTATCTGACTCTATCAATTTTATGATAAAGTAGTTTAGTTTTTTTAGAACATATGATTTGATACTTAGTTTTATTATGATATTTTGTCATTGATTAAAATGAAAATCAACCTTTGACAATAGTTTTGGATCAGAGACATAGATCTCTTAAGAATACAATTGCTAATTGCAACTCTTTAAATTTGAATAAATTTTGTTGTGTAGAATACAAAAGGATGGATACAGCTTTTATTGTGTTCAAGTGTATTAAAAATCCATACAATCATTAAGCTCTTTGGACAAGGTATCAACGTTCAAAGGACAGGGTATGTGCCAGAGAATGGGGGGTGCATAGATGTGAAATTAGCTCTATGTGCAACACACACAAAAAAGTTTCACTCAATAAGCGAATATGGTGATTAAGAAATATTCTATGTGATGATTTAATATATAAATTTTTAATATTAAATATTTTTTTTTCTAGAACGTTACTATGTGTGGATGAGTAACGTATACGAAAGTGTAAAAAATAATGAAAAAAGTTTCGACTGTACAAATTTCTTTCTGCACATCCCTTTACACCCTCACAATAAAATATTCAAAGCTTTCTTCGCAAATTTTTTTTTTGAAATTTTTACTAACCAAGAAATTACTTCACACATTTTATTTCTCTCAATACATGTAAATCATACAGTGCCACATGGATTAATATTTGAATTTGTAATTACAAGTTTTAATCAATTATTTAGCTTCATTGGTTAATTATGTGTTATTTAAAATTTGTAATCATTTAACCAGCCAATTATTTAGTATGAAGTGTAGATGTCCACACAATGAAAGCTTTAAATAATTCTTCTCACAGTTGAATTCCTCCACACTCCCATAAATATGTCTAGTTTCACAAAAATAACCATAAAAAAAGCTTATACTATTTATACATTTCATTGTGCGAAGAGCTTTCATTGTATATTTTTTTCCACACTTGGTACAACCTTTACTTGATTAACTCTAATGATGTTAGATTTTATGCTAGGGGATTAACGACTACTTCAACTATCAAATTTTTAGCTCGATCAATAGGTTATGCATCTACCCTACTAGCAGCTTTGGTTGGTGTCTCTAAAGAAGATGCAAATGAATCACTTATTGTTGTTGGACTTAAAGTTTCTCCTACGTCTTTTATTTAGTTTATATAGTCTACAGGACAAATATTATATTTTTAGGATTTTGGTGGCGAGGATAACACCTCTATTTAACACTCGTAAAGGCTCGATATCCATTATTGATCAGGATGTTCTATTCAATATCCTTTCAATGGGATCGCTAATAAATAATATTATATCCATGCAGGTATGTTCATAGTGGGGAATATTATGAAGAGTAAGGGTGTTAGGAAGTTAGGTATACAAGTAGCCTTTTAACCATCCCACCAACATCGACAAGCTCATAAGCAAGCCCTATACTATGATGGCCCACACAAATGCATATGTGTGGGACAACAAATAAAATCCATTGTGCAGATGAAGCTCTTAATATTTCATTGTATGAACCTCCACACTCCACACAATATATTAATAATAAAATAACCATTGATCTTGTACTGGAGTTCGAATGAATCTCTCAAGATATCAAATATAGAAACATGATTTTTAAAGCATTAAAATATTAATACTAACTTATACACTACAAGGAAAAGACCCTCTAGTGGATGTTTTTGAGGAACCCCTTATAAAAATACCCTAGACATTCGTTTCTAGCGGAGGTTACTAGAGGAGGTTGGTGGGTGGAGGTTTTTGTAGATGTTTTTCATCTGGTGCTCTTATCAACCTAAACTACACCAGTGCATTCAACAAGAGAAAGCACTGGTGTGCACAAAACATTGGCACACCAGACACCGTGTGCTTCGTACAAACCTGCCCGGTGCGTCTTATTACTGTAGCACGCTGTGCTTTACAAAGATTCCACACCAGTGTGTCCTAAAACCCTACACCAAAACAGAAACCACCCGGTGCAATCTTAAGAAACCGCACCGGTGCAACTATAAAACCCCGCGAACTGGAATAGGGTTAAATAAAAAAAAACATTATGGCCAAAAACCGCATTTTCACTTTTCTTAGTGCTCTAGAGAGTTAGTCACCAATAAAATTTTTCATATCAAATGGTGGCTAAAACATTTTTGAGCCTTCAAGAAACAGGTTTTATTGCTAAAAAGTGTTATCTCTTGAAGACTTATGAAGACATCATGCCCTCTGTCCAAATATTCACTGCTGTTTCCATTTCAAAATTCAGAAATTCCATTGTTTTCCATGAAGATAAGACTGCTGCAAACACCATTTTTTCCCTTTCCCCCACCTCAAAACTAACCTTCATTTTATTCCCTTTTTCCCTCATCATTTTCCTCTATTTTTCATTCATTCCCCTTTTTCCTTCATAAAATCCCCTTTACAGAGTTTAAAACTCCTTTTTAAACTCTGTCGAAACCCCCAAATCCATCAAAAAACTCTGAAAAATTCATAAGAAATACACCTTTTGTATTAAGGGTTTAAGCCCCTTTGGGTTAAGTCCAAACCACTTCCCCACATGTGCCCATACCTTAAAACCAGGTGCCAAGCCTTTCGGCGCTTATCGCATCAGAGAAAATCAGAGCGCACAAGTCATTTTCTTATGTGAAAGCCTCCGATGCGATTAAGCCCTTTGTACATAACCCCCGATCATATTATCACTCCATATAAACCACGGGCCCCGCAGTCGGGCGCCAGACCATTTCATAACCCACCCGATACATAAAAACCTTTGTATTTCATTAATTTTTGGGTTTTCATATATTATAAAGGGGTTTCCTCTGGCACATGTCTCAAACAATATCTGTCGTTGATCTTAAGCCGATCAAAGGCCCGCGTAGCATCACATCGCAAATTTTATCGGGTGCATTATATTTCTCTTTCCGATTGGTGATCTCCCAATCAATTGTAAGCTGTTGGATCTATCTGCCATATCCCTGATCCGACGGCCCTCATTCGCTCTGATTATTAACCTTTCTCCGGTTTATTTCCCATCGTCGATCTGATCTGTAGATCGACGGTCAGTGCTCGATCGCATCGGCGCTGTGAAAATTCTTCCCCCGCCGATCGAATACCTCTGATTGCATCTAGAACGTCCACGTGTCTGGATCGGATGGTCCAGATCGCATTTCCTGACTTTGGTTAAAAATATGCAGCCCCGATCATAATGTCTTTCGGCCAATCCTAGCCGTTGATCTCTACAGATCAACAGTCCTACTTCAACCTTTCTCCGCCTATATATTTTTCGTTTTGAACCCCAGATTTAATCTCCACCATCGATCCCTTGATCGGAAGACCCATAATAAATCTTCCCTCCCCGCTATTTGCCCGCGCATCTATTCCATATCGTGCTCGTTCTCCACCGTCAGATCTGAGGCCCCAGATCTAATGGTCCACATTTCATATCGTGTAGCTTTTAGCACGAAGGATATTTTCCCAAGGGCCGTGTGATATTGGTGGTTTTGAAAAGCCATGTGTCGGGCGGGAATGCATATCGTGTTCAAAAAGGAAAAACCACCTCCCTGCCTTTTTCTTAAGCGAAAACAGTGGTTTTACCTCCCGAAACCACTTTCCCTTTTTCCATTGTGTTTTATCGCGCGCACCCTCCACATTTGATCTCTACAGATCAACGGCTTGGATCTAAACCTCCATTTACATATCGCCCTCCGCCTCTACGAAAGGGTTTTTAACGTAGATCTCCGTCATTGATCTCATGGGTTGATCTCATCCGATGACGCACAATCATCCCGAACCCCCATCTCTATTTTTTATCATATTTCTTCCGAAATAAAGGTTTTAACCCCATTTCTTCGCATTTCTTTTATTTTCCAAACAATGTGACTCCTTCACACTATTGAATCACAACCAATCCCGATCATTAATCTCTGCGCAATCAATGGTTTTGACTTAATTGACACCATTGTTCTTTCTGAACAGTCTCCCTTTGATCTCCACCGTTGGATGATGCCATCCAACGGCCACGCTCCTCCCCTCAACCTCCTAAGCAGTTTTACCACCTAAACGCAGGATTTATTTATGTTTATTGTTTTATGCAGGTTTCTATGGTTTTTTCCATTATATTAAAGGAAAACCAAAGGCTGGGGATGACGATCCCTCAGGCCTTTGTGCATACATAAATATCATTCCACGGGGTTCAAAGTCGACGTTTCATCATTGCTTCATGGGAATTGATGCCATACGGACCCTTTACAGAACTTGCACATCAATAAGACATAAAGAATGGAATAAAACAAAATAGTATCAGTGTTGAAGACAAAACACAGTAGAATTGAAGATTGAAGATGAATTCCATAGTTTAATTGGTTATGTTGAACCCTTAGTTAAACTGAGAGGGGGGGGTGAATCAATTTAACACATTCATGATATTTTAAAACTTTTATTAAACCTTGTTTACACCTTCATTTCATGTCCAACTTAATATGTGAGTAATCTTAGAATAAGAGAAACAAGTATTAATATAATATAACAACAGACTTAATATGAGAGCAGCAGGTATTAAGCAAATGATATAAATCAGATCAACACATAAACATCATGCACAGAGACACCAGATATAAGTGGAAACCCATAAAGGAAGAAAACCACATCTTATTATTGTTGTGATGCAAAGGCAAGCTCCAACTCCCTCTCACCACTGTTTTTCTGCAGGCACCAACCTACAGGAGGCTCATGCCTCAATTCTGTAAGCTACAACTTGAAAGGAAGCACCAACTCCCTTCAATTTTCTGTAGGCACCAACCTACAGGAGGCTCCAACCCCATTCAGCTACAACTGACAGCTATCAAGCTGCAACTTGATAGGGAAGCTCCAACTTCCTCAATTTATCAAACTCAATGTTTGTTGATTTACCTCAGATATCAACTCTATTCTGTAGCTTCTCTTTTTGCTCTTCTTCTCTTAATCTTCTCTGCCTCACACTTCTATATTCTGCCTTCTCTAGATTTACTCTCTCTTATCTCATTTATGCATATCCAAGTAATATTATTTATAGAGTTCCTCACATGACTGTTTGTATTTCACAAAGAATTTGGAGTGAACAGTCATGACTCTTTGGCTTCTGTCTTCTCATTCCTTTTATCTGTTCATTCAATAAATATAACTGTAGGTTCTTATTTTAATATTTCAGTGGGGTATTTTCTCTCTTTCGAAGACTTGCCAATGCATCACAAACAATAAAAATCGACTAAAACATTTACATTCAAATTACAATGAGAATTCCAGCTCAACTCATTTAGTATTTTGACTTTTCTTTGACTGTGTTTGTCTTTTCTGTGACTGTGTTTTATCTCCTTTCAGCTCTGTTTGCTTTCCTGTCCTCTGTTGTGGTGTAACTGTTGCATACACGAAACTGAGCTTTTTATACCAGTTGACTGTAAATCTGGACAAATTCCAACGCTCTATACATAGTACGTGTCTTGTTGATGTGGCGAGTTTCGCAAGCGGAACATACGTTCATCACAATTGTTTTATATTAATAATCGCCCTCCCATTAAGCCGAGGCATATATATATATATATATATATAGATATATATATATATATATATATATATATATATATATATATATATATATATATATATATGACAACGCCCCTTATATATATAATCCAACTTCAGCTCTTGGCATAAGTTTAACATACAAACTGCCCTTTTAGGTATGACTTAAATCAATTCTTGGCGTATATAATAAAATCTGTTTAAACATATAAAAACTCATTTCGGGCCCACCTGACACGTTTCCCAATGCAATGACTCTGATGCGATGTGATTAGTCGCAATCGAAAAATTCTATTTGCGACAGTTGTTGTTTAGTTTCAACCAACTGCGATATTGCGATAGTTGTGCTATTTGTGATGGATGCAATAGTTGCGATAGTTGCGATGTTGCGACAGTTGCGATATTGCGATAGTTGCGATAGTTGTGATGTTGCGATATTGCGATAGTTGCGATGTTGCGATGTTGCGATTGTTGCGATAGTTGGAATGGGCCCCAGCGTTAACGATCTACCACATCCAACGGCGGACATCCCATTGCACGGCTTCTGATGATCTGACGGATATCGCTCGGGAAACTTGCATGGACAATAACGCACAATGGCGCGCAGTGACAAGCGGTTTTGTGGAGTCGTACAGGGACGAATGTCGCCCGTTCTATGGAATCGGAGCCAACCTCTTGAATATCGCTCAACCCGCAAAAGCGGTGCGATAAAAACCACCGTTCAGCTCCAAACCGCCGTTACTGTTCCTCTCGATCACGGTTCCGCTTCTTCCTCGACGCGCCAGGTTCCGCCTTATGGTACTTTGGTTCTTTGAATCTCGCGCTACATATGGCTATATATATATATATATATATATATATATATATATATATATATATGTTATAGTCCTTTGTATATAAAGCGCAATATATACTTTTCCGCTGGAGTATACGATTCCCGGAATGAGATTTATATATATATGCATTACATTGCCGCTCCAATCTATAGCATATCTTCCAGTGGGGTAGGCGATTCTCAGAATTTATATATATATATATATATATAATGCCTGGCTAGGTAATTCTCGGAATTAAGGTACATATATATATATCTGCCAGCTTGGGCGATTCTCGGAATAAAGGTTGTGTCTCTGCTTCTACTGCTTCTGTCGCTCTGCCTTTGTATTTCCTGCTGTGATAACGACTCTGCATCTACCTCTGCCTCTGATAATGGTTCTGCCTCTATATTCGCTTCCTCTGCCTCTACCTGTCTCCTTTGCTTCCTTCATTTTCTTCTTTCCTGCCTCCATTGCCTGTTTCTGTCTTTGCTGCCTCCTTTGCCTATCTCTGTCTTTGTTGCCTCCTTTGCCATCAATGACAATATTTCCAATAGTCTCCCCCTTTGGCATTGATGGCAATACACTTTCTCTGTGGTAATACATTTTCTCTGTTTGCCTGCTCTTCCCCCCCCTTTGACATAAATGGCAAGGGGTTCGAATTGTTAGTTTAGCTTCTATTCTTTGATCCTGTGATTTTATCTTTTTCCAATATTTCGTGCATTTTCTCTCTCTGGAATTTTCTGATTTTGTACGTTGCTGCTTCAACTGTTGGATTAGATTTACATCGGGTTCACTACTGACCCTTTTGCCTTTTTATTGACTCTTTTATGCTGAGTGTATTATTGCCATAATCCCTTTGATCCTGAGGACCTATTTTCATGCTTCCCTTGTTGGCTGATCTCCCCCTGGAATGATATGTTCGTTTCTATTCTCCCCCTGAAACTGTGCTTTCTCTTCATATTAGAGAGTAGCATCTACAGATACTACCCCTAGTCTGTCTCTCAAATATTCAAATGGCTCTCTAGCAAGTGGTTTGGTAAATATATCTGTTGTCTGTTCTTTTGTTGGTACATACTCCAGTTTTACTATCTTCTGAGCCACTTGTTCTCGAAGGAAATGATACTTGATTGGGATATGTTTAGTTTTTGAGTGAAGCACAGGATTTTTACATATACTTATAGCACTTTTATTATCACATTTAATTGAGATAGGTTCATTAATTCTTACCTTCATGTCTTGAAGAGTCTACTTCATCCACATGACTTGTGTACAACATGCTGCTGCTGCTATATATTCTTCTTCTGCTGTACACAGAGAGATAGATGTTTGTTTCTTGCTTAACCATGCCACCAAACTTTATCCTAGATAGAATGCACCTCCACTTGCACTTTTCTTGTCATCCACACAGTTGGCCCAATCTGCATCTATGTATGCTATCAAAGTGAAGCTTTTTCTTTTAGGATACCAAAGTCCATACTGTGTTTTTCCTTGTAGATATCTGAATATTCTTTTTATTGCCAGAAGATGGTTTTGTTTAGGTGCTGCTTGATATCTAGCCACTAGTCCTACTGCTAGCATGATTTCTGGTCTTGATGCAGTCAGATACAACATAATTCCTATCATGGATCTGTAGAGTTTTTGATCTATATTAGCAGATCCTTCATCAGCACACAACTTGCATCTCGTGATCATGGGAGTTGACACAAGTTTGCAGTCCTCCATTTTGAACTTTTTCAACATTTCTTTCAAGTATTTTTCCTGTGAGATGAATGTACCTGTGTTCTTTTGCTGAATTTGAAGTCCTAAGTAGAAACTGAGCTCTCCAATCATAGACATCTCAAACTCTGTTTTCATCTCATCAGCAAACCCTTTTGCTAGTTCTTCTCTGTTGCTTCCAAACATAATGTCATCAACATATACTACAACAATCAGGAGTTCATTTTCATGGGCTTTTATGTAAATATTTCTATCTAATCCACCTCTCTTAAAGCCTTGTTTTTGCAAATATTTATCCAGTCTTGAGTACCAAGCACGAGGAGCCTGTTTCAGTCCATATAGAGCCTTCTTCAGTTTGCACACATATTCTTCTTTGTCTGTCAATGAGAAGCCTTCTGGTTGTTCCATGTAGACTTCTTCTAGATCTCCATTAAGAAAATCATATTTTACATCCATTTTATATACCTTGAAGTATTGGTAGCATGCAAATGCCAGGAACATTCTGATAGCTTCCATTCTGGCTACAAGGGCAAATGTTTCATCATAATCAAGTCCTTCGACTTATGAATATCCTTTGCAGACCAGTCTAGCTTTATTCCTGATCACTTGTCCTTGTTCATTCATTTTGTTTTTGAATACCCATTTTGAACCAATGATATTTTTCTCAATTGGTCTAGGAACTAGTTCCCAGGTATTTTTCTTTTCAATTTGGTCCAATTCTTCATTCATTTCCTTTACCAAAGACTTGTCCTTGCTGGCTTCTTCAAATTTCTTTGGCTCTATTTGTGAGAACATCGCTATGTATACCTCTTCAGTTTGTTCTGTTAGTTGCCTTCTTTTTTGGACCCCTAATCTCTTGTCTCCAATGATCTGATCTTCAGGATGGTTCTTCTGAGTATATCTTGAGGGAGCTTTAGAACTCAGCTCTGTATCTTCTGTTGTCTTTCTTGTTTCCTCATCATCTTGGTTTTCTTCTTCATGGTTGTCTGATGGACTGCAGCAGTCTGTATCTCTTGTATTGTTTGGAAGTTCTTCATCAAATCTCACATCAATGCTTTCTACTATTTTTCGAAGAGTCTTGTTGTAGCACCTGTACCCTTTGCTTTTGGATGCATATCCTAGAAATATTCCTTCATATGCCCTTGCATCAAATTTTCCAAGATTTTCATCATTATTCTTTATGTAACACTTGTTGCCAAAGATTTTGAAATGTTTGATTGAAGCTGGCTTTCCATGCCACAGTTCGTAGCGAGTCTTGTCACTGCTTGGCCTTAAGTGAGTTTATTAAGGATATGTACTGCTATGGGCACTGCTTCTGCCCAGAAGGTTTGAGGAATATTGTTCTCTTGCATCATGGCTCTGGCAATTTGTTGAACATATATGTTTTGTCTCTCTACTACTCCATTCTGCTGAGGTGTCCCTGCAATAGTAAATTGTTGTTTTATGCCATGTTCATTGCATAGGTCAGCAAAGTCATAATCTGTGAATTCACCTCCTCTGTCTGATCTGATGCATTTCAGCTTGCATCTTGTCTGATTTTCTGCTAATGCCTTAAATATTTTGAATTTGTCCAGAGCTTCCGATTTATTCTTGAGAAAAGCAACCCATGTCATTCTGGAGAAATCATCTATTATCAGCATGAAGTAGGATTCTCCACTTGGTGTTTTAGTTCTTGCAGGTCCACACAGGTCCATGTGCACAAGTTGTAGAGGTCTTCTTGTTGATAACTCATCTTTGGCCTTGAAGGATGTGCGAGTCTGTTTGCCTAATTGACATGATTTGCATATGGTATTAGAAGGCCTCTTTATTTCTGGCATGTCTCTGACAGCTTTCTTCTTGCTTAGTCTGATGATGTGATCAAAGCTGAGATGTCCCAATATTTTATGCCATAACCATGACTCCTCAAGTTTTCTAAGATGACATGCTTCATCTTCCTCTTTCACAATGTAAACATTACTCTCTGTTCGAACTCCTTTGAGCAGAGTCTTACCTATGGTGCTTGATCTGAATTCACAATCTTGTGTTCCTGAAAATAGAACACCTTTTGTGCCTCCACTACTAACACCAAGTGGTGATTTCAGCCATATACAATAGTACCACATATTGGGCCTTTCCTCTACCATTGTCTATGTTGGCGAGCCTTTTCCCTTGATCTTACGATTTTTCATTGCCATATTTCTCTTTTCATCAAAGGATTCTCCAAACTTATGTCTCAGTCTCATGTGTGTTTTGAGCTAGCCACTATCCATCTGCATGACTTTTGGTCTTAATGGCTTGAGTTAGAGCCAAGTCACATTTGATTTAAATAAACAGCATGAGGCACACCCTTTTGTTTGGTATCTTTTTGAGGATATGAAATATATCTTCTTAGAGGACATTTGGAAGGTATATGTCCAACTTGATTGCATACACAACATTTGATCATAAACCTCCTTGAGGTGTTAAACATCAATCTTTGTCCATACTTTCTACACTCAATGATTTTATGGCCAAATTCCTTACAATAAAAACAGTAACCATAGAAGCTATTTGCATACTTGATGTAAGGATGTCTCTTCCATTTGTTTGTTTGAGGCAGTCTCTTCAATGTTTGCATCTTTTGCTGGTTTTAATTACTCCTCCTTGCATGACAATATGCAGCAATGTGTCCCAGCTTGTGGCAAACATAACAGGTGGCATTCTTCATTGGAGGGAAGAATCTCCTTTGATGGTTTCCAAATTTTACATATTCAAGGGTCTTAGTATTTATTACATTCTTTGCTACTAGTGGTTTCCTCTGATCTCTGTCTTCCTTATTGCAGATTTCTTCTTTTGTAGGAATTGTTTGAGCTGCTTCATCATTCTTCTTTGCTTTTACAAAAATAATCTCTCTGTCAACCTTTTCTTTTCCTTTACTTGATTCTCCTTCATATCCTATTCCAGTCTTTATCATAGGGGATCTTTGAGCAACCAAAATTTCATTCGACTTACTAGAGCTTGTTGTTTGAGAAGAGTTTATAACCACTTTCCTTTGAGAATTTTCTAATTTCTTTCTGAGACATACTACTTCTTCTTCCAACTTTTCTTGTTCTTGAGTTTTTTCTTTGATTTTCTTAAGTAACATGTCCTCTATCTTATTGGCTTCTTCAAGCTCTATTTTTAGCTGCTTAAGGACTTCTGAATTCTATTCTTCTCGTACATACTTGAGGAGAATGTTCTTTTTTTTTCTGCATTTCAGTTTGAGTCTATCAATCTCTTCTAGAGCACTTCTTATCTCCCCCTCAAGGTCGACTTCATCTTCTTCTTCTTCATATTCTAGCAGGAGACCTTCAAGTTCTTCTATGGCCATCAATAAGAATTCAGAGGTTCCTTCTTCACTTGAGGATTCATCTGAATCTTCAGATGTACTGTTGTCTTGTTGAGCATAGAAGGATTTTCTGCTAAACTTCTTTCCTTTCTGCCAGTTCTTTGATTTATTTTTCTCTGACTCTTGAGCCTGATTCCTTACTTTCTTGTGAGGATACTTAGCAGCATAGTGTCCCACTCTTCCACAGTTAAAGCATTTGAAGGGGATTTTACCTTTGTATTTACCTGAGCCTCTATCCAATTTCTTGACAAAATTTGCCTCTTCTTCATCCGAGCACGAGCATATGTCTCCCTCTTCTTATTTCTTCTTTTCTGTTTTAAAGGCTGCTTCCCTCGTACTTGGCTTCTTCTGTGGGAGCCTCATTTCATAGGCTGTTAGATTTCCAAGTAGCTGGTTCATGGTTAAGGTATCCCAATCAGCTGTTTCTTCTATTGCAGACACTTTTGGATTAAACCTGGATGGAAGAGATCTTAGAATATTTTGCCCAATTATACTTTCTGGCATTTTTTCTCCAAGAGCTTTCATATTGTTAATAATTTCTGTAGCTTTTAGAAAGAAACTGGCAATGTCTTCATCATCATTCATTTTTAAGTTCTCAAACTGGGCTCAATAGACTTGAAGTTTGGTAGTCTTTACTTTCTTGTCTTCCTCATGTATGTTCTCAAGAGTATCCCATATTTCTTTGGCAGAGTCTTTGTGCATTACTTTAATAAACTATGCTTCACACAATCCATTCAAGATGGCATTCATGGCTTTGCATTAGCCACAAAATCTTGTTTTGTTTCTTTCTCTGTGTCAGTTGCTTTTGGGGCATATCCTAATTCCACAGCAGCACCGACTTCTATTCCTAGAGACATTATGTATGTCCTCATTCTGATTTTCCAGAAAGCATAATTTTCACCATTGAAAAAAGGAGCTTTATTGGTTGAACATCCTTCTTTACTAGCCATTCTGAGAACCTAGGATCTCCTTTCAGTTGTTAGACTGGTACAAAGGAACCTGCTTTGATACCAATTGTTGAAACCTTAGTTAAACTGAGAGGGGTGGGGGGATGAATCAATTTAACACATTCATGATCTTTTAAAACTTTTATTAAACCTTTTTTACACCTTCATTTCATGTCCAACTTAATATGTGAGTAATCGTAGAATAAGAGCAGCAAGTATTAATATAATATAACAAGAGACTTACTATGAGAGCAACAGGTATTAAGCAGATGATATAAATCAGATCAACACATAAAAATCCTGCACAGAGACACCAGATATAAGTGGAAACCCATAAAGGAAGAAAACCACATCTTATTATTGTTGTGATGCAAAGGCAAGCTCCAACTCTCTCTCACCACTATTTTTCTGCAGGCACCAACCTACAGGAGGCTCCTGCCTCAATTCTGCAAGATACAACTTGCAAGGAAGCACCAACTCCCTTCAATTTTCTACAGGCACCAACCTACAGGAGGCTCCAACCTCAGTCAGCTACAACTGATAACTATCAAGCTGCAACTTGATAGGGAAGCTCCAACTTCCTCAATTTATCAAACTGAATGTTTGTTGATTTACCTTAGATATCAGCTTTGTTCTATAGCTTCTCTTTCTTCTCTTCTTCTCTTAATCTTCTCTTCCTCACACTTCTATATTCTGCCTTCTCTAGATTTACTCTCTCTTATTTCATTTATGCATATCCAGGTAATATTATTTATAGAGTTCCTCACATGACTGTTTGTATTTCACAAAGAATTTGGAGTGAACAGTCATGACTCTTTGGCTTTTGTCTTCTCATTCCTTTTATCTGTTCATTCAATAAATATAACTGTAGGTGCTCATTTTAATATTTCAGTGGGATATTTTCTCTCTTTCGAAGACTTTCCAATGCATCACAAACAATACAAATCGATTAAAACATTTACATTCAAATTACAATGAGAATTAAAGCTCAACTCATTTAGTCTTTTGGATTTTCTTTGACTGTGTTTGTCTTTTCTGTGACTGTGTTTTATCTCCTTTCAGCTATGTTTTCTTTTCTGTCCTCTGCTGTGGTGTAACTACTGCATACACGAAACTGAGCTTTTTACACCAGCTGACTGTAAATCTGGACAAATTCCAACGCTCTGTACATAGTACGTGTCTTGTTGATGTGGCGAGTTCTGCAAGTGGAACATACGTTCATCACAATTGTTTTATATTAATAATTGCCCTCCCATTAAGCTGAGGCATATATATATAACCCACGGACCACGCGGCACATCGCAACAGCATTATATATATATATATATATGACAGCGCCCCTTATATATATAATCCAACTTCAAATCTTGGCATAAGTTTAACATACAAACTGCCCTTTTAGGTATGACTTAAATCAATTCTTGGTGTATATAATAAAATATGTTTAAACATATAAAAACTCATTTTGGGCCCACCTGACATGTTTCCCAATGCGATGACTCTGATGCGATGTGATTAATCGCAATCGCAAACTTCTATTTGCGACAGTTGCTGTGCAGTTTCAACCAACTTCGATATTGCGATTGTTGCGATATTTGCGATGGATGTGATAGTTGTGATAGTTGCGATGTTGCGACAGTTGCGATATTGCAATAGTTGCGATAGTTGCGATGTTGCGATATTGCGATAGTTGCGATGTTGCGATATTGCGATAGTTGCGATAGTTGGAATGGGCCCCAGCGTTAACGATCTACCACATCCAATGACGGACATCCCATTGCACGGCTTCTGATGATCCGACAGATATCGCTCGGGAAACTTGCATGGACAATAACGCACGATGGCGCGCAGTGACAAGCGGTTTTGTGGAGTCGTACAGGGATGCATGTCACCCGTTCTATGGAATCGGAGCCAACCTCTTGAATACCGCTCAACCCGCAAAAGCGGTGCGATAAAAACCACCATTCAGCTCCAAACCACTGTTACTGTTTCTCTCGGTCACGGTTCCACTTCTTCCTCGACGCACCAGGTTCTGCCTTATGGTACTTTGGTTCTTTGAATCTCGCGCTACATATGGCTATACATATATATATATATATATATATATATATATATATATATATATATATATATATATATATATATGCTATAGTCCTTTGTATATAAAGCGCAATATATACTTTGCCGCTGGAGTATACGATTCCCGAAATGAGATTTATATATATATGCATTACATTGCCACTCCAATCTATAGCGTATCTTCCAGTGGGGTAGGCGATTCTCGGAATTTATTTATATATATATATATAATGCCCGGCTGGGTAATTCTCAGAATTAAGGTACATACATATATATCTGCCAGCTTGGGAGATTCTCGGAATAACGGTTGTGTCTCTACCTCTGCTGCTTCTGTCGCTCTGCCTCTGTATTTCCTGCTGTGATAACGACTCTGCCTCTACCTCTGCCTCTAATAACGGTTCTGCCTCTATATTCGCTTCCTCTGCCTCTGCCTGTCTCCTTTGCTTCCTTCATTTGCTTCTTTGCTGCCTCCATTGCCTGTTTATGTCTTTGTTGCCTCCTTTGCCTGTCTCTGTCTTTGCTGCCTCCTTTGCCATCAATGACAATATTTCCAACAGGTTATGGCTAAGATTGATTGTCAAAACCCTAATCCATTGAATTAAAACACAATTAAAGAAAATCAAAATATCATCAGACAGGAAGGCCTCCACCGCCACAACAGAGGCCAATTGATTCCTCTTAGCTACCACAAAGCCTCCTGTTGCCTCAAAGCATTCAAACAGAGGCCGAAGTTATTGATCAGAGAAAATATATTTGCCTCAGCACAACCAAATAATTAATTCTGCCAAAGGAAACTAATGAAAAAATATCAATAGAGTTATTACATCCTAAAACAGAGCCTTAAAGTCAACAAAAGCTCCCACCGAGCTTAATTCTTAGATGTAAATCAATTAATACAATGAAAATATCAGTACTTTTCTCCATCGAGCCCCTCAAAGGCCGAGAAGAATTAATCTGTATTAATTGGCCCAGGAGATCATTTATCAGATCCCACCTCCTCATTCTTTCTATAAATACTTCTGTAGAAGATGAGAAAATGTTGGTTGCAGAACTTTGAAATATACTTGAGCTTGAAACTTCTACTTGTAAATAGTGTTCACAGGCTCTTGAAGCTCTACTTGTGATAGGATAGTTACGATGGGAAGTGAAGATGATTGCTAGCCTGAAACACTGGACTTAAAGTTGTAACTGGTTTGAAGCATCAATACAAGCTAATTTATGGGATCCTGGTCTATGTCGACGATGATGTTTTTCTTATTGTAAATCATTATTTTATTTCTATTTTCACTTTGTCCATTTTCTCTTATAAAGAAAAGCAAGCATAGAGTTAGGATTTACTGTATATCAGTACCCTTCTCTGACTGATAAGCTTTATCTAAATGTTTTCTTCTAATTTGTGTTATTTAGGAATGATTTAATTCAGTTCAAGCAGTTAAGAATGTTGGCGTTCCCTCGTCCTACTGTCTTATCTAATTTTTATTCTTGAATGTTATTTTCAGTTTATGTTAAGTAGAGATGAACTAAGGAAGATATGGTGAGCCCTGGTCCTAGTTTTATCCCCAAAGACTATCTGAAAGTTTCCCTAAGAGTGTGTTGAAAGCTGGCTAGTTTCAAAGTACTTACCAGATCTTAGACCATCCTTTGTTATCTTTTGTGTTTCCCTTGTGTTTTAAATGTTTTCTATTGAAAGTAGATCAAAAGCTGGCTAGTTTCGAAGTACTTACCAGATCTTGGGTTGCTTTTATGTTTTTCTTAAGTGTATGTCAAAAGCTGGCTAGTTTCAAAGTACTTACCAGATCTTGGGCTGCTCTTTTTTCTTCATCTGTTTAATTTCCCCTTCTTGTTGTATCATTTCATTCCATAAATCAACTTTAAAGAGATCCTTAGACATAGATGACTTGCCCCATAGACCACTCTTGAACCTGGTTGTTTCAATTAAAACCCTATTATGACTCCATAGCCCAATGGACTAAAACCAACATTGCATCCATCTTTTTAGCCAAAGCTTGTTCTATTTTCTTGCAACTTCACACCTTTGAAACTCTTTCCATTTAGAACTTTCCACTCAAGCCATAATCATGCTCAACCATCCAAAACGAACAAAAACCCTCGGACTTCATAACTAGCCTAATATAAATACCCAAAACCTTAAAGATAAAACCATCTTTACACTTATTGGAGAGATCCCTCTCCGGATTCAGGAGGGCTAGATCCTAGAATCCCAAAGTGGTTGAAACGGTGTTCTCCCTGCTGTCAGACTTTGCCAATCTTGTTGATTATAGGGAGCTAACACAGAGCTCTCAAGCACCGGTGCAATTTATCCTTGTCTGAGTCGTCCTGACATCGGTGCTCCCATTGCACCCATTGCACACGTTGTTGATGTGCATTTCCCTCCAATCTTAGGCTTGAATTTTTCAAAACGGTGGGAAAATTTACTTTTGAAAATTCTATAGCCAGTATGCCTCCTCGATGGCCAAATGTACAGGTATTTTTCTTGTTTTTCCATAATTAATCCTTTTAGCGGATTAGAATTTCAAATTAGCTTAAAATTAACCATTTAAAAAAATAAAAATAAAAAAATTATCGTGCAGTGCACTTGAGCCATTCGGCTCAAGCCGGTTAGCGGTGCTGCCTGTAAATTTATAGGCCGCACTGCAACTGGTGCTGGCGGTATCCACACAGGTTCCGGGGTGGTACCCAAAAGGCGCACCGTGCTATTTTAAAATTAAAAAAAAGTGCAATGTGGTCGGTTACCCGGCCGCACCGTTGACCATGTGGAATAGCGGAAATGCATTGCATTGACCTAAATAGCCACCTCGAGGTGAGTATTTTTGCTAGCGCACTGTGTTCTGGTATTTTTACCTGGTCAATAGTGTGGCCTGGTAAAAGGCCACACCGTTGACTATGTAATGATTTTAGGAGGTCGGTGCGTTGACTGAACTATACACCTCGGAGCTTATAGTTTGGTCAACTCACTGACCTCCTGACCTGGTCCATAGTCAATGGTGTGGTATGTTATACCACCACACCTTTGAATTAAGAAGAATGCCAGGAGGGCAGTGCGCTGAAAATTTTCAGCTAAACCGTCGTCGGTGCGCTAAAGATTTTATGTTGCACCACCACCGGTGCGCCAAAAAAAAGATGCGCCTGTACTGGTGCATGCCTTTTTTTTGTGGCGCACCGACTGTTTTTTTTTTTTTAATTATATATGTATATTCCTAAATAAATTTTTTATTTAATAAAAAAAAATTATTTAATTTTTCAATCATTCAGAGACTGGAAAGGACAGAAGAGAGGGAAAAACAGTAACAACAGGCAGACCAGTATAACATGGTTCGCCTATGCGACGCACGAGAGAGGGAGAGAGATGCATACCCTTGCCCTATTATAGTAGCTACCTAGGGGCTCCTAAGGAAAGTAGGCCTCCTAAATTTTTATGTGGAGGCTACTTCCCTAAAGGCCCATGGTTTGTTTTTGAGACATCTTATCTGCAGGTGGAATGCCCAGCTACAGGCTTTCCGGGTTTGTCCCAACTAGTGGTACGCGCCCACTGAGGAGGACATATATTTCATTACAGGGCTATCAAGGAGAGGGATGGATTTTCCCTCGTTCCCATAGGTTCTAGTTGGTCGTGTAGTATGGAGTTAGTTGGTGTACTCCCAAAGATACATTAGCGCAGATATACTATCTCCTTCATATTTTCAAGTCTCTAGATGTCAGTTACGTATTGTTGCATTTGGTAGTGAGGAGGTGAGGTGCCTATCAATTCTGATTTTCACCATGTCATACAACACCAATGACAGGTAATGCATTAGTTGCCCAATTCTATATTATATTGATTCTTTAGTACAAAATCCATGACTTGTCAAGTGGTCTGCCATTTTTTTGCGGCAGTTCTGTACAACCTTATATAGATGTCGTGCTTATGCACAAGGGAGGCTCAAATTCCCTTTTTCTTCAGAGCTTTTTTTTTAATTTTTTGAGAGGTTTCCAGAGATGAGGCCTAATTTTGTTCAGCAGCCTCATAGGCCGATGTTGGAGGCATGGATGCACATGTGGGGAAAAATGATGCCCAAGAGGGGCGAGACTGAGTTTTCTGTGAGGATATCGCATGATGCACTAGAGTTGCTAGCTAGTGTTGACAAGAATCCCTTCGTTATGGTCCCCTGTCCTTATTCTGGTTTGGATTGGTGAGGTTCTACCAACATCCTCTTCACAGATGATGAGCTGCCAGATGATAGAGGTAATATTACTATTTTATTTAAATTTATTCTAACATGTTCTTTAACATGTTTTTATTAAATTGTGTAATGAAATTGTCTAATTATTCTTGTGTACTTGTATATATTTTGCAAACATTGGGTCTTTTGATGGCAAGGACATGTTAGCACCACCACATGATCTAGGTGTGGCTCTTGATGACGATCAGGATATGCCAGATGCTGAGGATCATCAGGAGGCCGGTGTAGAGAGACCTACTCCTGTTGGTGCACAAGTACTGCCTTTTTCTAGGTGTGGTAGGCTTGATAGCAGATTGAGGATGGAGTTGGGCGACCAACTCCATGCATTGATTGTTAAGGCAGGAATCAGGCCCACTAGTATGAGAGATATGTATGACGATGGTATGCTGGTACATATGTGGAGAGGCATGATGCGTGACATTTACAGGCTGATGCGACATGTCGTAGGAGATACGACCTTAGTTACGCGGTTGAGGAGGACCCTTGCACGTTATAGGCATGATTGAGATGCAACACATGATTGATAGTCCACGAGTAGTGCCGACGCATCATCCGATCATCATGATCACGAGAGTGATCATCGTTCACCTCACGTTGCGCCAGATGAGCAACCTCCACTAGCATCGAGCAACAATCATCATGGAGAGCAGGCTGGAACATCGGCCATGTCAAGTCAGCAGCCTGCAACATCTAGTAGTACTCATGATCATGAGCAGGCTAGACCATTGACCATGTCGAGTCATCACAATGAGCAGTCGGCAGTTGATCCTGATCAACATGAGGCACAAGTACCATATCAACATGTATCTGAGCTTGTCATGGCTGCATCATTGACTGAGCAGGCCTCGACTAGTACTGTTATTGATGATGTACCACGAGTTGATATATGAAATTTATATTACAATTGTATATTTTTGACATTATTCAGTTATATATATATATATATATATATATATATATATATATATATATATATATATATGGTCCATGTATTTTACGTTCATGTTGCAGTTGTACTTAATTTACATGTTAGTGATCATCATGATGTCTATATTGTTAGGTCGTGTTAGATATGTTCATTTAATGTGCAACTTGCAGATAGATGTGTATGTGATAGCAGTTATTTGACATGAGATGTATATTTGATGTTTGTGTTGTGATTATGTTATACAATGCTAATTTGTGTTTTGTTAGATGATCATGATCACGATGATGTTAGTGAATTTGAATTTGTTTTTTAGTTGAATATGATTTTTGTATGATGGTTATCATGATCGTGATGTTTATTAATTAATTTAATATTAAATGACCATGATATTTATTAAATATTGTGTCGTGATTGTAATTGAAATTTTAATTTTAATTGTAATATTTAATTTATTGTGAAATGATTGTAATTGTAATTCTAATTGTATGTAAAATTCTAAAATTGTAATTGTATTTGTAAATGTAATTTTAATTGTAATTGTAATATTTAATTTATTATGAAATGATTGTAATTGTAATTCTAATTCTAATGGTATGTAAAATTCTAAAATTCTAATTGTATGTAAAATTCTAAATTTGTAATTGTAACTGTATGTAAAATTCTAAAATTGTAATTGTAATTCTATTTGTAATTCTAATTCTAATTGTATGTAAAATATTTGTAAAATTTTAATTGTATTACTGTGAAATGATTGTAATTGCAACATTTTAATTGTAATTGTAATTGTATGTAAAATTCTAAAATTGTAATTCTAATTCTAATTGTAATTGTATGTGAAATTGTAAAATTGTAATTGTAATTGTAATTGTCTGAAAACTATTTGTAAAATTTTAATTGTATTAATGTGAAATGATTTTATTAAAATTTTTAAATTTGAAAATAATTGTAAAATAATAAATTAGATTAATATGAATTTTTGTAACATAATAAAGTTTAGAAAAAAATGAAAATAAATTCATGTAATTTAGAATTATCATTATTTTATTATGATCTTACATACGAAAAAAAATAACTTTATCCAGTACGTCATTTTTATTGAGATCAACATAATTGCAAATTATCAAGTGAAATATTGATTTTAACAATAATTCAAAATATATATTAAAATGTTTTGAAAAAAAAAGTCTTATAAGGTATAAGGTAATTAAGTCCTCTTCTTTATAAAAACCCATCTTAAAAAGTATAAATATTGATGATATAACACATGTACCATTTCACATGTACTAATTCCATTGAACAGAGTTTAGAAGAATTCGGGTATATTACCATTGCGTTGCCTCTTATGGATGCTAATTCCATGAACATATTTTAGAAGAATTCGAGTGTCAGGAATGCAATAGACAAAAAAAAATGCACTATTTTGCATTTTATTAAATGGTTTTTGAGATTTTTTATGGGATTTATGGGTTCATGGGATAGTAGATAGTACCAAACCTTCCATACTGGTATTTCAGTTGAATTTTTCCTAGCTGCAATATGACCGAATCTTGTAGCTATGCATTTAACAAAGAACCCATATATTTTTAGAATATGATTGAAGATTGTTGTCATATACTTGAGCACTATTCCATTTCTTCACCATATTAGCACAAAATAGAAAGAATAATTTCTTTCACCATAATAACACACAACTTTCAAAAAAGAAAACACTCCATTATGTGTTTCAAGGCATTTTATAAAAATGATAGGTATTTCTATAGAGTTTTATCCATATTTTGCAATTTACTAAGGGTTGGAGGGAGCTTACAATCTTGTATCTACTAGTAACTACACCCTTTGGTAGAACCAAAGAAAATTCAGGAAGATTCCTCAACTAATTACACTGGCCATAATCAATTCCTTCAAAACCTCAACAGAAGAAATAGATATGCATGCAGAGGCTCTTGTTGGCACTTTTTCTTGTTGTAGGTTGTGGAAAGGTTCAAGTTTATTTTTCTGAAAGAAGAAGAGGTGTAGTTTTGAAAAGAAATGTCCCAAAGATTTTCACAGCAAAATGTACATTTCCAACATGTCTAAAAACTAAAATATCTCCAACTTCAATAAACTTCTCAGAAACAAAACTTTCCCAACCATTTGTGAAAACTTCCCATGTCTTAGCATAGCACAGGTTCACATGCCACAATTTCCCACTTGGGCCCTGTAGTATTGCATCTTCACATGCCAAACATTGAATTCTCTCCACATAATCAGTGGGGACCTCCTACAATAAACAAAAATGCACTGGAAGAATAGTTATTTCCATCAAGAATTTAACAAATTCTAATTCTAAGTCTAATTCTCAAGAATAAACAAAATTATAATTCTAATTGCATATTTCCATCAAGAATAAAAAAAATTATAATTCTGAATTTCTATGGTTGGATTTCACTAAATTTTGGTGTACACACCTAAAAGTAATTTTAGTTCCTTAAAAATGGATTTCTTGTAATCGGTGCTAATGTACATATAACCACACTGGTGTGTTTTAGTTACTGCGCACTGGTGTCATGTTACCAATGGATGCATCGGTGTGGTGCTATTAAGTGACACACTAGTGACGAATAACCGCAAATAAAAAAAACACAACTCTATTTTCTTTAAGTGAAAAAAAAGCGTAAATTGGAAAATGGACGGCAAAATATTTTCGAAAATCTAATTTCATAAAACAATTCTTTAAATACTAAACACTTTTCATTATTTCACTATTTTTGCAAAAAAATTCAGCCATAGATTTGCATAAAACATACCTGGAGAAAGAGAGCATGAGAGCACTGTGGAGTAGTGAAATACATTTGGACAGAAGTATTCAGACAATCAAAATTCCAAACCTCTCGTGATTCAAATCCTGTAGCATATAATTTCAAACAATCTCGTGATTAAATTTGATTATTTTTTTTACTTTTTTGCAGTTTTTTTACGAAGTAAGAAAAAAATTTCAATTTGTTTTTCATTTTCAAAAAAAAAGAAAAAAAATCCATTTTTACCCTAAACCCTTCATTCTTTTTGTTTATGCCCTTTCTTCTCCCTGTTTCTGTGATTTCAAAATTAAGGCTTTTCATTTTAGATTTATAGGGTTTGTATTGCTATATATAGGCCTATGACATCCAACCCACGAGACGACTTGCATAGTTGGATCCTAATCCATGTCGGTCCTTGCATGAATTTTTGAAAAAAAGAAATTTTTTTTAATCGGTGCCCTACGTAACATAGTGCAACGGTGCGTTGTATTATCCCAGTGCACTGCGAAAGTACTGTGTAATAAAAAATTTAAAAACATTTTTTTTTAATCAGTGCACCATATGCAAAATAGGGCACCGGTGCGCTATTTCATTATGGCACACAACGAACGTGATGTTTCTCAAAAATTTATTTTATTGTGTTAATCAGTGCACCATGTAACATATAACGCATCACACCAAGTATCCTAGTTGATAGAGAGCACTGTATGGTGGTCCCTTGTTTGCGCGGGGTGTTTATGCTATAAAAAATAACACTGGATGATTTTTATTATTTTCTCTGTGTTAATCAGTGCGGTGGTTAACATGTAACCCACCGATGCTCCTTTTTGACATAGAGCATCGTACGGTCTATTATACTATTTGTGTGGTGCGTTTATAAGACCCCCACGCACAGTTGTCGGTACGTACACCATGAATAGCACACCGGTTTCTTGAGATTATTTCATTTACCTGAAAGTTGAAAAATTATTTATAAATATATTAATGAAAGATATGGTACAAGTTTTATATTGATAACGAAATGACTGATAAGAGATCAAGTAACAAAAATACTGATAACACATCAAGAAATGAAAAAAGGAAAGTTCTTTGTAAATTATTTATAAAAAATATTATTTTTGAACTATATGTAAGTTTAACTAATATGTATTGTTTAATGTGTATCATGCAGAGCCACAAAATGACGAAGCTCGATAGGATTATTTCTGATTTAGGACCAGAAGAGCGTAAAATCTTGATGGAAAAATTGCAAAAGGATGAATCAGGTGAATGAAAAAATACTACCGATCCAATATGAGTTTCTTTTTTTATTTTTCATTAATAATATACTTAAATTATTAGATAACATGTGTCAAAAAAACTAATCTATTTAATGTTCTATAGGGACCAAAAATTTAGAAAAGGAATGTTGTTCGAAGAAAAGAAAAAAAATAGAACATGCAAATGAAAATGAATTGCTACTTAGCTCATCAGGAGTGGTGTTGGAGGTTAATGAAATGGGGAAAAACTTTTACAAAAGTTTGAGGGATCTAGTGGAACGAATGTATAAAGGTTCTTTCCACTTACAATACAAAAATCAATCCAATGATTCCAAGAACCAAATTTTATCTAAACTACAGGAAGAGTTTCCAGAGAATTGGCCAATGAGACATGTCAAATTGTTAATAACAAAAACGTACAACAGCAAAAAAGAAGGAATGAAAAAGTACTATTCATTTAAATGTTTGTCTACAATTATTTATAAATATCACTTTTGTTATATTTACTTTTCATATATAAATATAAAAATTAAATATTTATTGTCATGTTATATTTTCAGGAAGATTATGAAAATCTCAAAAGATGAACGAGCTGATATCAGGAATATGCCAATAGGAATGTCCAAAAAGGTGTACAAGGAGATGGTCAAAGAAATGGATAAAATTGCATCGCAAGAGGATCCATCTTAACAACAATTTTCTTCAAATGGAATATGTAATCATTGATTTTTTCGATCATTAGGTACAATAAATAAACAATTTAGCAATAAATATTAATTTTCAAGTATTTTCTTACAGAAAAGAAAAGAAAATGGAACCCACTCAGTATTGGAATATGTAATTCCTACTTGTATGTGGTTGTAACTCTCTATATAAGGAGTCTGTTCCTACATTATAGGAGGTAGCTAGAACTATATTTATTCCTAGTTTAGTGTGTGGTTGAGAGAATCTCTCAACCACATTATTGTGCGTCCAAGATAGATTTCCTATCTTGAGAGTATCTCATGTATAAATGTGTGTAATCTCTTTGATTAATGTATATAGCTTGCATACTAAATTTTTATCTTGGTATCAGAGCCCGTAAGGGCCTTTGGCCCTTCCTGAGCATAGGAATATAAATGACTGTATTTGTGTATTTTTTGTTAAATTTTGTTTTTCCATCTTGCTGGATCACAGTCACATTGGGGCAAGGTGCGTTGTTGTTATCGAAATTGATGCGCAAGATCTAGAGAGTTGGTTTCTCAGCATTCCATGACGTTGGCGTATGGATAGGACTTGCTGCTGTTATAAGAGCTGTATGGGCCTGAACCTCAACCCCTTTTGGGCTGAGGGAAATAGGAAATAAAAGAAAGTAGTTTTAGCTTCCGAAGAAAACATTACCACTGCTGTTCCTATGGAGAGCAGAGCGCTCGATGGCTGGGGCGAGAGGCGCTAGCCAGGCTAGAGTCTATGCAGTGCACGCGCATGATAGCCAAAGAATGGGCATCTTCAGGTCTCGTCTGCTGGTTTGGAATCGGTACAGATTGCAGGGGATGTTGATATTGGTGCCGAGGGTATGGGATCATCTACTACGATTACCTCGCTAACATTTACAAGGTGGACATGGGATTTCCTGGAACCACTGGTGCTGAGTACATTCATTATTTGGTGATAGATGAGTTTGTCTCTCCAATGCGGTTTGCACATATATATTTGGAAAATGTTGTTCATATGCCACATTGTTATTTTGTTAATGATTATAAGCAGAAAAATTGAGATGTCTTGGATCCTAAATTTCCAACATAAACATTCAGATTATGGTTTGCCAGAAGTAAAAAAAAAAATTTGCGTGCTTTAATCAGTTGTACAAAATGGATCCGGATATCTTCATTAAATGGTGCAATATTCTGAAACGTGTACCAAATAGTGCCTTGTGGCTTCTAATGTTTCCTGTAGCCGGAGAGAATCGGTTGCGAGCATTTGCTACTGCCCAGGGTGTTCGACCTAATCAAATTATTTTCATTGATGTCCCTGCTTTGGCAGATCTTTTCCTGATACGCCGTTATGCAATGCTCATACCATAAAATCACTCCGAGTGTGATAGTGATGGGACAAGAAGTAACTGAGATCAATCATTTGGATCGTCACCGGATTGATCAGCAAATGCGTCATTTTGGTAAGCAAGGACAAGAAGCATGTCAGCTTGTTCGTTGGTGTCGTGATGCCTTGTCGATCTCTGGTATTGCAAAAGCCCGACCATTGAAAGGTGAAATTCTGTCTGCTGAGGGAGCCGACTACGAAGGTCAATTCCTATTGAGAGATCAAAGCACTGTACGTGGTTGCAGTTTGCTACATGTTTGAAGGAACTCAATGGAGGACGCTTACTGTAGAGATACCCGCTCGTTAGGAATTCCTGCTCCGGCGAAGCATGCTTGTGCTAATCTCCCGTCGTTAGGGATTTCTGGCAGTCGTGATATTTATGGTTATTTTCCTGATGTGGGAGGTTGATCATACCTATGGGAATCCAATGCCCCTGGAGCTCTAGATTCTCACGTTCGAAATGAGCTTCCATATTCTGGTGATATTGGAGGTTGGGAGGCAGTGCCAAGGCGTGCTTAGCAGCATGGATTGAGCTACATTGTGCGGTCCTTCCTTGAAGATCGTGGAGGCCTCATGTTGTTTGATTGGCTCAAGAGATCAAGTTGTGAGCGTGGAGGTCGTGGCACTGTGTGGAGGTAGATATGCGTGATAGTTGAATGGGTGAAGAAGTTCCGGGAAGTGATATGTAAGCACGCAAAGGAGAGTTGCAGTGGCAATGGTTGAGAGCGAAATGGATGTGGACGACTGCAAATGGTGAGCAGAAGTTGAATCATTCATCCAAGGAGTGGATTGGCCGAGTGAATCTGGGTTCTCTCGCTGCTAAAAGGTGGAAATAGAAATCTCGGTTTCCCGTTATTGTGTTCATGCTGATGCCGAAGAAAATTTATGCATTTTTTTTAGATCTTAGTGCTGCTCTACATGTGTTTAATATTTCTTTAAGAGTTGTCATGTAAATCTGGTTGAAAGAATTAATTTATGTATTGTGACATTTAGTTTGGCCAACTATTGTCACGAGTTTGAGTCTATGTTGGAATTGGCCATTCCAACAATAGAAAATTTATTTGAAGAAATTATTTACTACCAGATATGATGAAGACACGACAGTAAAAATGAAATCAGAGGATAGTGCCTGAAGCTACATTAGAAATATGCATATGCAAATAAATATGCAGTCAAGTGTGATGGAAACAAATATGCATGAGGAGATTATCTCGATAGTGGGTCTTAGTTGTTGTAGCATGTTAGCAAGCATGAGGAGGCATGATTGAAAGCAGTTACCCAGCCTTGATATTGTGAACAGGGGAAGTGGCATTATGTTACAATGCCAGGGGAATTGAATACTGAAACGAGAACCTTTGTGTGTAAAATCGTTGAATTTTATGCATGTTGACAGTGAATTTGTGGACGACGGAGGATCGGACCGGTGGAGTCATGGATTATTGTTTTTTGAAGAGAAAATTGTGTCTTTTCATGAGGCTGTGAGTGCCTATGTCTGGATCATCAGTGCTGGAATGCACTGCATTGTCCAATTGAAATGTCATCAATCCATTTCTTTATCAGTGGATCCCTCACAGGTATCGTTGGTGAAAAATGGTTGTTGTCATGTTTGGGAAATAATCATCTTTGGGCAGAGATAGAGAAATTAAATTTGAAGAGTTTTTGTTTTTATTTAGTTTCTTGGAATCATGTTTAAAGTTGTTGAGCCTTATTGAGCCTAGCTAACTCAATGTAGGTAATTTTGTTAGAATTAGCTACTCTAACAAATGACAGGTGAAATGTGAAGTTCCAAGTTTTAATTGACAATGTCAAAGATGCCCAAGATGTGAGCAACGAAAGAAGAGGTAATGAAGCAGCAACAACTATTATGATGGACAAAAAAGTGAATGTTTGTTGAGTTAGTGTGGTTTTGTGGGATAGACTCCCTAGCATGTTATAAGAAAGTCTAGGAAAATTGTTGTAGTGGTCATGGTATGTACCTAGAAACTCTAAAAGTTGGAGTATGGAATGTAAGCCTTGTTAAGGCATGTGTAAAGTTCATGGTAATCTCAAAAGCACCTTGTAAGTATAGGTTTATGGTTAGCCAGAAACCATATTTTGTCACTATAAAGTGATGGTTTGTGGTGAACTAGAAACAACATACAGGATCCTTCATGGCTACAGGAGCCTTCGTGGCTACAAGTGCCCCGGGTGCACACAGGAGCTGAAATGATCACAGGAGCTTAAATGCTCATAGGAGTAGGTGGACTGCAGTAAACACCTCACTCACAGGTCTCAGATATTGTTGTTTCGGAGAATAGGAGGGTTGGCGCGTTTTTCTATCTTACAGCCGCGTCGAAAGGCGCAATCAGCGCGACCATTAGGGATTGTTATTTGGACATGAATATTTGGCTTAGAAAGGCGTTGATCTCTATTTTTGGCAGTTCTGCACATGTGATTCGCTCGTTTGTGGTGGATCTAAGTCGCAAATAGTATTGTCGGTTCTGCACATGGGATTTGCCCGTTTGTGGTGAATTTGAGTCACAGACACATTTTTTGATACAGGTACATGTATGTAGTGATAACGGTTGACAAGAGCCATGTATGCGAAGGACATCCTACAAGACTAGCGGTTGCAGCGGTTGGTACCCATGCATTCCGGTGGATGTTTTTTCCTTTATATGGACGTCGACATATCTTTTTTTGTTATGTTTGACCACAGCTATACTTTGCGAAGTGATATCGAGACAAGTATTCATTAAGGGGGAGTGTTGGAATATGTAATTCCTACTTGTCTATGGTTGTAACTCTCTATATAAGGAGTATGTTCCTACATTATAGGAGGTAGCTAGAACTATATTTATTCCTAGTTTAGTGTGTGGTTGAGAGAATCTCTCAACCACATTATTGTGCGTCCAAGATAAATTTCCTATCTTGAGACTATCTCATGTATAAATGTGTGTAATCTCTTTGATTAGTGTATATAAATTGCAAACTGAAGTTTTATCTTTCAAGACATAAAACAGGACGCAAGGAAGAAAAGGGTTGATATCTAGGTTTGTGAGTAATTTTTACTTCCTTATAACAACTTAACTAGATTTCATTTTTGTATTTTTTAGGCTATTTTACAAAAATCATCATTGAATGTCTTCAAACAGGTGCTAACATAAAAAGAAGAGCCATCAGACGAATTGATTTAAATTGGGTTAACTATAGGTTGTGAGTATATGTTGGCATATCATAAATTAATTTTGGAATTTGTAAGCATCTATTGATCTTTTTTACTTAGCACCCTCTATAATTAATAGAACAAAAAAATATTTTATATTAAATATATGATTTGTTATGGGATATAAAACTTGCAGGAAATAAAGTATGGAACTGTGCCAACAGATGAAATCTTGAAATATGGCATGGTACATCATTTTGAAAGAATGTGTATAGTTTTTGAGTCAATTTTTGCTATGGTACGTCATTTCTTTTCGATTTACATTGATGTATATTATTTAATATTGCAATTTTCATCATTCTCACCAATGTGTATACACTCATTACAATTTATTTTTATGTTTGTAGGTGAAAGGTGAAGAAGAAGAAAGCAATCAACAGCGTGAAGAAAACATTCCTAAAAATAACCCGTCATAGAAGTTGCTCTAGCAGTGACATCAGTTCAAGTGAAGAATGATGATCACTATGTTTGGATATCAAAGAAAGGCGTTGTATTCTTTGAAATATTTGTCTGTGAAATCAAACATTTTGTTTAATGTAATGGACATAGTGTCCCAATTGAAAGAAAAAGGGATACCAATAATTGTCCCATTTTGTATGACAAAGACTGTCTTTCTTATATATATATATATATATATATATATATATATATATATATATATATATATAATAAAATATGTTTTAATTTATTCTATTACGTTCTCCATTGTCGCTGTGAAATGTAACACCACTGATTAAATTTATGGATGATTAAATATTATAATGAAGAGATGTGAAATTTGATGATATGATATAAAAAATTAATCCAAACATCACATTCAAATGCACTAATAAAAATTTAATTCATATGAATACTTTTATAAGATATATATGTGTCGACTTTTGATGAATAATGAATAAAAAAAATCACAATATGATATTATATAACATATTGACCCAAACATCACATTCAAATGCATTAATAAAAATGTAATTAATATGAATACTATTATAAGATGTGTCAACTTTTGATGAATAATGAATTTTAAAAAATCACAATAATTGCACTGTCATAGGTCGATGTTTCTAAAAAATACAAAATGAACTCCGGTGTGTGTCAATTATTGTACACCGGTGCGTTTTTATGCTGCAGTGAACCTGTGCGTTTCTACAACCTATGGGCACCACACAAATACCAAAACCAATTAAAAATCTCAGTGTGTTTGTGTGATACTGCGCACCGGTGCGTTTATGTGAGACTAAGCACCAGTGCATTTGTACGACCTATGGGTACCACAAAAATACCAATACCAATTGTAAATCTTGGTGTGTTTGTATGATACGGTAAACCGGTCTGTTTCTATAAGTCTATGTACCGGTGCGTTGCAATGACCTATGGGCACCGCACAAATCCCAAGACCAATTAGAATGGCCCCGTGCGTTGTATCACCAACACTGTGCCCAGTGCGGTTTTATACCTTGACAGCCCAGTGCATGCACCTTCGACCGCCCTGGACCACCTTATAGATGACACACATTGATGCGTTGAAACCTTAGTAGCGCACCAATGAAAAAAAATCCATAATAACCTCTGGCCGCCCAGTTTTTTTAGTTGTGTTTAATTTTTGTTAAAAGCTCCACCAAAACTTCTGTAACCATAAACGAATGTTGTAGAAAATGTTTTTTTGACAATTTTGGCCAATTTTATAACACTAAAAACCTCCTTTATAAACTCCGCTAGAGGGTCTTTTCCTTGTAGTGATAAGTCTTTCAAAATAACACAAATTCATATATGTGGAAGAAGCTCTCAAGCTTTCATTGTGTGAACCTCCACACTCTGCATAATCTATTAATAATAAATAACCATTTATCTTGTGTTGAAGTGTGAACGAAGCTTTCAAGATTTCATTGTGTGGACCTTCAAGCTCTGAACAATATACTAATATCAGATTTCACGTGTACTAACTTCAAAATATTTAAAATGAAATACAATTAAAAGATCCCTCTACACATCCTTCATCCTGCCTTGAAAGCTTTCTCTGCATAATGGACTTCCTGCACAACCCTTGCACATATGCCTAATTTTTTAATCAATTGATTCGCAAAGTCTTGAGCACAGAAAAAATTGGTTTTTCTACACTAAAATAAGTGTTCACTGAAATTTGTGCTTATGCGAAGAGTTTTATACAACTTTGAAATTAATATTATTATGTTATATTATGTGGATATTTTACTGTGTGGAGAACGGGGTATGCGCAGGAGAACGTGGGTGCATAAGAAATTTATTCGGCGTGGATCATTGTGCATAGCTTCCTTGTGAATTTGTTTCATTGTCTGGAGCTTACAATGAAACGTTTCATTGCGTAGAGGAAGATTCTTCTGCACAATGAAAGCTTCGCACAAGGAATGTCGCATTTAAAAAACTATAAACCTAAAAATCATAGATATAAATTAAATTAAATTAAATTTATAACCAAATAAAATTTAATTAATAATAAATTTTATTCACAATTCTATGCAACTACAATTTTGCACAGGTATTAACAAATTCTAGTGGAGAGAATTTAATGTAATATTACTTTTTTTCGTGTTGCATAAACTTCATCTTGTGACACACTTGCTAATAAACTTAGCGAGTTATTGCTTTAATCCTTGACTCAGTTGTTGCAAAGTTGCTCTAGAAATCCTAATATAGGAGCAATCTAAATTTCCTTGATTTTAAGCCTTTGTCTTTTCCATTAATTGACTAAAGATATTCAGAATACGGAGATATGGATTATTTATCAACACATATTCCTACACAGAAGAACTTGGCTCTATTGAACAACGAAAAAATCATTCTCTAGGATATGTTCACTGACATTTGTGCTTATGTGGAGAGGTTTATGATGCAGAAAAATCACTCAATCTCTAAGAAGTGTACATTGACATTTGTGCTTATGCGGAGAGTTTTCTATCAATAATTTTCATTGTGTGTAAAGCTTTCATTGTATATAGTTTAATCCTCACTCTCCACAACCATTACTCAATTGAGTAGTGATATTCGGAATACAGGGATATGCATTATTTGTTATTAAAATATTACCAATAATACATCCTTGCACATATTCTTAATTTTTTAAATGTTTGATTGGAAAAGTCTTGAGCACAGAAGAACTTGGTTCTGCTACACTACGAGAAGTGTTCACTAACATTTATGATTATTCAAAGAGTTTTCTACAAATTTTGAATTAATATTAGTAGGTTTTATTGTGCGGAATCTTTTACTATGCGTAGCATGGGTTACATGCAGGAGAACGAGGTTGCATAAGAACTTTATTCTGCAAGGATCATTATGTGAAGCTTCCTTGTATAGAGCTGGCATTATGTGGAGCTTACAATGAAAATTTTTATTGTATAGAGAAAAAAAATTCCACACAGAGAAAGCTCTACACAAGGAATGCCCCACTTAAAAGGTTATAAACCTAAAAATAATAAATATAAATTAAATTAAATTAACTTTATAACAAAATCAAATTTATTTAATAATAATTTGTATTCGCAAATCTATGCAATTGTACTTGCACATAGCTATTAACAAATTCTTTTGGAGATAATTTAATATAATATGAGGTGAGATATGGCTCTAATCCCTAACTCTATGTTTAAAAACTCGCTCCAGCAATCCAAATATATGATCGATATAACTTTCCTTGATTTTAAACCTTTGTCTTTGCCATTAATTGACTAACAATTAGCACATTTTCCTACATAGACGAACTTGGCTCTGCTACACTATGGAAAAATCACTTTATCTCTGAGAGATGTTCACTCACATTTGTGCTTATGAGGAGATTTCTCTACTTTAGAAAAATCACTTTGTCTTTGAGAGGTGTACATTGAAATTTGTGCTTATGCAGAGAGTTTTTTTCCGAGAGATTTCATTATGCTGATAAATTTCATTGTACATAGTTTTATCTGCACTCTGCATAATAATATTTTATGCATCCATCAATTGTACACAATTTTGTCTACACTCTGCATAACATTTACTCAATTGAATAGTGATATTCGAACTACGAACATATGCATTATTTATTATTAAAATACTAACAATAATATCATAGAAATAGTGATATTCGAAATATGGATATGTCTTAGTGATCATGCCACATCGGAATGCGGAGGTATGTGAGTACATGGGTTTATGTTCCTTGTTCCACACACCATCCTTCTGCACATATTTTAAATCATTATTTTGTCATTTCCAAGCAAGAGAACAACCTCCGACCCAATTGTAAAAATTATTATTTAAAAATGTTAAAATTGATGAGTATTATATATAGCATGCCTTTTATTAAAATAATAAATATAAAAATCCTTTTTTTAATTATTATTTAGGAATGCATTTCGCGAGGAATGCTTCCTCCCCATGACATCTAGGACCCACATCAATTAATAATAATTTTTAATGACAATGACTGACCAAAAGGTGTTATTGAGTATGAAATTAGTTATGCGGCAGTGGTTTCACATATGAAGAGGTGATTGTTGTTGGCTCGAGGGGTCCTGACCCAGGTTCGGAGGTTCAAGGTTTGCCAGAAAACCCCTATAATACTGGCCCTTTCAGCAGTGACCTTCTTGCGAAGGCCAAAGTCTCACTCGAAGTAGTATGGGTGGGTGTTGAAACCAGGTTTCTGCACCCTGGGAGAGGGTAGGTAAGTCAAGCAGAGTTGTGTTCAATCTTATACTGACTAGATCTTATATCACAAAGCTTAGATCTACAAATTCCCTTCGCATCCACATGCGCAAAAACAATGATATTCATAGTAATCAACAGATCATGAACTCATATAATGATAATGCATCCATAAGATCATGAATATTCTTGCATGAAGTGCAACAAAACAGATCCAGATCGTAGCATAAACAAGTAACACAAGTATGGTCATAGCTTAAATCAATAACACAACAGCATATAGTAATTAACCAAGCATCACAGATTCACATCACAGTAATTCCAATAGATTCAGATATTCAACAATACTTCCGCATTCATTAAGCCTTCAGATCTTTCTTACAATACCCAAAATCCAACCTGCGCACACAGCAGCAGAGTCCAAACATAACAGGACAGATAATCTCCACGCACATAGCAACAGGAGTCCTTCCCCAACAACCCTAACCAGATCTATCAGTTCGCACTTAGCATCAATCTCTATTCATTCCTCGTCTCTTACAACTCAAAATTTCCTTCTATTTATAACAAGCTAGTATAAACTTTCCTATGGTCTGCAAACCGTGGTTTGCAGACTCTAGGTCTACCCTTTGACCCATTGCAATGTTTTCGGGGCTTTGACCCACCCCAAAACCCCTGTGCTAGACCAAAATATGTCAAAACTATACAAAATACTCGAAATTGTCCCAGTTCGCAGCCGTTGGAGGACCCTGCTCCAACAATTGTTCAAAGGAAGTGTGTGTGGATAACAAATGCATGTGCATGGAGATTTCATTGTGTCGAAATCTTACGTAATATTTCTTAAAATTATAAATATACAAATATTTTTTTAATTATTATTTAGGAACATATTTTTCAAGGAATGCTTCCTACCAGAGGAATTTGTGCGGAGGTGGCTTTTCGGAGGAAGTGTGTGCAGAGAAAAAATGCATGTACAAAGAGCTTTCATTGGAGAATCAATTAATTAGCAGTAGAGGAAGTGACTATGTTGCATTGCAGTTATTAATCTTGTTAAATTATGCTCCGAAATGTATATTACTATATGTGGCATTTCATATCCATCATAATATCTTAATTGGTTATAAAAATGAAACATATAAAAAATAAATTTGAGTGGAGGGTGAAAATTTGGATGTGGAAATATTGAAAAATAACCATGGACCAACCTCAAGACATCAAAGTTGTACCTATGGATAGCTCCCATGTTTCCTTTTCAATAATCCACAAAGTACTATTTCCCAGACTTCATAAAATTTTTAATATATATATATATATTACGCCTTCCCATGGTAATATCTCACATTCAACGAATAATTCTTAGACCATCAAGAATTCCAATACTATGTTAAAAGTAAAATATGAAAGAAATAATAGTATGTTTTTATACATTCAACAATGGCATAGGTTTAGAACATATCATTGATGAACATGTCCCTAGGGTGTTTGAAGTTTCTTGTGGGTTAGGTGCCAAACACTTAACAAACTCCCAACACATTTCATTATTTGAGGAAGTAAACTTTAGGAAGTATTCAAGAGTAGAGAAAACAAACTAATCATTTCCCTATTTGTTATACAGCAGTAGAGAAACCTTGGAGAAACTTGTAATGGAGATTCAACACATTTCAATTGTTTTTCAAAGTAGGACAATTCAATTGTTACTACACCAGCCTAGATCCATTTTAACTCTAGATCTATTAAGCGTCGAGAGGGACCAAATCATTCGAGGTGAAAACCTCTCTTTTGAGTGCAAAAATTGAGGAAAGGTTTGCACCTCGAGAGATTTGATCCCTCTTGGCGCTTGATAGATCCGAAGTTAAGATGGATATAGGTTGGTTTCAGTCGTGTGTCGCCAAGGAAAATCTATTGAAGATATGATTAATTTTATCAATAAGATGTAAATATACCAAATATTAATATAATATTTTTAAATATGCTAAATATTCTTGAGATTAACTTGGTCATTTTAATTTTAAATTTTCTTAGTTACCTCTGTTCGTTGAGATGAAATATTTTTTGAATGCAAAGTGACTGTTGACCATGTCAGCCCCCTGCCAAAATCCTGGCCAGTAATCTCGCTTAAACCTTTTCAAGCCCCCTCTTTCTGCCCTAAAAATCCATTTTCTGCCTATCGTTGCATTTTCCTGCCCTCAAATTACATTAAAAAAGGCCACAAAACCCATATTCGAACATATATAAGGCCTAGCCCCTTTACCGCAAGCCCCAACCACTTCCCCACATATGCCCTTAGCCTGAAACCGAGCGCTGACCCTTAAGACGCTAATCGCACCATCGCATGTTCCTCCCCCATCGCAACATTTATGTTAAGCCTCCCGATCAATGATCGCAAACATTTGCAATGCGATCTATCGCGTCACATTTCCCCTCCGACCATCGCATCGCAAGTTCCTTCCCCATTGCAATCGCATATCCACCTCCTATCGCTTCGACCTCCAATCCATCCAATCGCAAATATTTGCGATGCGATTCGTCACATCGCATGTCCAACTCCCGCTCTGGTTTTCGATTGTGATTCCATATGGGTCCCACCTCATACGCATTTCCGTTGCATTTCATGTATGTCCTTTGCATTTCCACCAAAGTCTAAAGTTTCACATTTTTCATTAAAATGTAAATGTTTCATATGTATTTCACCCATTTCATATATCATTCCACTGTTTGATCTCCGCTATTGATCTACGCCTATAGACCATGATCAAACGACCCACGATGCATTTCTCCACCAAACCCTATTATACACCGTATCATTGCATTTTTCATCGTTTTTATGCATAAAACACTGTTCCACAACCACCGCGCCATTGTTCTCCCATCCTCCATAATCACCCCCGTACACATGGTTTTCTTAACAAGTTTGCAGATTTTTGCAGGGTTATAGCAGCGGAAAGTTGTCATAATTCACAGCCTCTGTTTCAGAAGTTGAGAACGCATCAAAGGACCATCTTTTAGGGGCAAAATTTATGAGGGAAAATCCGGGAAGCTGTTACGACATGACTTTCATTAAAGAAGCAGGGGTGAAAATATGTCAAACCCTCCAGAGTTATTAAAATATGTAGATTTTCCAGATGGAAACATTAATGGAGCAGATAGAGAATGTAACACCCCTACTTTATGTTTTCTTTCAAAGCTAGACATTTGAACTTTGATCCTAAGGGGAGTGGACCCCAAATGGATAAGTATTTTAATGGATGTAATTAAATATTTCATTTTGGAAATAAAATAAAATAATGTTGTGAAAATTGACCAATGAGAATTGTAAGATCACTTGCTAAATCCAAGAGGATGGATAGAGGCAAATAATTCCCCAAAAATCTTTCAAAAATCCTTGAAATAATTTATTTCCAAATTAGATTTTGAGGAAAATCTAGTTTCCCCAATGAGGTGGAGAGTAGTTGGGAAGAGGTAAAAAGCTATGAAAGGTAGAAAGCAGCTTTAAAAATTCCTAAATAGGGAAGCCTAGGCAAACAAGAAGAAAAGCATCCTGATATTTTGGACGCAGAATTAGAAATAGGCTTTGGGGAGCAAAAGCTTAAATAAGCTATTCCTAAACAGATTAAGAGGTTGGTCTGGAATGGAAGTGATCTCAGCTCGGGGGTGAGTTCTGGAGATAGAGGAACTCTACGGTTGGGAGGACTGGTCAAGTACCAAAGTGTTATGCTCACAGTGTTAGGAATGGTTGAAAATTTATTTTTGTTAAGTGTAAAGGTTAATGACTGTAACTGTATACTACTTGAAAAGTTTTGCTTATGCTGGTGTTCCATACATTTACAGAATGATAGAGTAATTAAACTCTCTCTGTCCTGTATAGTTGTAGGACTCAGAAATATGAGGACAAATCAGCCAGAAACTCTAAACCAGTCCCTGGTTTAAATCTGGAGATTATGTTTCCTCATAGTTTATATCTATGTAACTTTAATCTGTTTCTGTTATAAATAGAATTAATTCAGTAAACATTAGGGAAACCAAATAAAAACCTATGTGTAGGAGGAATTAAGTACATGCAGGGTAGAGCTATACATTTTTTGAATTAGCTAAGTGAATTACAGACATATAGATTTATAAATCAGCAGTGCATGTTTGTTTATATATTCCCTACTATAATAAGTACTGAATGGAAGAGTATATAGTTTAGTACTATAAAATAAATTTCTATATACATATATATATATATATATATATATATATATTTAGGAAATAAAAGAACAGGACTAAACATGTTTACTAATCATGCAAACAAATGTGGTCTGAGAATTATATATATATAAAAACTAGTGTTAATATCTTTCTTAAAACAAGGGACCAAACTTAACAAGTACTGGAAATTATAAACTATGCATGTGAACCTCTATAAAATGCATGTAGAATATACATGCTGTGAAACATAACAAATAACTCACACATCAGAATTATATAAAATTACAGTAGAAGTGTTAGCCAGAGCAGATCATACTGCATATGTTATAAAATAAAATCAACATGTTCAGAGTCCACTATTATTTACACCAGTAAGTAATATTTGTAAACTTGGAATCATGAAGAAGTAGTAAATACATACTAATAGAGTATTATGACACATCTACTCTCATAAACCCGATGATAATAGTCAACAAATTGAGGTAGCTGGGAATACTCTTGCAGTACAAACATTTAATTGCAATTGAAGAAATAAAATAACATAAAATGCTAAGGAAGCATAAATCTAAGATAAGATTAGTAATCTTATCAGTTTTACCCAGCAATAGAAATAGATAGATACAGTCAAAAGACAACTATTATCGTAAGCATCAACATGAAATAGTAAATCTGAAGTCAACATAGTATGTCAAAATCCTGTTCCTGTCACCCAGGAATGGAATATGTATATATATCTATCTGAAATTCATATATAAATTCATGAACCCAAAATTTATAAATTATGAAATTCGTGTCTTAGGATAGATTAACTGAGAAAAATAGTCTCAGCGACCATATTAGTAGAGTCCTAGCAAGACAGACCAAGTCTAGGGAAATCCTTATTATTACAGTAGCAACAAGAAAATTTATATGACTCGAGTGGTCGGAACAAAAACAATTTGGTATAGTAACGATGTAAGAGTTTAGTCTCATTCCGACGCATATGCGGTGGATACCGACCTGAAAGCGCAAGATGAAGTGAAATTAAAACTGTATGAAATAACCATTTCACTGAAACTCTGAGAGTTGAATTCGTGTGGACTTCGATTTACCTGCAACACAAACAAGGGACGGTGAGAATACGAATCGATTGACTAATATGAAATATAATGCCAACAAATAAATGAAAAGGAAACATTTATAAGGGATTACCTTGCCGATGAGGAATTCCTTATCTCGAAAACGACCTGAAACAGAGATAACCGAGCAAAATAAAACCAATTATACCACCAGGATGTTCAAGGACGAGTGAGGAAGCCAGGGGTTGAATTAAAAAACTGAATTGATTCTTTCCTGGGGTGATGGACTGATAGCCGTAGAGGAAGCAAGAAAAATCAAAACGTCACCATTCGAATAACCTCAGGAAATTCACGAAAGACGACGAGGAGTACGCCCTATAAAACAAACAAACAAAAAATGATGTAGTATTGGTATCCTACATTATTAACAAGAATATAAACATAAAAAAATGAAGAAATCTCCACGACAGATGTGTGCAACTGATTGAGACAAATCCTCGACAGTAAACGAAATCAGATGAGGAAAATTCTTTAACCTCAGCTCTCACTCTATAACACAGAGCGTATTGTTATGAAAGAAGAATACATAGCCAGGCTCATTACACAGAGCGTAGGATTCATCATTGAGTTAGCGTAATACGCATCAGTGCATACCTGAAAGGCAATACGAGGAAGGATAGATGCGCTCGAAGCCGGGGCGAGAAGACGCTGTGTTCCTCCATCATGCAGAGGCTCGACACTGGAGGACAAGAAAAAAAAATGAACGGTGAAAGAAACACTTCCATTATAACATAGAGATTTATATGCTCGTCTCATATCCAAACACCAACGAAAACCCTAATAGAAAGGAACAATCTCCACCGTCCAGGTGGCCTCGGATCCATGATATATACACGGATCGATCTAGAGAATTTGCTATTTAATACTCAATAACTTAAAACATAAATGTAGATCTATGAAATCCATACCACAATACCATCAATCGAGTCAAGTGGCCGACGTATTAAAAGAGCTATCTGGCGTGGCATGTTACAACCAAAACGTAGATGCATAGAATCCCGAGTATGAATATAGTAAGAACTAACAACATTGAGAATTAACAGCGTGCCATCGAATAGGTGACGAGGAAATTGAAACAAGTTACAATGGCCAATTACTTTAGCAACCGTGCCAACGAGATATAACGAATGCATTGAAATTCAAATGCACGTATCTCCACATCCAATTTATCATAAATGAACGGTACGCTAGAGATCAAGGACACAATGATCACGCTCATAGTAGATTCATATTAATGACATGATTCATAAAGAGGAATAGACTTTGAATAATTCGAAATTCGAACCTAGGGTTATAAGTCTTGGAGTGGGACGAAGACATAAACTCAATGACTCATAAATTATACATACAAGCCATAAGAGTATACTATCGAATGCTAAGGTATATGTAGGGTGGGCCTATGAGTATGGTGTGAAACCATTAAAGAACATATCGAAATGTAGGAGCAAGCGTATAACTATGGTAGGTGGACCATATACATATATGGGGATCAATATATATATATATATATATATATATATATATATATATATATATATGTATGTATGTATTTAATATCTGCTACAAACATTTAGTGGGAAAACCCAAATATATCATACTTACAAGAGGAATAGAAGAAACTAGGAATTCTATTCCATAGTAGATCCAAAATGGTAAATTTTGATAAATAGAATTGAATAGCTGTGGTTAATAGAAATATAGCAGTAAACTCAAAATATTAGTGAACAAATATGGTCAATAGAAGCACAGAAATAAACTCTAACTAAAGAAAAAAAAAATTATTGTGGGAAAGAGATGTTACAAATGGTATTAGAGCCCATGTTACAAAAAACTGGGTTGTTGTTGTGTGCTCACTATGTAAATTAAGTATTGCTGAAAAAAATTTTTTATTACTGATCTATATTGTTTAGTGTACAGTGTGGTGCTGAAACAGACAATTCCCATGGCTGGATGTGATGAAATTTATGTTGATCTGTATGAGGAAGATAATAAACCAGATCCTAACGCTCCAGTGATGGCTATGTTGCACAGTTTGCAACGAGAAATGGCTGAGCTAAGAAGCCAGAATGACAGATTGTCATTAGCCAGTGAGAAGCAGGAAAGGCTCATCAGGGAATTAACTTCATGGAACAACCAAGAGGGTGAAGGTTCCAGAAAGAGGAAGAATGATGAGTCTGAGGCTGATGATGCTGTTAGGCATCAGTATAAGCAGAAAAAGGAATTACAGGGGGAATTCTGAAAGATTAAACCTCCCTCCTATGATGGGGAGAAGGAGGAAGATGCTGAAGCTTGGTTGTTGAACATGATTAAGTATTTTAAGGTCTATGAATATGAAAGCAATCTGAAGGCCAGACTAGCTGTCTACCAGCTACAAGGTAAGGCTACCTTGTGGTGGGAGGAGACGAAAATGGTTCATGCCATTGATGAAAAGACAGCTACTTGGGAAGATTTCCAGGTTAAGTTTAAAAACCGCTATTTAAATTAACGTTATTATGATGATAAAGAAAAAGAATTTCATGAGCTTAGACTGGGACAGCTTACTATTGATGAATTTGTCACTAAGTTTACAAATCTCTTGAGATATGTCCCTTACATCTGTGAAGAGAAGGCAAAGGTGCAAAGGTTTCTGAACTGTTTTCCTGCTGTATACAAGGAGAAAATAGAGTTTGATAATCCAAAAACCATGGATGAAGCGGTGAGAAAAGCTAGATTATGTTACCAACAGTTCAAAGGCAAAACTGAACATGGAAAAAGCTGGGTAAATAAGAGTGATTTCAAAGGGAAGAAACAGAAACCAGCTTATTTGAAGAACTTTGGTAGGTATCATCAGCGGAAGAAATTTAACAAACCCAAAGAAATTCAAACTGCTGAGTCCCAAGTGGGTTCAAAACACATATATGGAGACAATAAGAAAGAAGGCACAGTTAAAATGAGGGAACCCTTTAAATGCTGGGGATGTGGAGAATCCCATCTTTTGAGGGATTGTCCCCACCGAAACATTCAGATGATTATGAGAGATCGAGAAGCTACCATAGTAAATGACATAGCAAGAAATATACCCACTATCAGTGCAGCCTTGGAGAATCGACAAGCAGAACATCAAGCTACCATGGTGGAGATGGAAGGTAAGATTGCTGACCAATCTATTACTGTTTTTATTGATCCGGGTGCTTCTTTGAGTTAAATTAGTCCAAAAATTGTAGAAAAATGCAATCTCAAAACTAAAAATTTTCAGCAGTCTTGGTTGGTCCAGTTAGCCACTGGAACCAAGAGGAACGTAACACATAAATTACCCCAAACAGCAATTAAATTAAATGATTTTCATACAGAAGTGAATTTGAACATTCTTCCCTTAGGCTCATATGACTTGCTGATAGGAATGGACTGGCTGGAAAAGAGAAAGGCAATGATGAACTGTTGGGATAAAACTCTGCAATGCATAGATGAAGAGGGAAAACCTTTTATTCTCAAAGGAAAACCAAAACCCATCTCTGTAAGACAAATATCAACACTGTAATTAAAAAGAATAGCTAGGAAAGGATATCAATTTTATGCAGTACATGTTGAAGAAATAGAACAGCAACCTGAAGGAAATCTGCTGGATAATTTGCCAGTGGTGAGAGAGTTTAAGGAAGTTTTTCCAGATGATATTCCTCATCTTCCCCCCAAAAGAGAGATTGAATTTTCAATCAATCTGGTGCCTGGAGAAACACCTGTTTCCCGAGCCCCTTATAGAATGAGCCCCACTGAACTCATGGAGCTGAAAATGCAATTGCAAGAATTGTTAGATAAGGGTTATATCAGACCGAGTGTGTCTCCTTGGGGAGCACCGGTGCTGTTCATGAAAAAGAAAGATGGAACCTTTAGAATGTGCATTGATTATCGTTAGCTGAATAAATTGACAATTAAAAATAGATACCCTCTTCCTCGAATTGATGATCTTTTTGATCAGGTAAGAGGAGCTTCAGTATTTTCTAAGATTGATCTAAGGACTGGTTATCACCAGCTCAGAATTAAGGAGGAAGACATTAGCAAAACAAATTTTCGAACCAGGTATGGTCACTACGAATTTGTAGTCCTACCTTTTGGTTTGACAAATGCCCCTGCCAACTTTATGTGCTTAATGAACAGTGTGTTAAATAAGTACTTGGATAATTTCATGGTTGTGTTCATAGACGATATTTTAGTTTATTCAAAAAGTAAGGAGGAACACAAAGAGCACCTGAGAATAGTGTTGCAAACTCTGAAAGAAAACCAGTTATATGCCAAGTGTTATCACTCAGATTTTCCTTGAAGTTGTTGGAATAGGAAAGGGGTCCAAGGTAACCACAAACCAATATTTTAGGTACAGAATCTAGCCAATCTGTACCCAGAGATGGCTCTCTCTATAAAATTTAGCTTTGTTTTTAGAAGATATTAGGCTAGTTGTAAAGTTCAGGGGTTTTGTTTGAATTTGGGTGGTGGAATTCGATATCAGAGGGCAAAATTGAGAAGTTTAGTCCATTGGGCTATGGAGTCAAAAAGATGGCTTCACTGGATTAAGTCTCTAGACAAAAGATGGTTTTACAGGGAAAGATAATCAAACAGAGAACAATTTTAGATCTAAAGTGAATGGAATGGATTTAAATGGATGAAAGGAAACTAAGAATATTTCAACACATTCCTAAGAGGGAAAATTGAGTGATTATTAACAAAGAGCAATGAAGTATTCTTTATTAAATAACCAAAATGCTTAAGCTAGAAAAAAAAGAGCAATTAAGAATTCCTTGTTTAAACCAGTTTAGAAGAAAACATTTAGAATAATCAATGATTAAAATCAGATTACACTTAAGTACTTCCTGATTTACTCCTTTTCATTAATCATTCAGAAATGAAACACAGTGACATAATAAACAGATATAAATACTTTAAAACACAAGAGAAAGATAAACTTATTGATCCGTAGTCTGAAGCATGAATCCTGTAAAAGGTCTTTCGCTTCAATTCATCATCCAGCTTAGCCACAAAGAAATTTCTCCAGAGCACTTTTATTCCAAAATAGTCAATGTTACAAAAATGTCTAAGAATCCACCCTCAATACTTCGATTGAGGGAATATTTATACAAAAAGTTACAAAAAATATCTCATAACAACTTGAGATATTATCTAGTATGACTCATAAGTAAATTACAATAAAATAGAGACAGATGGTCTCGTAGATAAGAAATAATGGTAACTGATGTTATGCTGTTTCCTTCTTTTGAGAATGTGCTAGAGGTAGGCCCTATGATTTGGCTTGATGCTGTCCTCTCCAGTAATTATGTGCTAGATGCTTCGTTTAACTGATACTCTTTGACTGCTCTGATACACTTTGACCTTTGTTCATCTTTCTATCCTTTTTATCATGATATACTGTGGTAAATAGGCAAAAATTCATGCAAGGATCATTTTTACAAAAGCTCCATCATTTCTTCCCACCATTTAGCTTTTGGCACTCTGGTCCTTTGCAACTTTCTCAGTGTTTCATCAGCCTCAGTATATCTGAAAAAATTAGGCTGATTTGGGAACAAGTGATTTACTTCATGCTCAAGATAAAATAAATTCTCCAATCTGTCATGAAGATTTCTTCCTGTGGGCAATGCTGTTGTTGATGAACTGGTTGAAGAACTGGCTTGATTATGAGCATATTTGTCCAATTTTTCAACATAACTATCTAGGTTCATAAATTTATATTCTGAAACCATAGGATTAGGTAATCTTCTGTTTAACAAAATATTCAATCTTTCTCTGAAGGTAATGATTTCTTCTTGCATATCTGAGCACCTTCGTTCTAAATTCTGTACCAGAGTTATTTTAGTAAAAACTCTCTTTATTTCCAAAATTGTTCCAGTCCTGTCCTAAATACCAAATTCTATAAGTTGATCTTTAGTTTGATTATTCAAAAAATGTATAAGTCTATTGGCTTCTTCTGGCATATTTCCCAACTCTTCTCTTGCTCTTTCAATCTCATCCAGGGCCAATTTGACTAAGTCATTTTGTTCATCCATTATTTGGATTGAGGACTAGACGTCCTTTATTGATTGAATGATATTATCCCAAAGAATTTCCTTTATTTCTCTTAAAATTTTCTCCAATGTGAGATCCTTTTCTAATGCCTTAACTAATTTTTCTAATTTGTTCACTTCCCTTGTTTTATCGACAACATTCATTTTTGAAAGATCATATTTGTGTTCTAGAGTGGCCAATTGTTCCTTTGCTTTGAAGAGCTCTATGGCCTGAAGTTTCATTTCTTCCATTGACTTTGTTAATTCATCAGTGTTCAAATTTGCAGTGCTGCCCTGTGGAAATTCTGTTGGCTGACCTGTTATTGTTGTACCTGTCACTACTTCTGCTGTAGATGCTGGAATATTTGTCTGCTTATCTTTCAACACTTGCTCAAGCTCTTTCTCAGTTGCGTTAAGTTGATCATTCAATTTTAAGAGAAAATCCATTAGTTCTTCCTTATAATTTTGTTTGATGATCTCTGCAGTCTGTGGATGTCTGGAGGCTGGTAATTTCAGTTGTTTTCTCAGAGCTGCAATATCATCATCCTTTCTTTTGATCAAAGATTCGATACCTTTCACATCTTTAGGATTGTGACCCAAACCAATGATTATTTCTTCTAAATTTTTTATTCTATTATCCTTATCCTGGGAGGAAGCTTTTTCAAGCTGCAATTGAGTATTAGTGTTATCTAAAGAATCCTGCAACTTATGGGCCATCATTGATTTATCCGTCAGAGTAGAATAAATCATCTCACCTGTTTTCTTGTGTAGCTTAATTTGATCTAAAGGATGGATATCCTTTGCTAAGACTTCAAAATTAGTTCTAATGCATCCTGCAGCTGACTGGGGTTGCTGCACCCTAGGCTTGAAGTGGCTCATTAACATCTTACCCTGTTGGATGTCATAGGCTGACATCAATCTTTCTTGATTTTTAGGAGCCATTTTCAAATATTGGTTGTACACTTGAAGTCTAAGTGGATCGTTCCTGGCCTTTATATTGATGAATGTTCTTTTGATGTCCCAGGCTTCTTTTACTGGAGGTTTGAAAGAAGATATTTCTATGCTTTGTTGCCTCTGTAGTTCCTTTCTTTGAAAATTAGTGGATGTCCCACTACCTGTACCTTTTTGTTGATTGTCTTATTTTCCCTAGCTATCAGGGATTTCCTGAACTGATTCAGATTCTGAAAGAGGATTTAATTTATGTCTTTTAGCACCTTGCTGTTCAGAGGAGCCACCAATAGGAGTAGCTGGTTCAACCTCTCTCTTTTTACCCTTTTCTACATTCAGGGGAGTTTGTAAAATATAAATTTCTGGCTCATTGACCTGAGTAGGACGAATCTGTACTTGCTCCTGTCCTTTAGAAGTCTGATTCTGTTCTGTCATTGTGAATTTTTCAATAACTTGTATATCAGGCTCCTTTTCTTTTCCTTTAGATTCCACTGCCACTGTACTAATCTCCTGCAATTTTCATTGTGAAGTCCCTGCTGAAGAAGATCCTAGTATCTACACCTGTCCAAAAGAGTCTAGGTCAAGTATCTTTTCAAGATCTTTCATCACATTTTCAACATTAACCTCCTCACTATCTTTTTCAACCAATGTGCCTTCCACCCATTCATTTGTATTAGCATATTGTTCTATTTCTGGGATTCTTTGATGGATGTATGGTGATAGTTTATTTTTCATTCTTCTATCACAGATAAAGTTGTTTGGGTCATAAGGCACCCAGTAGAAACTCTTTTGTAGTTTGAGATAATCTTCTAAAATTCTTTCGGCTTCTATTCCAGCTTCCCTAGAATTACAAATAAAGGGACCTAACTGGCTCTTGATCCTCAGCTGAGCCTTTTTCTTTGCATTGCAGAAATGAACTATATTTGAATTATTCATCTGCCTGAAATATTCTAATGCAAAGATTCTCATTGGGACATACTTGGGCAATTTGAATGGGCATAATTCACATCCATATATTCTGATCTCTGTATGGTTTTGATAAAGGTACCAGTCACCTATCTTGTACTGCTTTGAAAGCTGAAGAATTTTCTTGATTTCATTGTTAATCCTAGGAGGAGAGACTCCTGTCAGCAAGGTAGTTGCAGGATGGACAAAAAGGTCAACAAACTCATTATAGGAATAAGGAGAATCAATGGAATTGTGAGTAATAGTAGACCAAAAGATGACTGACCTGGGATTCCCCTTGGCATCAAGTTTCTTAACATAAAAAGGGAAACTCTCTAATTGAAAGTAAATCATGAGGTGATATATCACAGAAGAATACTTGAACACTCTCTCATTGCCAAATCTCATGAACTAGTCATGGATTTTTTCAGCAATATAAGATGCAAAATCGTACTT